>JBAMAV010001079.1:0-45434 GCA_037043315.1 Amiota communis | reverse complement strand
AAAAAGTGCCTTTATCTCGACAACAGCGCCACCTACCGGGTCCAACTGATGCATAAACCATCTTGTTGACCCCATAAGTAAAACAAAAAACAGTTTATCGAAATTGGTCTAGCCGTTTAGAAGCAAAACAGTCAGAAAATTTTGTACACTCGAATTATATATATAAAGATTACCACTTTCTTTATTGTATTCCCAGGATTTAATAGGTATCACACCGAGAACGGTTGGGTAACTGAATTAAAGTTACCCATCGGGGTTTTACTCCTTCATCGCAAATACTCGATATTGACGAATGTCGAGTTGGATGGAATGATTGGTTTATGTTTGGCCACTCAAAAACACCTCAATGGTCATCTATACTTAGACATTATTGGCCCTAATAATGAATTCTCTTATTCGAATAGAAATCTGGTCGTAGACCTGAACATCTATAGTGATGAGGAACTGTTGTGGGACGATTAGCTGACTAAATAAAATAAAAAAAAAAATTTACACAAATTTTAAATAAAGAAAAATGAAATACAAAAAAAAAACATAGTATAGTTTTTGAAGTAATTTATTTTCGTTAGACTTTAAAATATATATAGATACATTCAATTTTATAAATATTGATACATTTATTCCAGATTGTGTATACAAATCATGTGTTTTTGACTTAAAATTTAAGATTGAAACATAAAAAATCTTATTATAAAGAAGACAATCTTTGTAATCATTAACAGGTAAAGAAAAAAAATAAAAAAAAGAAATTAAATGAAAAAATTCTATAGTTTTTGAAGTAATTTATTTTCGTTAGATTTTAAAATCTGCATCGATACATTCAATTTTATAAATATATGTAGATATATTTATTACAAATTTTCATTATTATTGCTGTTGTCACTTATTTGAAAGTGACCCCATGCATAAGTATTTACACCATCAGGGTTTATTTTTCTCTTATCATCAGAGCTACTCAATGTTATTTTTTTTTAATTTTTTCTGTATATAAATTATGGGACTTATCTCTAAAATTTTGCATAGTATCAGAAAAAATTTTCTTATTAAATAAACATTCTTTGTAGTCACTTATATCTAACTTATCTAAAGCCGATTTTTTAACTCCCTTAGATTTCTTTATACACCCCATTCCTTCTACACTTATGGAATACATCTTCGAGCGAAGGCCTATACATTCGGTCATAATTTTTACGTTATTCCCATCGTTCATCATACCCAGAACCTTCTTATTACATTTACTGTTATCGTATATTTCTGCTAATTCATCTGGTATTTCTGAAGTGTCAAATTCTAATTGTATATCTTTGAAAAAATCTTCTGTTTTAATTGAATATATAAAAGAGTCTGTATCCATATAATTTAAGCTAAAATTTTCTCTAAATTTTGGTTTCATATATCTATAATGAAAGTCTTACATCTTAAATTTTGATAACTCTAATACAGCGAACCCTACATACATTGGTTTATTATAACATGTACGCAAACGCTTCATCTGAATGACATACATATCTTCTGAAAATTGGACACAACTATGGAAATTAGTTTTATAAGTGCCTGCGCCCCCAATTGATTACTATTTGTGGTTTCCCACGATGTTACTTATTTTATATCCTTTCTCTTATCAACATTCTTCATGGTTTTACCATAAGCTGCGTTATTTAGAAATTTATAGAAATATTTCTCGAATGCATTTCTCGCTACTGTTCGATGTTGGGTATTTAAATCAATGTAACTTTTAAGCCATGGATATTGTTTAAATCGTAAAACCCTATGTACTTTTTTCAAAACTAACCCATTTTCTAAGCATTGTCGCAGAACACGATAATGAATAATATATTTTTCTTTGTTATTGAGATCTGCAACAAGTTTTTTATACCTAGATGTTCCTATACTCCTATTCCGTGGAGCGAAGGGTAAATCGTTGTGCGCATCATGTATTGAAGTAGGATATTCGAGATCAACGTCTAATATGTAACCTATTTCAGAGTTTGGGGTAATATTTTGTAATTGGAAAGAATCTATTTCCCCTTCACTAAGCCACTCAAAGCCATCATATGGTAGGTATTGGGACATAACCCAACCATAAAGATTGTTAGCATCTAAATACATTAAAAATTCAAATGGTTTGGTAACATCAAAATCTGTCATATACTTGTTGTTGGCTTTGGCATAACGTTTGGAACATTGTACCAAACCACCACGAATACCCGATTGCACAAACATATACATATTGAGGTCTGTTAACAGCTTAAGCATAGCATCCCACGATAAACCTGGTGCAGTATAATAGTGTGCTGGATCAAGTTTATGTACAGTTTTGCATAGTCGCGTTTTACATTATCCAACTCTGTGTTCGAACTTATCGTCGATTCTTCTTTGTTGTCTGATGGTTGTGTCTGGCTTGCTTATACATTGTCAGACTTTCGTAACAAACAAACTTTTTCTCATTTCTCTTCATTTTTATTTTCGTATGCTGGAGTATGTTTCATCGCAAAACACTTTGTTTACATTTTTGTTTGTATATGCCTTGTATTTAGATTTAAAATGAGTTTTGACGAGGCAAATAAAATTATAGATTGTGTGAAATTAATTCTGAACATGGATGAGAGTGATGACGATGAATTTATGCTCAAATTGAATATATTGAGTTTTTGAATTCAAGAATATGTATGTATATATTGTATTTATATGTAAATGTACAGTAGATGGGTGTTATCATTGAAAGTTTGCTTGCTTTATGCTTGAGTATTTAGTGAAAGAATTACCGATTAAGTATCAGATCTCTATCCCATATACACTTATATCACTTACACATTTGCTTTACGATGAATATGGCTCGACAAAATTCTGAAAAAATATATCGAAATAGAAACTCAGGAAGCCAAGAAGTACGAAGCACATACCCTAAAGAAACACTGAATAACGGTACCCCGGTCCGACAGACGTATTAACGAGGTAGCCAAGGATAGCCTCATTTGGTCAGCGATCGACGGGAGTAACGCGGCCGAAATTTTCTCTCCAGCAAACTGGAGATTGGCTGAAACTGCACTCCTGAAGGTGTACTAGGAGATTATCGTCTCCAATCCTGGTCCCTCACCAAAATGTCGGGATGCCGGCTGGCATCAGGGGCATGTAAAGCTAGTGGCCTGCTCAGATCAACACTCAATGGATCTCTATCAGCAAGCTATTAGTAAGCTAGGAGAGTAATGGCTAGGAGCCAAACTCTCAGAGGTCACCAAGGACCAAATTCCCAATCGCCCACGCTCTAGAACCTGGATACCTTCTGAGCCCTCCTCGCAAGAGGATATCCTCGAGATTTTGAGGATTAGTAACAGTGATCTGCCTACTCAGGACTGGAAGGTAACTAAGGTCGGTGATCCTAAGGGTCATTTCCGTGAAGCGCTCATCGTCATTAATGAGGAAGCTACGGTTTCGGATCGATTACCCCCAAAGTGTACAAAAGCGACGAGCTGCGTACCAAAATAAGAAACCAGATGGCTGAATCTCCAGCCAATTCTTACGCCGGCTCGGTATCCCAAGACGAGTCTGGCGACGTAGAATCTGACGACTCAGCTAGTGTCATATCCACCTCTGAGTTCGTCAATGAATTCTTCGGTCAAATGGACTTAAGTGCGTCCGAGTCTCCTCTGTCTGAAGAGGAAGACCCCGACAACACCATTATAAATAACTCCAAAGATGGTGAAGGTAGTTCACATTAACCTTCACCACTCCTACCATTGCCTTGGCAGCACTGCTCCTGCATCTTTCCCAAGGAAACGAGGAGGACTCAACCATCGAGACTATCGCTCAACCATCGGAACTATCGCTCAACCATCGGAACTATCGCTCAACCATCGGGACTATCGCTTGACTACTGCGAGGGCTCAGGTAGTCCTATGGCTTGCATTATTCTTAAAATGTCAATTAATGCTCTCGTACTCCACAGGTACCTTGACAAAGACAAGGTTGCCGTTATTGCTGAAATAGACGGCACTCTAACCTGGATCGCATCATGCTACATGGCACATGACCGCGGACCAGCCCTTCCCCACGACACAGTCAGGCTTCTGGTTTCAGAAGCCAATAGCAAGCGGATCACCATCGTCATTAGTGCTGATCCCATCACGAAGTGTGGCTGAGGTGAGTCCCTTCTTGATTTTATTTAAGCCCACGACCTAGTTATAGCGAATCGGGGTAATGAACTTACCTTCATAAGTGCGAATAGAAGGGAGGTACTCGACGTCACGCTTGTCAGTGACTACTCATCCCTGCTCTTGATGGTTTCTCAAGTCTGCCCCTTCTCAGATCATAAGTATCTCACGTTTAACATTGGTTACCTCAGCTCCTCAGATTCTGAAGCTGCCTCAGCGTATTCCAATAGAAAACTCACCGACTGGACAAAATTTCAGTCGAGCATTGCCAACAGTCTTGGCCCGACCCCTGTTATAGCAGACAGCGCCGACATTGATAGGGCTGTCATGCGTGGCCCGCACACCCAGAGGTAATAAGAAACACAGATGATGGAATGCCGATATCGCAGAACTCCGCAAGCAATGCCGTAAGGTCTTTAACAGAGCCAAAGTCTCAAATGACTGGCTTCCCTTGTAAGGCAAGCAAAGGGAACTCAAATACGCGATAAGGAAATCCAAAAGAGCTACATGGAGAACTTTCTGTGGCAATATAGAAAGTGCCTCCGAGACAAATAGAATCCGCAGGATCCTTAAATCTTCTCCTAGTTCCCTGGATTGCGTCCAGAGACCTGATGCTACTGGGGCGTAGACCCTGAATGTCCTACTAGACACACACTTTCCGGGCAGCGTGTCTCTGGATCTACTCATGCCATGCCTACGAATCGGTGCTGGTCTAACCTGGTGGTAACCAACGCTCTCCTTCAGTGGGCCATCGGTTCATTCGAACGCTTTAAATCTCCTGATCCTGGCGGTATTATACCAGCAGGCATTCAGGAGGTTTCCAACATTGTCACACCGTGGCTTTTGCAAATTTACAATGCATGCCTCCAATACTCGTACATTCCCAGCTTGTGGTGTGAAGCTCATGTAGCGTTCATTCCCAAAGCAGGGAAAGAATCACACACCATACCTACGAATATAGACCTAGTAGTCTTTCCTCCTTCCTCCTCAAAACTTTTGAAAGAATTATCGATGTCCATATAATAAAGATTACCATCGATCAAAACCTTCTATCCCAATCACAACATGCCTACTCTAAGTGCAGGTCTGTGGAAACTGCGTTTCACTTTCTCATTCAGGAAGTAGAAAAATCACTATCCTTTCAGGAATTTACATTGGCCGTGTTCCTTGATATCGAAGGTGCATTCAATAACGTAAGTTCAAACGCGGTAGTCTCAACCCTGTCTGGTCTTAACCTGGACCCAAATATTATTACATTCATTGAACGATTGTTAAAATCTCATTCCATATCCTCTTCTCTTCGCAACGCCAACGCTACAAAAGTCGTATACAGAGCTACGCTGCAAGTTGGCGTACTCTCTCCACTCATCTGGAACTTGGCAGTCAACTCCCTGTTAAGTAAATTGGATCGAACCGGATGCCGTGTCATAGCTTATGCCGATGACATTGCTATTGCGGTATCCGGTAAGTTTCCTTCCACCCTGTCAGACAAATTAATATATGCTCTTAGCATTGTTTCCGAATGGTGAAGGGACTTTGGTCTCTCAGTTAATCCTTCGAAAACTGAGACTATGCTCTTCACAAGAAAGTACAAAAAACCGACTTCACCCTACCAAAACTCGAAGGCACTCGCCTAAATATGAGCCAACAAGGGAAGTATCTAGGCCTAGTTCTAACTCCAAGCTAAGCTGGAAAGCAAACATCCTGGAAAGGTCACTAAGGGCCTCGTGCGCTCTCTACTGCTGCAAGAGGGCTCTAGGTGCTAGCTGGGGTCTTAACCCCCGTATCACAACCTGGCTCTACGCAGCGGTGGTGGAGCCAATTTTCTGTATGGAGCCGTTTTCTGGTGGCCTGCCCGCCACAACGCAGTTAACCAAAAACATCTTGACAAAGTCAGGAGAACGGCAGCCATTATGATAACAGGGGCCCTTCGGACCATTTCCACCAAAGTGCTATTTGCAATCCTCAACTGGATACCAACCAGTCTACTGGCTGAACAGTATGCCAAATGTTCTGCCATTAGACTTAATACCATAACTCGCTGGACTAGCCACATTCAGGGCCATGCAAGCATTTTGTAACGCAGTCCATCTGCCCCTAAGACAGTTGACTACGTATGTCCCTCATCCTACTTCAACCGGAAGTTCTCCAATCACATTCCCAGCAGTGATGACTGGCTGAACGCTAAAGTTCTAACACCTTACTCCATTGACATTTACATAGATGGCTCCAAATTGGAGGAGAAAGTCGGCTGCGGCATCTTCTCGAACAACCCAAACTTAAAGCTCAGCTTTCGCTTATCTGACCACTGTAGCGTCTTTCAAGCAGAGGTTATGGCCATACTAATGGCCTCCAGTTGGCTTCTAGACAACTACACTCCGAGGTCACATATTAATATCTACACAGATAGCCAAGCGGCAATAAAGTCCCTCTCGGGTGTATACACTACATCCAAGCTTAAGCTTGTCGTGGACTGCCGGTCTTCCCTACATTCTCTAGCCTGTCACGTATCCATACAACTATGCTGGATGCCTGGACATAGAGATATCGTAGGCAATTGTGAAGCTGATGAACTAGCTAAAGAAGGGACGTTACGTGAGGATGTAGTCTCCAGGTGGAATTCCGATAGCAACAGTGAAGCTCACTGTTAGAAAATTCTACCAAGTAAAAGCCAATACTCTCTGGGTAGAAGAAGGCATTTGCAGCATAGCTAGACAAACCTGGTCAAATATGAACAGGAAACAAACCGGCCAGCTGCTAAATCTCGGCAGAACCTCAATAAGCAAGACTATAAACGTACTAACGGGCCATTGGTTCATAGGCAAACATGCTGGCAGACTTGGGCTTCCTCACTACGATTTCTGACGCAGCTGGGGCTCGGAAGAGGAGGAGGAGACTGTGCTTCACCTCATGTGCGAGTGTCCATCCCTCGCCAGAAGGAGATGGAACCACCTATGCGCTGGGTTTCTCTCCAGCTTAATCGAACTATCATTCCTACCAATCAGGGACATAGCTAGGTTCATTTCGGAATCCAAATGGTTCTCCGCATTGGACTAAGGGGGTGCATGTCAACTCTTTGCTGGTATCACAATGGGCCTAAGTGAGCCTTTCGTCTGAGGGCTGCCACCTAACCTAACATAAGTGTTCATGCAAAATCGAATGTATTGAAGTGGAACTAATGTGCAAGGATGCCTCTATCTCACGATATCCCACATTACGATCTTGTATTATCAGTTCATCCACTGCATCGATGTTTTGTGGCACAATAACCGATTTTGGAACACCTTCACGGAATTCGTCGGCGACCGAATTACGATCACGATTCATATACTGTGGGTTTTATGGTGCTTTATCGCCATACAATGAAGTGAGTTCATCGACACATTCTTGTTGACGTCGGAAATTGTGAAAAGTTATCCAACGAAAACCTTCTTTTGAAATTTCCATTTTTTGACCAAATTTATTTTCTTAACCCATTGTAAATGAAACAAATAGCACTTGTACATCAAAACCTGAGCACGTTTATGCTAAAAATGTCAAACTTTATTATGGTGTTGCCAGATTTTAGCTATTGACATTAGTGTTGTCAGATCCCGAAATATACCCCTCGTATTATGATTCTGGATCCCACGAAACTGCAACCCGGGGTGGGTGCCGTATAGTTAATCTCTTTTTAATGTGACTAAAATCGTTATATATTACGAGCTTAAAAGTATGATCATAATTTAAAACAACACGTGGACACGGCCGTCTGTTTTCCGTAAATACGTCTACGTGGCTTATAATAATTTTAAAAATCTAAAAAGTGCTTCGGATTTTCATGTCTTATTTGTGATGGCAACATATTCTTTTCGTCAGGTGGGGAATTAAGTAAACAAATAATTATGATACGAAATATACGAAACAAATTGCATACAGGATACATCGAGATTTCTTGTAAACGTTGAATGAATACAGGCATTGCCTAACGTAGTTGGAGTAGTTTCGATATAAGATAAATTAAACTCATTGAATATGAAGTCCGGCTACGAGCAATGTTGTGTGACATCAACATTAAAGTCACCGACTATCATGATTGGTGTAGTGAGATCTGATGCGAGGAGTATAGTCTTAACGATGTTTTTAGAATAATTCATTAGAGATCGTAACAAACAAAGCTTAATTTCTGGTAACGCTGTGCATGGATGGATGTACACACACCCAAGCATGAATTTGAAGACACCATTAACTATAACTTTTACTAGACAGACATTACCAACATTTGGGTTTTTGATCTGTAAACAATATTAATGTTAATTTCGTTGCAACTAGTGAAGCTATTCATATTGCGATGTATGGCTAAATCAACTTGTCTTGCCGAGATGATCAAGAATACATATACGTTATGGCTCCGATGTCTCCTTAATGTGTGAATGAAATGAGGTGAGCACACATAACCAACGAAAGAGAGTTAACAGAATGAACACGTTGTTGCCATGGTGTAAGAAAAAGTGGTGGCGCCAATTTTTTACAGTTATGTGTCGTTCTCAATTTATGACGTCATTATCATATCAATGTATAGAAAGCTGAAATAATGCATTTAGTGTTGAGCATAATTTGAAAATGCATTGAAAATTCTTCCAATTCAAATATTAAATCAATTATATTTTCAAGTGTTGCGCAATGTACTGAAGTGTATTATACTCTTCACGGAAGTGAATAATATTATAAGTTTGTCATGAAGTTTGTAACAGACAGAAGGAGACATCGTAGACCACATAAAAGATATATATGTATTTGTGATCAGCTCGATGAGACGAGTTGATTAAGCCATGTCCGTCTGTCCGTCTGTATCAACTCTAGTCCCTCAGTTTTTGAGCAAGAGAGCTTGCACATAGGTTTCTTTTTACCATACGCAGTTCATTTGTCGGAATCAGCCGAATCGCACCACTAGGGGGCTACCTCCCATACAAACACGTTATAAAGGTCGTAGAATAAGAAACGCAAACAGACATCGATTGCTTCAGAATGATGAAACCGATGAAGAAATGGAAATGGGATGTGACTGTCTAATGTACCCGTGTAAAGCAGGGACGGGACTCTAATATAATACATATACTTATATCTATATCTTCTTACTTATGTCGCTTATGGATTCCGAAACTGCTAAACCAATGTTGATGAAATTTTAAGGGAATCTTTAGCATAGTCTTAGTTAGTGCGAATCGGACTTGCTGTTGTCGAGAAATTGGTGGATAATATTTAGCATATAAACATAATTGGAGATATATTTTAAAATGAATCAAGTCCCCTTAGTCAAATACAATATATCAGGTAATTATGTCAATATTAATTATTGATTCGTCTGATTTATCAAAACAATTTCAATAGCTGCAAAATGTACAATTAAAAAAAGAACAGCATAACGCACTAACATCACGTCGGGAACGTAGCAAAGCACGCCTGGTACGCTATAGAAGATGTAAACGTTTTGAAACAACACAACGCTTTAAGATGACAAAGTAATATTAATATTTGCGTGATCACATTACGCGACGTTTAATTTAGTGTAAGAAACTGCGATAATTAATTAATCTATTAAAGTAAAGATTAAAAGCTCAAAAACTGCAAGATAAAAGTTGATATATTAAAATAAAAATATAAAATTTACAAAAGCGTGTAAAGTTTGATGAGACTAAAGTTTTTTTCTGTAAAAATATATTTGTTTATATTCGTTCTTAAGCTATATATCTCGTTAATTAATATGTTATGTATACATATATACTTTAATTATTTTTTCTTTGCTGTGGTTACTGTTTAATAAAAAACAATAAAAATTAATAAAAAAAAAAAAAAAAAAAAAAAAAAAAAAAAAAAAAAAAAAAAAAAAAAAAAAAAAAAAAAAAAAAAAAAAAAAAAAAAAAAAAAAAAAAAAAAAAAAATATAGAAGATGTAAACGTTTTGAAACAACACAACGCTTTAAGATGACAAAGTAATATTAATATTTGCGTGATCACATTACGCGACATTTAATTTAGTGTAAGAAACTGCTATAATTAATTAATTTATTAAAGTAAAGATTAAAAGCTCAAAAACTGCAAAATAAAAGTTGATATATTAAAATAAAAATATAAAAGTATTTTTTGTGAAAAAATATTTGTTTATATTCGTTCTTAAGCTATATATCTCGTTAATTAATATGTTATGTATACATATATACTTTAATTATTTTTTCTTTGCTGTGGTTACTGTTTAATAAAAAACAATAAAAATTAATTCTTCAATTATCACTGCATTTTGAAATCATATTCAACACTAAATGCATTATTTCAGCGTTCTATACACTGATATGCTAATGACGTCAACAATTGAGAGTGAATAAAAGGTCAAATTGACGCTACCTTGTATTATAGTATCATGATTACATAGTATAAAGAATCGAAATTCCATAGGTTGAATACTGAAAACTTCTAAACCAGGCAAAGGATTTTGATACAATTTACACTATCATTTTAATAATTTTTTCCGAAAGGTTTTCATGTACAATATATTTTAATTAATTCTAAATGCAAATCTTATACATTAGTTATTTTTAAAGTCAATCAAGTTGTCTTTGTTAAACTTATCTTTTTGTTAATTCTTTGTGCGTCAATATTAAATCAATTATATTTTCACGTGTTGCGCAATGTACTGAAGTTTATTATACTCTTCACGGAAGTGAATAATATTATAAGTTTGTCATGAAGTTTGTAACAGACAGAAGGAGACATCGTAGACCACATAAAAGATATATATGTATTTGTGATCAGCTCGATGAGACGAATTGATTAAGCCATGTCCGTCTGTCCGTCTGTATCAACGCTAGTCGCTCAGTTTTTGAGCAAGAGAGCTTGCACATAGGTTTCTTTTTACCATACGCAGTTCATTTGTCGGAATCAGCCGAATCGGACCACTAGGGGTCTACCTCCCATACAAACCCTCTTTTAAATTAATGTTCTTATTAGAAAAAGTTTTTTGTTTTTTACCTTATCAAACTGAAATTTGGATACTTAATCCATTAACCACGTAAATTTAATGATCCTAGGATTACCAGGAGTGGTACCTCCCATACAAATTCACATTAAATGCAAACAAAAAACAAATAAAAATACAATGCCACTCAAACTGTGTTCTTTGTTGATACTCAAACTGTAACAGAGAGAATATAGTGATGCTAAGAAAGGAAGGTTGGATGCAACCCGGAGGAGCGTGAAAAGTATTACATCTTTGGCATAGCCAATGATAGCCTTCTTTCTGGTTTTGAATAAATTATGCCAAGAATTAACACGTTATATAGGTCGTAGAACAAGAAACGCAAACAGACATCGATTGCTTCAGAATGATGAAACCGATGAAGAAATGGAAATGGGATGTGACTGTCTAATGTACCCGTGTAAAGCAGGGACGGGACTCTAATATAATACATATACTTATATCTATATCTTCGTACTTATGTCGCTTATGGATTCCGAAACTGCTAAACCAATTTTGAAGAAATTTTAAGGGAATCTTTAGCATAGTCTTAGTTGGTGCGAATCGGACTTACTGTTGTCGAGAAATTGGTGGATAATATTTTGCATATAAACATAATTGGAGACATATTTTAAAATTAATCAAGTCGCCTTTGTCAAATACAATATATCAGGTAATTATGTCAATATTAATTATTGATTCGTCTGATTTATCAAAAGAATTTCAATAGCTGCAAAATGTACAATTAAAAAAAGAACAGCATAACGCACTAACATCACGTCGGGAACGTAGCAAAGCACGCCGGGTACGCTATAGAAGATGTAAACGTTTTGAAACAACACAACGCTTTAAGATGACAAAGTAATATTAATATTTGCGTGATCACATTACGCGACATTTAATTTAGTGTAAGAAACTGCGATAATTAATTAATTTATTAAAGTAAAGATTAAAAGCTCAAAAACTGCAAAATAAAAGTTGATATAATAAAATAAAAATATAAAAGTTTTTTTTGTGAAAAAATATTTGTTTATATTCGTTCTTAAGCTATATATCTCGTTAATTAATATGTTATGTATACATATATACTTTAATTATTTTTTCTTTGCTGTGGTTACTGTTTAATAAAAAACAATAAAAATTAATTCTTCAATTATCACTGCATTTTGAAATCATATTCAACACTAAATGCATTATTTCAGCGTTCTATACACTGATATGCTAATGACGTCAACAATTGAGAGTGAATAAAAGGTCAAATTGACGCTACCTTGTATTATAGTATCATGATTACATAGTATAAAGAATCGAAATTCCATAGGTTGAATACTGAAAACGTCTAAACCAGGCAAAGGATTTTGATACAATTTACACTATCATTTTAATAATTTTTTCCGAAAGGTTTTCATGTACAATATATTTTAATTAATTCTAAATGCAAATCTTATACATTAGTTATTTTTAAAGTCAATCAAGTTGTCTTTGTTAAACTTATCTTTTTGTTAATTCTTTGTGCGTCAATATTAAATCAATTATATTTTCACGTGTTGCGCAATGTACTGAAGTTTATTATACTCTTCACGGAAGTGAATAATATTATAAGTTTGTCATGAAGTTTGTAACAGACAGAAGGAGACATCGTAGACCACATAAAAGATATATATGTATTTGTGATCAGCTCGATGAGACGAATTGATTAAGCCATGTCCGTCTGTCCGTCTGTATCAACGCTAGTCGCTCAGTTTTTGAGCAAGAGAGCTTGCACATAGGTTTCTTTTTACCATACGCAGTTCATTTGTCGGAATCAGCCGAATCGGACCACTAGGGGTCTACCTCCCATACAAACCCTCTTTTAAATTAATGTTCTTATTAGAAAAAGTTTTTTGTTTTTTACCTTATCAAACTGAAATTTGGATACTTAATCCATTAACCACGTAAATTTAATGATCCTAGGATTACCAGGAGTGGTACCTCCCATACAAATTCACATTAAATGCAAACAAAAAACAAATAAAAATACAATGCCACTCAAACTGTGTTCTTTGTTGATACTCAAACTGTAACAGAGAGAATATAGTGATGCTAAGAAAGGAAGGTTGGATGCAACCCGGAGGAGCGTGAAAAGTATTACATCTTTGGCATAGCCAATGATAGCCTTCTTTCTGGTTTTGAATAAATTATGCCAAGAATTAACACGTTATATAGGTCGTAGAACAAGAAACGCAAACAGACATCGATTGCTTCAGAATGATGAAACCGATGAAGAAATGGAAATGGGATGTGACTGTCTAATGTACCCGTGTAGAGCAGGGACGGGACTCTAATAGAATACATATACTTATATCTATATCTTCGTACTTATGTCGCTTATGGATTCCGAAACTGCTAAACCAATTTTGAAGAAATTTTAAGGGAATCTTTAGCAAAGTCTTAGTTGATGCGAATCGGACTTACTGTTGCCGAGAAATTGGTGGATAATATTTAGCATATAAACATAATTGGAGACATATTTTAAAATTAATCAAGTCGCCTTTGTCAAATACAATATATCAGGTAATTATGTCAATATTAATTATTGATTCGTCTGATTTATCAAAAGAATTTCAATAGCTGCAAAATGTACAATTAAAAAAAGAACAGCATAACGCACTAACATCACGTCGGGAACGTAGCAAAGCACGCCGGGTACGCTATAGAAGATGTAAACGTTTTGAAACAACACAACGCTTTAAGATGACAAAGTAATATTAATATTTGCGTGATCACATTACGCGACATTTAATTTAGTGTAAGAAACTGCTATAATTAATTAATTTATTAAAGTAAAGATTAAAAGCTCAAAAACTGCAAAATAAAAGTTGATATATTAAAATAAAAATATAAAAGTATTTTTTGTGAAAAAATATTTGTTTATATTCGTTCTTAAGCTATATATCTCGTTAATTAATATGTTATGTATACATATATACTTTAATTATTTTTTCTTTGCTGTGGTTACTGTTTAATAAAAAACAATAAAAATTAATTCTTCAATTATCACTGCATTTTGAAATCATATTCAACACTAAATGCATTATTTCAGCGTTCTATACACTGATATGCTAATGACGTCAACAATTGAGAGTGAGAGTAAAAGGTCAAATTGACGCTACCTTGTATTATAGTATCATGATTACATAGTATAAAGAATCGAAATTCCATAGGTTGAATACTGAAAACTTCTAAACCAGGCAAAGGATTTTGATACAATTTACACTATCATTTTAATAATTTTTTCCGAAAGGTTTTCATGTACAATATATTTTAATTAATTCTAAATGCAAATCTTATACATTAGTTATTTTTAAAGTCAATCAAGTTGTCTTTGTTAAACTTATCTTTTTGTTAATTCTTTGTGCGTCAATATTAAATCAATTATATTTTCACGTGTTGCGCAATGTACTGAAGTTTATTATACTCTTCACGGAAGTGAATAATATTATAAGTTTGTCATGAAGTTTGTAACAGACAGAAGGAGACATCGTAGACCACATAAAAGATATATATGTATTTGTGATCAGCTCGATGAGACGAATTGATTAAGCCATGTCCGTCTGTCCGTCTGTATCAACGCTAGTCGCTCAGTTTTTGAGCAAGAGAGCTTGCACATAGGTTTCTTTTTACCATACGCAGTTCATTTGTCGGAATCAGCCGAATCGGACCACTAGGGGTCTACCTCCCATACAAACCCTCTTTTAAATTAATGTTCTTATTAGAAAAAGTTTTTTGTTTTTTACCTTATCAAACTGAAATTTGGATACTTAATCCATTAACCACGTAAATTTAATGATCCTAGGATTACCAGGAGTGGTACCTCCCATACAAATTCACATTAAATGCAAACAAAAAACAAATAAAAATACAATGCCACTCAAACTGTGTTCTTTGTTGATACTCAAACTGTAACAGAGAGAATATAGTGATGCTAAGAAAGGAAGGTTGGATGCAACCCGGAGGAGCGTGAAAAGTATTACATCTTTGGCATAGCCAATGATAGCCTTCTTTCTGGTTTTGAATAAATTATGCCAAGAATTAACACGTTATATAGGTCGTAGAACAAGAAACGCAAACAGACATCGATTGCTTCAGAATGATGAAACCGATGAAGAAATGGAAATGGGATGTGACTGTCTAATGTACCCGTGTAGAGCAGGGACGGGACTCTAATAGAATACATATACTTATATCTATATCTTCGTACTTATGTCGCTTATGGATTCCGAAACTGCTAAACCAATTTTGAAGAAATTTTAAGGGAATCTTTAGCAAAGTCTTAGTTGATGCGAATCGGACTTACTGTTGCCGAGAAATTGGTGGATAATATTTAGCATATAAACATAATTGGAGACATATTTTAAAATTAATCAAGTCGCCTTTGTCAAATACAATATATCAGGTAATTATGTCAATATTAATTATTGATTCGTCTGATTTATCAAAAGAATTTCAATAGCTGCAAAATGTACAATTAAAAAAAGAACAGCATAACGCACTAACATCACGTCGGGAACGTAGCAAAGCACGCCGGGTACGCTATAGAAGATGTAAACGTTTTGAAACAACACAACGCTTTAAGATGACAAAGTAATATTAATATTTGCGTGATCACATTACGCGACATTTAATTTAGTGTAAGAAACTGCGATAATTAATTAATTTATTAAAGTAAAGATTAAAAGCTCAAAAACTGCAAAATAAAAGTTGATATATTAAAATAAAAATATAAAAGTATTTTTTGTGAAAAAATATTTGTTTATATTCGTTCTTAAGCTATATATCTCGTTAATTAATATGTTATGTATACATATATACTTTAATTATTTTTTCTTTGCTGTGGTTACTGTTTAATAAAAAACAATAAAAATTAATTCTTCAATTATCACTGCATTTTGAAATCATATTCAACACTAAATGCATTATTTCAGCGTTCTATACACTGATATGCTAATGACGTCAACAATTGAGAGTGAATAAAAGGTCAAATTGACGCTACCTTGTATTATAGTATCATGATTACATAGTATAAAGAATCGAAATTCCATAGGTTGAATACTGAAAACTTCTAAACCAGGCAAAGGATTTTGATACAATTTACACTATCATTTTAATAATTTTTTCCGAAAGGTTTTCATGTACAATATATTTTAATTAATTCTAAATGCAAATCTTATACATTAGTTATTTTTAAAGTCAATCAAGTTGTCTTTGTTAAACTTATCTTTTTGTTAATTCTTTGTGCGTCAATATTAAATCAATTATATTTTCACGTGTTGCGCAATGTACTGAAGTTTATTATACTCTTCACGGAAGTGAATAATATTATAAGTTTGTCATGAAGTTTGTAACAGACAGAAGGAGACATCGTAGACCACATAAAAGATATATATGTATTTGTGATCAGCTCGATGAGACGAATTGATTAAGCCATGTCCGTCTGTCCGTCTGTATCAACGCTAGTCGCTCAGTTTTTGAGCAAGAGAGCTTGCACATAGGTTTCTTTTTACCATACGCAGTTCATTTGTCGGAATCAGCCGAATCGGACCACTAGGGGTCTACCTCCCATACAAACCCTCTTTTAAATTAATGTTCTTATTAGAAAAAGTTTTTTGTTTTTTACCTTATCAAACTGAAATTTGGATACTTAATCCATTAACCACGTAAATTTAATGATCCTAGGATTACCAGGAGTGGTACCTCCCATACAAATTCACATTAAATGCAAACAAACAACAAATAAAAATACAATGCCACTCAAACTGTGTTCTTTGTTGACACTCAAACTGTAACAGAGAGAATATAGTGATGCTAAGAAAGGAAGGTTGGATGCAACCCGGAGGAGCGTGAAAAGTATTTCATCTTTGGCATAGCCAATGATAGCCTTCTTTCTGGTTTTGAATATATGCAAAGAATTAACACGTTATATAGGTCGTAGAACAAGAAACGCAAACAGACATCGATTGCTTCAGAATGATGAAACCGATGAAGAAATGGAAATGGGATGTGACTGTCTAATGTACCCGTGTAGAGCAGGGACGGGACTCTAATAGAATACATATACTTATATCTATATCTTCTTACTTATTTCGCTTATGGATTCCGAAACTGTTAAACCATTTTGATGAAATTTTAAGGGAATCTTTAGCATAGTCTTAGTTGGTGCGAATCGGACTTGCTGTTGTCGAGAAAATGGTGGATAATATTTTGCATATAAACATAATTGGAGACATATTTTAAAATTAATCAAGTCGCCTTTGTCAAATACAATGTATCAGGTAATTATGTCAATATTAATTATTGATTCGTCTGATTTATCAAAAGAATTTCAATAGCTGCAAAATGTACAATTAAAAAAAGAACAGCATAACGCACTAACATCACGTCGGGAACGTAGCAAAGCACGCCGGGTACGCTATAGAAGATGTAAACGTTTTGAAACAACACATCGCTTTAAGATGACAAAGTAATATTAATATTTGCGTGATCTATATCCATTAACCATGTAAATTTAATGATCCTAGGATTACCAGGAATGGTACCTCCCATACAAATTCACATTAAATGCAAACAAAAAAAAATAAAAATACAATGCCACTCAAACTGTGTTCTTTGTTGATACTCAAACTGTAACAGAGAGAATATAGTGATGCTAAGAAAGGAAAGTTGGATGCAACCCGGAGAAGCGTGAAAAGTATTACATCTTTGGCATAGCCAATGATAGCCTTCTTTCTGGTTTTGAATAAATTATGCCAAGAATTAACACGATATATAGGTCGTAGAGCAAGTAACGCAAACAGACATCGATTGCTTCAGAATGATGAAACCGATGAAGAAATGGAAATGCGTTGTGACTGTCTAATGTACCCGTGTAGAGCAGGGACGGGACTCTAATAGAATACATATACTTATATCTATATCTTCGTACTTATGTCGCTTATGGATTCCGAAACTGCTAAACCAAATTTGAAGAAATTTTAAGGGAATCTTTAGCAAAGTCTTAGTTGATGCGAATCGGACTTACTGTTGCCGAGAAATTGGTGGATAATATTTAGCATATAAACATAATTGGAGACATATTTTAAAATTAATCAAGTCGCCTTTGTCAAATACAATATATCAGGTAATTATGTCAATATTAATTATTGATTCGTCTGATTTATCAAAAGAATTTCAATAGCTGCAAAATGTACAATTCAAAAAAGAACAGCATAACGCACTAACATCACGCCGGGAACGTAGCAAAGCACGCCGGGTACGCTATAGAAGATGTAAACGTTTTGAAACAACACAACGCTTTAAGATGACAAAGTAATATTAATATTTGCGTGATCACATTACGCGACATTTAATTTAGTGTAAGAAACTGCGATAATTAATTAATTTATTAAAGTAAAGATTAAAAGCTCAAAAACTGCAAAATAAAAGTTGATATAATAAAATAAAAATATAAAAGTTTTTTTTGTGAAAAAATATTTGTTTATATTCGTTCTTAAGCTATATATCTCGTTAATGTAATATGTTAATGTATCCATAGAGACTTTAATTATTTTTTCTTTGCTGTGGTTACTGGTTACCTCCAAAACAATACAAATTCATTCTTCAATTATCACTTTATTTTGCAAATCATATACACTAAATGCATTATTTCAGCGTTCTATACACTGATATGCTAATGACGTCAACAATTGCGAGTGAGTACTTTTTGAGAGTAAAAGGTCAAATTGACGCTACCTTGTATGATAGTCTCATGATTACATAGTATACAGAGATCGAAATTCCATAGGTTGAATGCTGAAAACGTCTAAACTAGGCAAAGGATTGTGATGCAATTTACACTATCAGGTTAAGAAGCGTTTCCGAAAGGTTTTCATTTACAATCTATTGGCATTAAGTCTCAATGCAAATCTTAGCCATTCGTTATTTTTAAAGTCAATCAAGTTGTCTTTGTTAAACTTATCTTTTTGTTAATTCTTTGTGCGTCAAGAATTAACATCGATTATATTTTCACGTGTTGCGCAATGTACTGAAGTTTCTTATACGCTTCACGGAAGCGAATACTAGTATCAGTTTGTCATGAAGTTTGTAACTGACAGAAGGAGACATCGTAGACCACCAGATAGATATGTATTTGTGATCAGCTCGATGAGACGAATTGATGAAGCCATGTCCGTCTGTCCGTCTGTATCAACGCTAGTCGCTCAGTTTTTGAGCAAGAGAGCTTGCACAGAGGTTTCTTTTTACCATACGCAGTTCATTTGTCGGAATCAGCCGAATCGGACCACTAGGGGTCTACCTCCCATACTAACCCTCTTCGTACATTAATGTCGCTTATTAGAAAAAGTTTTTTGTTTTTTACCTTATCAAACTGAAACTTGGATACTTAATCCATTAACCACGTAAATTTGAATGATCCTAGGATTTCCAGGAGTGGTACCTCCCATACAAATTCACATTAAATGCAAACGTAAAACTAATAGAAATACAATGCCACTGCGAACTGTGTTCTTTGTTGATACTCTCACTGTTGCCGAGAGAATATAGTGATGCTAAGATAAGGAAGGTTGGATGCAGCCCGAGGAGCGTGAAACGTATTACATCTTTGGCAGAGCCAATGATAGCTTCTTTCTGGTTTTGAATAAATTAATGCCAAGAATTCGCACGTTATATAGGTCGTAGAACAAGAAACGCAATCAGACATCGAGTGCTTCAGAATGATGTCACCGATGAAGCAATGGAAATGGGATGTAACTGTCTGATGTACCCCTGTAGCAGGGATGGGACTCTAATATAATATATATACTTATCTATATCTTCGTACCTATGTCGCTTATGGATTCCGAAACTGCTAAACCAATTTTGAAGAAATTTTAAGGGAATCTTTAGCAAAATCTTAGTTGATGCGAATCGGACTTACTGTTGCCGAGAAATTGGTGGATAATATTTAGCATATAAACATAATTGGAGACATATTTTAAAATAAATCAAGTCGCCTTTGTCAAATACAATATATCAGGTAATTATGTCAATATTAATTATTGATTCGTCTGATTTATCAAAAGAATTTCAATAGCTGCAAAATGTACAATTAAAAAAAGAACAGCATAACGCACTAACATCACGTCGGGAACGTAGCAAAGCACTCCGGGTACGCTATAGAAGATGTAAACGTTTTGAAACAACACAACGCTTTAAGATGACAAAGTAATATTAATATTTGCGTGATCACATTACGCGACGTTTAATTTAGTGTAAGAAACTGCGATAATCAATTAATTTATTAAAGTAAAGATTAAAAGCTCAAAAACTGCAAGATAAAAGTTGATATATTAAAATAAAAATATAAAATTTACAAAAGCGTGTAAAATTTGATGAGACTAAAGTTTTTTTCTGTAAAAAAATATTTGTTTATATTCGTTCTTAAGCTATATATCTCGTTAATTAATATGTTATGTATACATATATACTTTAATTATTCTTTCTTTGCTGTGGTTACTGTTTAATAAAAAACAATAAAAATTAATTCTTCAATTATCACTGCATTTTGAAATCATATTCAACACTAAATGCATTATTTCAGCGTTCTATACACTGATATGCTAATGACGTCAACAATTGAGAGTGAGTAATTTTTGAGAGAGTAAAAGGTCAAATTGACGCTACCTTGTATTATAGTATCATGATTACATAGTATAAAGAATCGAAATTCCATAGGTTGAATACTGAAAACTTCTAAACCAGGCAAAGGATTTTGATACAATTTACACTATCATTTTAATAATTTTTTCCGAAAGGTTTTCATGTACAATATATTTTAATTAATTCTAAATGCAAATCTTATACATTAGTTATTTTTAAAGTCAATCAAGTTGTCTTTGTTAAACTTATCTTTTTGTTAATTCTTTGTGCGTCAATATTAAATCAATTATATTTTCACGTGTTGCGCAATGTACTGAAGTTTATTATGCTCTTCACGGAAGTGAATAATATTATAAGTTTGTCATGAAGTTTGTAACAGACAGAAGGAGACATCGTAGACCACATAAAAGATATATATGTATTTGTGATCAGCTCGATGAGACGAGTTGATTAAGCCATGTCCGTCTGTCCGTCTGTATCAACGCTAGTCGCTCAGTTTTTGAGCAAGAGAGCTTGCACATAGGTTTCTTTTTACCATACGCAGTTCATTTGTCGGAATCAGCCGAATCGGACCACTAGGGGTCTACCTCCCATACAAACCCTCCTTTAAATTAATGTTCTTATTAGAAAAAGTTTTTTGTTTTTTACCTTATCAAACTGAAATTTGGATACTTAAAGTTTCTGACCTATATCCATTAACCACGTATATTTAATGATCCTAGGATTACCAGGAGTGGTACCTCCCATACAAATTCACATTAAATGCAAACAAACAACAAATAAAAATACAATGCCACTCAAACTGTGTTCTTTGTTGATACTCAAACTGTAACAGAGAGAATATAGTGATGCTAAGAAAGGAAGGTTGGATGCAACCCGGAGGAGCGTGAAAAGTATTTCATCTTTGGCATAGCCAATGATAGCCTTCTTTCTGGTTTTGAATAAATTATGCCAAGAATTAACACGTTATATAGGTCGTAGAACAAGAAACGCAAACAGACATCGATTGCTTCAGAAGCGATGAAGAAATGGAAATGGGATGTAACTGTCTAATGTACCCCTGTAAAGCAGGGATGGGACTCTAATATAATATATATACTTATATCTATATCTTCGTACTTATGTCGCTTATGGATTCCGAAACTGCTAAACCAATTTTGAAGAAATTTTAAGGGAATCTTTAGCAAAGTCTTAGTTGATGCGAATCGGACTTACTGTTGCCGAGAAATTGGTGGATAATATTTAGCATATAAACATAATTGGAGACATATTTTAAAATTAATCAAGTCGCCTTTGTCAAATACAATATATCAGGTAATTATGTCAATATTAATTATTGATTCGTCTGATTTATCAAAAGAATTTCAATAGCTGCAAAATGTACAATTAAAAAAAGAACAGCATAACGCACTAACATCACGTCGGGAACGTAGCAAAGCACTCCGGGTACGCTATAGAAGATGTAAACGTTTTGAAACAACACAACGCTTTAAGATGACAAAGTAATATTAATATTTGCGTGATCACATTACGCGACGTTTAATTTAGTGTAAGAAACTGCGTTAATTAATTAATCTATTAAAGTAAAGATTAAAAGCTCAAAAACTGCAAGATAAAAGTTGATATATTAAAATAAAAATATAAAATTTACAAAAGCGTGTAAAGTTTGATGAGACTAAAGTTTATTTCTGTAAAAATATATTGGTTTATATTCGTTCTTAAGCTATATATCTCGTTAATTAATATGTTATGTATACATATATACTTTAATTATTTTTTCTTTGCTGTGGTTACTGTTTAATAAAAAACAATAAAAATTAATTCTTCAATTATCACTGCATTTTGAAATCATATTCAACACAAAATGCATTATTTCAGCGTTCTATACACTGATATGCTAATGACGTCAACAATTGAGAGTGAGTAATTTTTGAGAGAGTAAAAGGTCAAATTGACGCTACCTTTTATTAAGTATCATGATTACATAGTATAAAGAATCGAAATTCCATAGGTTGAATACTGAAAACTTCTAAACCAGGCAAAGGATTTTGATACAATTTACAATATCATTTTAATAATTTTTTCCGAAAGGTTTTCAAGTACAATATATTTTAATTAATTCTAATTGCAAATCTTATACATTAGTTATTTTTAAAGTCAATCAAGTCGTCTTTGTTAAACTTATCTTTTTGTTAATTCTTTGTGCGTCAATATTAAATAAATTATATTTTCAAGTGTTGCGCAATGTACTGAAGTTTATTATACTCTTCACGGAAGTTAATAATATTATAAGTTTGTCATGAAGTTTGTAACAGACAGAAGGAGACATCGTAGACCACATAAAAGATATATATGTATTTGTGATCAGCTCGATGAGACGAGTTGATTAAGCCATGTCCGTCTGTCCGTCTGTATCAACGCTAGTCGCTCAGTTTTTGAGCAAGAGAGCTTGCACATAGGTTTCTTTTTACCATACGCAGTTCATTTGTCGGAATCAGCCGAATCGGACCACTAGGGGTCTACCTCCCATACAAACCCTCCTTTAAATTAATGTTCTTATTAGAAAAAGTTTTTTGTTTTTTACCTGATCAAACTGAAATTTGGATACTTAAAGTTTCTGACCTATATCCATTAACCACGTATATTTAATGATCCTAGGATTACCAGGAGTGGTACCTCCCATACAAATTCACATTAAATGCAAACAAACAACAAATAACAATACAATGCCACTCAAACTGTGTTCTTTGTTGATACTCAAACTGTAACAGAGAGAATATAGTGATGCTAAGAAAGGAAGGTTGGATGCAACCCGGAGGAGCGTGAAAAGTATTTCATCTTTGGCATAGCCAATGATAGCCTTCTTTCTGGTTTTGAATATATGCAAAGAATTAACACGTTATATAGGTCGTAGAACAAGAAACGCAAACAGACATCGATTGCTTCAGAATGATGAAACCGATGAAGAAATGGAAATGGGATGTGACTGTCTAATGTACCCGTGTAGAGCAGGGACGGGACTCTAATAGAATACATATACTTATATCTATATCTTCTTACTTATTTCGCTTATGGATTCCGAAACTGTTAAACCATTTTGATGAAATTTTAAGGGAATCTTTAGCATAGTCTTAGTTGGTGCGAATCGGACTTGCTGTTGTCGAGAAAATGGTGGATAATATTTTGCATATAAACATAATTGGAGACATATTTTAAAATTAATCAAGTCGCCTTTGTCAAATACAATGTATCAGGTAATTATGTCAATATTAATTATTGATTCGTCTGATTTATCAAAAGAATTTCAATAGCTGCAAAATGTACAATTAAAAAAGAACAGCATAACGCACTAACATCACGTCGGGAACGTAGCAAAGCACGCCGGGTACGCTATAGAAGATGTAAACGTTTTGAAACAACACATCGCTTTAAGATGACAAAGTAATATTAATATTTGCGTGATCACATTACGCGACGTTTAATTTAGTGTAAGAAACTGCGTTAATTAATTAATCTATTAAAGTAAAGATTAAAAGCTCAAAAACTGCAAGATAAAAGTTGATATATTAAAATAAAAATATAAAATTTACAAAAGCGTGTAAAGTTTGATTAGACTAAAGTTTTTTTCTGTAAAAATATATTTGTTTATATTCGTTCTTAAGCTATATATCTCGTTAATTAATACGTTATGTATACATATATACTTTAATTATTTTTTCTTTGCTGTGGTAACTGTTTAATAAAAAACAATAAAAATTAATTCTTCAATTATCACTGCATTTTGAAATCATATTCAACACAAAATGCATTATTTCAGCGTTATATACACTGATATGCTAATGACGTCAACAATTGAGAGTGAGTAATTTTTGAGAGAGTAAAAGGTCAAATTGACGCTACCTTGTATTATAGTACCATGATTACATAGTATAAAAAATCGAAATTCCATAGGTTGTATACTGAAAACTTCTAAACCAGGCAAAGGATTTTGATACAATTTACACTATCATTTTAATAATTTTTTCCGAAAGGTTTTCAAGTACAATATATTTTAATTAATTCTAATTGCAAATCTTATACATTAGTTATTTTTAAAGTCAATCAAGTTGTCTTTGTTAAACTTATCCTTTTGTTAATTCTTTGTGCGTCAATATTAAATCAATTATATTTTCAAGTGTTTCGCAATGTACTGAAGTTTATTATACTCTTCACGGAAGTGAATAGTATTATAAGTTTGTCATGAAGTTTGTAACAGACAGAAGGAGACATCGTAGACCACATAAAAGATATATATGTATTTGTGATCAGCTCGATGAGACGAGTTGATTAAGCCATGTCCGTCTGTCCGTCTGTATCAACTTTAGTCCCTCAGTTTTTGAGCAAGAGAGCTTGCACATAGGTTTCTTTTTACCATACAAACCCTCCTTTAAATTAATGTTCTTATTAGAAAAAGTTTTTTGTTTTTTACCTTATCAAACTGAAATTTGGATACTAAAAGTTTCTGACCTATATCCATTAACCACGTAAATTTAATGATCCTAGGATTACCAGGAGTGGTACCTCCCATACAAATTCACATTAAATGCAAACAAAAAACAAATAAAAATACAATGCCACTCAAACTGTGTTCTTTGTTGATACTCAAACTGTAACAGAGAGAATATAGTGATGCTAAGAAAGGAAGGTTGGATGCAACCCGGAGGAGCGTGAAAAAGTATTACATCTTTGGCATAGCCAATGATAGCCTTCTTTCTGGTTTTGAATAAATTATGCCAAGAATTAACACGTTATATAGGTCGTAGAACAAGAAACGCAAACAGACATCGATTGCTTCAGAATGATGAAACCGATGAAGAAATGGAAATGGGATGTGACTGTCTAATGTACCCGTGTAAAGCAGGGACGGGACTCTAATATAATACATATACTTATATCTATATCTTCTTACTTATGTCGCTTATGGATTCCGAAACTGCTAAACCAATTTTGAAGAAATTTTAAGGGAATCTTTAGCATAGTCTTAGTTGGTGCGAATCGGACTTTCTGTTGTCAAGAAATTAGTGAATAATATTTTGCATATAAACATAATTGGAGACATATTTTAAAATTAATCAAGTCGCCTTTGTCAAATACAGTATATCAGGTAATTATGTCAATATTAATTAGTGATTCGTCTGATTTATCAAAAGAATTTCAATAGCTGCAAAATGTACAATTAAAAAAAGAACAGCATAACGCACTAACATCACGTCGGGAACGTAGCAAAGCACGCCGGGTACTCTATAGAAGATGTAAACGTTTTGAAACAACACAACGCTTTAAGATGACAAAGTAATATTAATATTTGCGTGATCACATTACGCGACGTTTAATTTAGTGTAAGAAACTGCGATAATTAATTAATTTATTAAAGTAAAGATTAAAAGCTCAAAAACTGCAAAATAAAAGTTGATATAATAAAATAAAAATATAAAAGTTTTTTTTGTGAAAAAATATTTGTTTATATTCGTTCTTAAGCTATATATCTCGTTAATTAATATGTTATGTATACATATATACTTTAATTATTTTTTCTTTGCTGTGGTTACTGTTTAATAAAAAACAATAAAAATTAATTCTTCAATTATCACTTTATTTTGAAATCATATTCAACACTAAATGCATTATTTCAGCGTTCTATACACTGATATGCTAATGACGTCAACAATTGAGAGTGAGTAATTTTTGAGAGTAAAAGGTCAAATTGACGCTACCTTGTATTATAGTATCATGATTACATAGTATAAAGAATCGAAATTCCATAGGTTGAATACTGAAAACGTCTAAACTAGGCAAAGGATTTTGATACAATTTACACTATCATTTTAATAATATTTTCCGAAAGGTTTTCATTTACAATATATTTTAATTAATTCTAAATGCAAATCTTATACATTAGTTATTTTTAAAGTCAATCAAGTTGTCTTTGTTAAACTTATCTTTTTGTTAATTCTTTGTGCGTCAATATTAAATCAATTATATTTTCACGTGTTGCGCAATGTACTGAAGTTTATTATACTCTTCACGGAAGTGAATAATATTATAAGTTTGTCATGAAGTTTGTAACAGACAGAAGGAGACATCGTAGACCACATAAAAGATATATATGTATTTGTGATCAGCTCGATGAGACGAATTGATTAAGCCATGTCCGTCTGTCCGTCTGTATCAACGCTAGTCGCTCAGTTTTTGAGCAAGAGAGCTTGCACATAGGTTTCTTTTTACCATACGCAGTTCATTTGTCGGAATCAGCCGAATCGGACCACTAGGGGTCTACCTCCCATACAAACCCTCTTTTAAATTAATGTTCTTATTAGAAAAAGTTTTTTGTTTTTTACCTTATCAAACTGAAATTTGGATACTAAAAGTTTCTGACCTATATCCATTAACCACATAAATTAATGATCCTAGGATTACCAGGAGTGGTACCTCCCATACAAATTCACATTAAATGCAAACAAAAAACAAATAAAAATACAATGCCACTCAAACTGTGTTCTTTGTTGATACTCAAACTGTAACAGAGAGAATATAGTGATGCTAAGAAAGGAAGGTTGGATGCAACCCGGAGGAGCGTGAAAAGTATTACATCTTTGGCATAGCCAATGATAGCCTTCTTTCTGGTTTTGAATAAATTATGCCAAGAATTAACACGTTATATAGGTCGTAGAACAAGAAACGCAAACAGACATCGATTGCTTCAGAATGATGAAACCGATGAAGAAATGGAAATGGAATCTAACTGTCTAATGTAACCGTGTAAAGCAGGGACGGGACTCTAATATAATATATATACTTATATCTATATCTTCTTACTTATGTCGCTTATGGATTCCGAAACTGCTAAACCAATTTTGAAGAAATTTTAAGGGAATCTTTAGCATAGTCTTAGTTGATGCGAATCTGACTTACTGTTGCCGAGAAATTGGTGGATAATATTTTGCATATAAACATAATTTGAGACATATTTTAAAATTAATCAAGTCGCCTTTGTCAAATACAATATATCAGGTAATTATGTCAATATTAATTATTGATTCGTCTGATTTATCAAAAGAATTTCAATAGCTGCAAAATGTACAATAAAAAAAAGGACAGCATAACGCACTAACATCACGTCGGGAACGTAGCAAAGCACGCCGGGTACGCTATAGAAGATGTAAACGTTTTGAAACAACACAACGCTTTAAGATGACAAAGTAATATTAATATTTGCGTGATCACATTACGCGACGTTTAATTTAGTGTAAGAAACTGCGTTAATTAATTAATTTATTAAAGTAAAGATTAAAAGCTCAAAAACTGCAAGATAAAAGTTGATATATTAAAATAAAAATATAAAATTTACAAAAGCGTGTAAAGTTTGATGAGACTAAAGTATTTTTCTGTAAAAATATATTTGTTTATATTCGTTCTTAAGCTATATATCTCGTTAATTAATACGTTATGTATACATATATACTTTAATTATTTTTTCTTTGCTGTGGTTACTGTTTAATAAAAAACAATAAAAATTAATTCTTTAATTATCACTGCATTTTGAAATCATATTGAACACTAAATGCAATATTTCAGCGTTCTATACACTGATATGCTAATGACGTCAACAATTGAGAGTGAGTAATTTTTGAGGGAGTAAAAGGTCAAATTGACGCTACCTTGTATTATAGTATCATGATTACATAGTATAAAGAATCGAAATTCCATAGGTTGAATACTGAAAATTTCTAAACCAGGCAAAGGATTTTGATACAATTTACACTATCATTTTAATAATTTTTTCCGAAAGGTTTTCATGTACAATATATTTTAATTAATTCTAAATGCAAATCATATACATTAGTTATTTTTAAAGTCAATCAAGTTGTCTTTGTTAAACTTATCCTTTTGTTAATTCTTTGTGCGTCAATATTAAATCAATTATATTTTCTAGTGTTTCGCAATGTACTGAAGTTTATTATACTCTTCACGGAAGTGAATAATATTATAAGTTTGTCATGAAGTTTGTAACAGACAGGAGGAGACATCGTAGACCACATAAAAGATATATATGTATTTGTGATCAGCTCGATGAGACGAGTTGATTAAGCCATGTCCGTCTTTTCCGTCTGTATCAACTCTAGTCCCTCAGTTTTTGAGCAAGAGAGCTTGCACATAGGTTTCTTTTTACCATACGCAGTTCATTTGTCGGAATCAGCCGAATCGGACCACTAGGGGTCTACCTCCCATACAAACCCTCTTTTAAATTAATGTTCTTATTAGAAAAAGTTTTTTGTTTTTTACCTTATCAAACTGAAATTTGGATACTTAAAGTTTCTGACCTATATCCATTAACCACGTAAATTTAATGATCCTAGGATTACCAGGAGTGGTACCTCCCATACAAATTCACATTAAATGCAAACAAAAAACAAATAAAAATACAATGCCACTCAAACTGTGTTCTTTGTTGATACTCAAACTGTAACAGAGAGAATATAGTGATGCTAAGAAAGGAAGGTTGGATGCAACCCGGAGGAGCGTGAAAAGTATTACTTCTTTGGCATAGCCAATGATAGCCTTCTTTCTGGTTTTGAATAAATTATGCCAAGAATTAACACGTTATATAGGTCGTAGAACAAGAAACGCAAACAGACATCGATTGCTTCAGAATGATGAAACCGATGAAGAAATGGAAATGGAATCTAACTGTCTAATGTAACCGTGTAAAGCAGGGACGGGACTCTAATATAATATATATACTTATATCTATATCTTCTTACTTATGTCGCTTATGGATTCCGAAACTGCTAAACCAATTTTGAAGAAATTTTAAGGGAATCTTTAGCATAGTCTTAGTTGATGCGAATCGGACTTACTGTTGCCGAGAAATTGGTGGATAATATTTTGCATATAAACATAATTTGAGACATATTTTAAAATTAATCAAGTCGCCTTTGTCAAATACAATATATCAGGTAATTATGTCAATATTAATTATTGATTCGTCTGATTTATCAAAAGAATTTCAATAGCTGCAAAATGTACAATTAAAAAAAGAACAGCATAACGCACGAACATCACGTCGGGAACGTAGCAAAGCACGCCGGGTACGCTATAGAAGATGTAAACGTTTTGAAACAACACAACGCTTTAAGATGTCAAAGTAATATTAATATTTGCGTGATCACATTACGCGACGTTTAATTTAGTGTAAGAAACTACGATAATTAATTAATTTATTAAAGTAAAGATTACAAGCTCAAAAACTGCAAGATAAAAGTTGATATATTAAAATAAAAATATAAAATTTACAAAAGAGTGTAAAGTTTGATGCGACTAAAGTTTTTTTCTGTAAAAAAATATTTGTTTTTATTCGTTCTTAAGCTATATATCTCGTTAATTAATTTGTTATATTTACATATATACTTTAATTATTTTTTCTTTGCTGTGGTTACTGTTTAATAAAAAACAATAAAAATTAATTTTAATTTGAGAAAAATAAATCAAAATACATGCTTTATTAAGGAGTTAGCATTTATACACTTTTTACGGTGAGATTTATATATGTTTATGTATGTATATATACATATATATATAATGCTAAATACATACATACATTAGTGTTTTTCAGAGCAACAACTATTTATGTAGTATCATTTCCAATGCCATTCTTTTGATCCAACTTATTTGAATTCGATTTGACCATGTAAACAAAGAAGGTGATAATTTCCTTTTCTTTAATTGGTATTGTCTTAAAATGCTTCATTAAAGTCTGCAATTAATAGAACTTATTAACAAATCACGCAGGAAACACGTTTTAAAAACGATGCATTTAAATATCAAATTTCGACATGTACTTACGTCAGCCAACTGAGCACGCTTCATACCTTGACGGGTTTGCACTTTATAATGTCTTTTGTAACGGCGTAATGTGCTCACCTGTAGCTGATACAGATCGGGATATTCATGGAGATCTGTATCCGTTTCATTACTGTCATCTTCAGAGTCTTTCCGGCGTCGTTTGGTCCGTGCAGATTGGATACGACCCTTGTGATAATCACAGATATAGATATGCTGCGCCCCTGGATCACTATTTAGCTTGAGGCGTTTTTGTGAGACGGTTTTCTGTATTCTTTTACTGTAGCTGGCGTAGCCGGCTGGATTACGACAACGTTCATTATCATCAATAAGGCAGCATGTTTGATCCGTGTGTCCACCACGCGAGTCTTCCTCGCCAGTACTGAAGCCGTTGTTCATTTTTTTCTACAAATAATACAATTCAGAATGCATTAATTATTGTTCAATTCATGTGTTTCAATCGCTACTATTAACACACAATTTCTTAAATCAAAATTTGAATTTACGTAAATACTTTTTTTAGAGAGGTTATTCATACAATAAACAGAAATTTTTATGAATATAAATACAAATACTGTTGCCACATCTGCCGTGTTGAAACTACGGCCAGTATGCATCATATGAAAAGTTATCAGTGTTAACAGCCCTCTAACCTGCAGCACAAGGTGTATCGGTTCTCGTCTTTACTATTCCATTGTTTCCATTTCAAGCTGGAATGCAAATGTTTAAAAATATAATTATTAAACAAAAAAAATATTTTGAAGTAATTGCAGCGTCTTATTGACTCAACCATAGACTCGTGTCTAATTGTACAGCAACCACAAGGAAAATTACGAAGTTGTGGAGTTGTTGTTGTAGAATTAGACGAGCGTCTGAGTTGTTTCGCAAATAGAAATAACATTGATGCAACATTTAGAATGGTCAGCCTGCAGCAATATTAGAAAGTGTAGGTCATTGTAGCCAAATTTTTTGGCCATGTTACCAATTTTTTGTAATTGTTGCTCACTTTTTAGCTGATGATGAAAGCAAATAATTGTAGGTATCTGATATTGCTATTTTTTTTGTTAAAATTTTGATATAATAGCCTAAATACAGTGTGTCTATACCGTTGATTAGACACAGCCGTGTACAGTGCGTCTGTTGTGTCTAAAATACACTTGTTGTTTGTTTTGATGATACATACAAGTGGAACGTTGTGGCAAAGTTGAAAAATTCAAATGGAAAATTGGAAATGCAGTGTATGCACATAGTTCTGACAGTTCCCTTTTATATTCCTACTACGTATTATATTGAAATTTAAACAACAAAATTGAAATATCATACAACTACAATAATTTGTTTCCAACATCAGCAGTTTTCTCACCTAACAAGTTGGCAACAATGACAAAAATTTGTGACAGAGACCAACAATTTCTAACACTGCTGCCAGACTAACCAATCTGAAAGCTGTGTCTATGTTCTCTCTATGCTAGAAACAACTCAGACTCGAGTCTAATTGTACAACAACAGCCCCACAACTTCATTTTTCTTGTGGTTGTTGTAGAATTAAACACTAGTCTATGCCTACGTCAATTAGACACAGATTTTGACTCACTGTATTAAGGTTATAATACATAGCAAGAATAAGATAGGGAACTGCCAGAATTATGCGCATACACTGCATTTTGTTGTAAATTATGTATATTTCATAAATTTTCAATTTTAATTTCTTAACTTTGCCACAACGTTCCACTTGTGTGTATAACCAAAACAAAAAACAGCTAATTTATAGACACAGCGGTACATTGTAAACGGCTATGTCAAATCAACTATTTTGACACAGTGTAAATAGGCTATAATTTAGAAGCAATTATAAGACAAAATGAAATCATACACATACTACTCATGGTGTAAAGCGCCCAAGACACGGTCATACTTCGTATGACGCACATGCGTGTACATCCAACGATGTATGATCATATATCTTACACTCATTTGTTCTATATCTTTGAACTGTGCGGACGTGTAGAGAGACAATGTCGGTGACGGATTTGCCATCGACACTTTACAAATATTTTACACAGGCACTCACTTTAAGTGTTTCGAATAAGTGAGCACATGCCTATATTTGTCTCTTTCATATATACTTACCTTGTGCAAGCGTAAATGAGATAATTTGCACGAGAGAGTAAAGAGAGAAACTCAAAGATAGAATTGAGAGTACTGAAGTATGATGAAATATCAAAACCATTTGTATATTCCTTCATACTTCGTATATTAGACGCCCACATACTTAGTTAACTAACACTATGATGATGTGCGTCATACGAAATATGACCGTGTCTTGGGCGCTTAAGAAATAGAAATATTATTGTAATATGCATTAATATTTTATGCAACACTATTATATCAAACCACAATTTCCATCACTATTTGTCATCTGTCTGTATATGAGCTTGTAGGTTATATAAAGTTAGTATAATATTTTAAAGGTAGTATAATTTCTGAAAGTTAAAAGTGTATTAATTCAATTTTTTTTTAAGACAAAAAACCACAATATTTTGGTAACCTGCGTACGTACTTTTCCAGTGAAAAGATGCTGCGCTCAACCGTTATAGCATTGACTAAGGCGCCTACATCAAAAATTTTAGTACCGTCTGTGTCTTCTTTAGGCAGTACTATTGGTGCCTTCGGTCCGGGAATCAACGCTATGCTCGCACGGCAACAACAAACGATGTCCGTTGTGGATTCACCAAACACACTACCCAGAAAGGGGTACTCACCCTTTGGCACCAAACAGTCTAGTATGGCTGAATGGTCGTTGGCTCGTCTTGACGATCTATTGAATTGGGGCCGTAAAGGCTCAATATGGCCATTAACCTTCGGCTTGGCTTGCTGTGCAGTTGAAATGATGCATATTGCAGCACCACGGTACGATATGGATCGTTACGGTGTCGTTTTCCGTGCATCACCTCGTCAGGCTGACGTTATCATTGTTGCTGGCACATTAACCAATAAAATGGCACCGGCATTACGCAAGATTTACGACCAGATGCCAGAACCACGTTGGGTTATCTCCATGGGCAGTTGTGCCAATGGCGGTGGTTACTATCATTACTCCTATTCTGTCGTACGTGGTTGCGATCGTATCATACCAGTTGATATCTATGTGCCTGGTTGTCCACCAACAGCTGAGGCATTATTGTATGGCGTGTTGCAATTACAGAAAAAAGTCAAGCGTATGAAAACGTTGCAAATGTGGTATAGAAAGTAAGCCCGTCAAAATAATGTAAGCTTAATGAATGAGTAAAAGGAAAGGGCGGCAGCAATTGTGAAGTCTAAAGAGCTAAGTAGGGCGAAGCAAATAAATGATATAGATAATAATAGGTAAAATACTATACTAATACCCGGATTCTAAATGAGAGTTAAAGGAAGAACGGTATTAACAAAAAGTTGGATGAACCAACCACATTTAGATCTGTTCATACGTGGGTTTTACATCGACGTTACTAGCTATTATAGGTTTTGTTGATATAGTTAATTTTCTGTATGTTTATCTTTGTTCGAAGTGCCGATTTAATATTTTGGACAACCACATATATGCATATACATACAAATGCTTGAACCAATGAATTGAATGCGTTTCATATTTGTTTGGATGACTGGTTTATACAACTGCATACAGTTTGTCACATAATTCGTTATAAAATTAAAACTACATTTTAACACTAAAAAAATGTGTCTCAAAAAGTTTTTTTTCCGTGAAAACGTTTTTAAAAAAAGGGACACGTCAGAATAATAGAGGAAGCGATGCAAGAGGAATTTTGTCATGGCGCGCTTATGTCATCAAGGGTGGCGTTCAAAAAGGTAAAAAAAATTGACAAAATTCTTTTTCTTTTTAAGCGTGTGAATTGAGAATGGCTATTCTATTTGGATTGAGAACTTGCCCTATTTGGATTTTTTGTTGTTCTCGTTACAGGCCAATCGGAAGAATATGATGAATTATTGGTAAATCCATCGAAAAATTGGAAATTATGACTATATTAAAATCTAAATAAATACAAAAGTAAAGTTTATATCGTGTGTTCGCTGCTAGAAGAAGTAATACGTTGATAGACTGGAGTGATAACGCCGGGTCGTGATACAAAACTGTAGAGAGAGTTCAACGCCAGTCCGGAAAAGTAGAACAGAACAATATTCAAAGCGTGCATAATCTGTGTCTGTATGTCTGCTCTGTTAAAACCAGTATTAAGATTCTCTTGAATCAGTGATGTATATTTGTATAACGAGCGGATCTATACTGTTATACAATTAAAATTTTTCTTAAATATATTGTCAGCCATCATCAGCTGTTTATTGCCGCGCAACAAAAAGAAACAAGAAGACCATCGACAATCACATAAAAGAGTCCAAATTTTACCAACACTATTTAGACTGACCATGTCAGAACAGCGAGTTCTGGCAGAACTCGCGCGAGAACTCTGGTTCTGAGCTACAACAACAACTACAAATTTCGTTCATTTTCCCTGTGGTTTTGGTAATTTGAACTCGAGTTCTTGTGCGAGTTCTGTCTGAATGCAATATAAGCAAGCCAAGCGATATGAACAAACAACGAAATAAGTGAAAGTAGAAAACGAAAACGTCGGCAGAATTGCTTTTTCGGTGCCGATTCAAGCAACTCGTTACTTTTTAAGGCATCTTCGTCCCTTTTCTACAAATGAAAATCGCCAGAGAGCCGAATTCCTTTGCATAATAATGATCTTAAGCGAGTATTAGATGATGGTACGAGGCTCGCTCAATAAGTCCTTAGAAAAAAGCATTGAAACAATTTTTTTTTCGGTAAATTTCTTTTTATTTTTAAACATAATCTCCTGGGAGCTCTACATACTTAGTTAGACGTTTCTTTAATTTTTTTAACCCATCAGAAAAATAAGATTTTGGAAGGTCCTCAAAATAAGCATTTGTTTGATCGATGACTTCTTCATTTGAAAAAAAAATCGTTGTCCACTGAGCAAATTTTTAAGGTTTGGGAATAGGAAAAAGTCACTGGGAGCTAAATCTGGCGAATACGGTGGGTGGTCGACCAATTCGAACTTTAATTCTTCAATTTTAGCCATTGATCGTAAACATGTGTGAACATTGTCTTGATGAAAGAGGATTTTTCTTCTGTTTAAATGAGGCTGTTTTTTCAATTTATCCTCTTAGCTGGTCCAATAAAGATGCATAATACTCCCCTGTTATTGCTTTTCCTTTTTCCAAATAGCCAACGAAAATAATTCCACGTGCATCCCAAAAAACAGTAGCCATAAACTTGCCAGCTGATTGTACGGTTTTCGCCTTCTTTGGACATGGTTCGCTTTTCAAAATCCACCGTTTTGATTGCTCTTTCCTTTCGGGAGTGTAGTGGTGAATCCATGTTACATCTACAGTCATAAACCGACGAAAAAACTCATTCGGATTACGTTGCATGAGCGACAACAGAGCTTTAGAGGTAACCACCCTATTGCGTTTATTGTCGACTGTGACCTAACGCGACACCCACCTTGCCGATATCTTTTTCATTCACTATTTTTCATGTGAAATAGAAATGATATCCCTGTAACCTCAACTACCTCACTCAACTTTAATCTTCGATCACTTAACACCATATCATGGATTTTATTGATCATTTCTGGCGTAGTCACCTCTTCAGGGCGTCCTGAGCGTGGTTCATGCTTTGTTGACGACCACGTTTAAATTAATTTAACCAGTTATAAATAGTTGCAAGTGAAGGAGCAGATGTGCCGTGAACTATATCCAACTCATTTTTTATTTCCTTTGCTGTCAAGCCTTTTATATGAAAATGTTTAATAACACATCTAAACTCAATTTTCTCCATTTTTGTATACAAACAAATTTTTTTTCTTCAATGCACGAGAAACACACAACAACTCAACCAATCTGGCTGAAACTTCACAGCATAGACGGTAGAGATGCTGCATGAAAACAGACCGTTTACAGTAATAGTCGCGCTATCTGTTGGATTTTCTAAGGACTTATTTAGCTAGCCTCGTACATGCCTGTAGACTTGGTATGATGGCATACCAAATTCATCGTGTAATAGCAAGTATGTTGGTATGTCTGACACGTCTGATGGTTTCCCTTTTTTTTTTTTTTTTTTTGTTTGTCGCATACCAACATACTCGTGCTATAGCAAGTCTGTCATACCTCAAATAAAATTCACTTGGTTTGTGGAGTATACATCGTTGGAAAAGTATGGTGCGTGTGCAAAAGTTGACGCTTCATCGCAATGTTTTCGCATTAAAAAATTTTGTATACTGAAGTATGCAGACCAAGTTTGTAAGTTTCGTAAATATGCCATCATACCACGCCTGGAGGCATGTATCATCGTCTAATACTCGCTTCGTAGGGCCCATTTTCAATCATGATTGAATCAATAAAGAACGATATCGATAAATTTGGCTTGAGCCAAAATATCAAAATGAATATGAATATGATCAATCACTGCTTCAATCAAATACAGTCAAGGCCCTTTTAGACGGTCAGTTCAGTCAAAGTCCATTATCGACTGAAAATCCGCACCAATAACAGAAACGATGACTGAAAAATTGACTGATGGCCCAGCTTATTTGTCAGTCCATTTTGATGACAATTCGATAAATGTAAACAAACAATAAGTGCAAGTGGCTGTTTTGAAATTGAAATGTAAGCTATGGTCATGATTTTATTTCAGAGTATATAAACGTATGAGTCCATAGAAGTTATCCTTGCTTATGGGATAAAAACGACGCACGTTACCACAATTGTAACAGAAAAAAGTAATAGTAAAATACTAGCAGCATAATAAAAAGACGATGGTTCTAAACAAAGTTCCTTCATTTAATTTATATGCGACATATAATTTCTTTTAAGAAGCCAAGGTAGCTGGTTAGTAAATTAAATTCCTCCTTCGGGTCAGAGATGGATTTAACTAGTTAATTTTGTTATAAACTTTATTTTATATTTTTTCTTTTCTTATGTTGTATTTCTACTTTAAGTTTAGTATTTTTCCTTTTAAGTTAACAGTTATTTGTCATAAATAATTAAATTAAACTGGCATGGGAAGAATTTCTGCTCTTTCTTCATTGCAAATCAATTGCAATAAAACAGTCTTCATCAATGAGTTATTATACTTCCACGTATGTTCTATTGTAAAATAAATAAATAAGAACAATATGTAAATAAACAGTGTTAAGTGCTGTATAAATAACTGAAACTATTGACAACGCTAAATATTTGGACTGGACGTGTAAAAACAAGCATTTTGTCAGTCCATTTCGATTTCTGAAGCGATAACATGGACTGACCGTCTAAAAAGCCTTACAATCATGCTTGAATCAAGTCATATTTATGGATATCATTCTTGATTGGTTCAAGAATTATTGACCATGTGTGGGGCCTGTATGAATTTTTTTTTTTCAATTATTATTGTGTAATTGTAATTTCTTTTCAAAAACAGAAACAAACAAACAATAGCAACAATAAACAATTGCAAATGAAAAAGTTAAATAACAATGAAATTGGCAGTTCTGTGGATAAAAAAGTCGGTTTACATACTTATGTAGGGGCACACCGCCGCCTATATTTTTGTCTGATGTTAATGATATCAATGGTGTAATGAGCTACCTCAAACCCAAAATTGAGATAAAGTATTAGACATGTAAATCTCAGCGAGATGGTCATGTCAGCATCATGATTTAGTCAGTGGGAAAATATAGAGATCTTATAAAAGAGAGATCTGACGAAATAGAAAGTAAAGTTTCATACGAACCAGTTAAAAGAAGATAAAGCTTTCAGAGTAGTAGTAAAAAATCTACATCATAAAACACTAACTAACATAACCAAGATGGAAATTGAATCGCTAGGACTAAAAGTGAGGGACGTCAATAACATCAGAAGTCGCATTACGAAAGAGCCATTGAATATGTTTTTCATAGATCTTGAGCCAGATAAAAAAAACGTGGAGGTATATAAGGTTAAGCATATTGGTAACGCTATGGTTTCATTCGAAGCGCCAAGGAATGTAAGCGACATCGTGCAATGTTTTAGATGTAATGAAAACCATGCTCGAAGAATTTAGGCAAAAGAAGTCCCTACTCAGCAAGGAGATCTGCAGTAGCAAGAAAAATGCCTTTTGCAGACTGATAGGGGAAATAGATCAGAATCCTTGGGGCAGCACTTACAAAATTGTAATGCGCAAGTTTAAAGACCTCAAGGCCTCGGTCTCTTCCTCCGTCTCTAATGGAAAAAATAGTTGCGACCCTCTTCCCACCAAGAGGATTGTTTAGAATACTTCGACCGCTTGAAGTAGAAGCGGGATTGAGAAGGGTGAAGGTTAACAAATCGCCTGGTCTGGTTGGCATTCCCATTGCCATTCTTAAGAGAGCCATTGTAGCGAAACCACAAGTCCTCTGCGAGGTTTTCTCCAGCTGCATGAGAAAAGGACTCTTCCCCAAATGTTGGAAGAATCAACGGCTGGTCCTCATCCCAAAAGGAAACCTGCCCCCAGAGCTGCCATCGTCTTACAGGCCCTTGTGTCTATTGAGTACTACAGGAACGGATTATTTGCGCCAGACAACAGCAGTATACGAAAATGCCAAATGGGCTGTCTCCACTACAATTTCGCTTCAGTTCGAGAAGGGGTACTGTAGGAGCAATCCAGAAGGTCTGTGACATTGCAAAGGAGGCCATAAATGGCACTGGATGGCTTGGCGGAGACAAAAAATACTCTTGACGTAAAGAATGCATTCAACTCTGCTGATTGGAGCTGCATCATAAATGCGCTGAGCATACTGGACATACCGTATTACCTTGGAGCTACTATGTGTGACAGTGGCAGTGGAATTGCCCTGCTTCAGGAACCTTATGCGACCAATGGTTGCGTGAGGGGACTACCTGCAGTAATGCGGGTATTTCCTGATAGCAGGGCAAATTCTGCTGTGGTGGTGAATGATGTCAGTTTAGAATGCACACTGGTGAATTCAACTGACCATGGTGTTTGTGTGAGCGTAAGTGGTAGTTTTGGTAGGATTTTTGTTGTGAGTGTGTATTGTAAGTTCAGTGAACAGCTGGAGCCGTACATCTTGTACATGGATGAGGTGCTACTACTGGCGAGTAGCGATCCTATCATCCTTGGTATTGATGCGAATGCATCGTCCCCCTTGTGGTTCAGTAAAATATCAAGACAAGCGTCTTGGTATTTGAACTATCAACGGGGTGAGGTGCTGGCCGAGTGGGTTGTGTCTCGGGATGTTAGGGTTGTTAACGAACCCAGTGAGTGGTACACCTTTGATGGCCCAGTAAGAAAAAGTGACATTGATGTCACTTTTGTGAATGAGGCAGCAATGAGGTTGTTTGGTTTCGAATGGCGGATTAAGGGTGGGTGGGGTGCGAGTGATCACAACCTCATTGAGGTTGTTATGACTTACACCCCAGTTGTGAGTGAAAGACTACCGTTGAATGGTTGGTGTGTGCGTAACGCAAATTGGCCACTTCATGGTATGTATTTAGCGGAAGCGGCAACGGAAGTTCCGTTGTTTCGCTTTCGTTGTATGAGTGTAGATGAGCAGATCGAATGTGTGGATAGATGGATGAATGGTGTGAATGATAGGATGTTTCCAAGATTTCGTAACCGGAATCTTGGAAGAGTGAAATGGTGGACGAATGAGTTAAGTAGGAAGCGGAGGCTGGTTCGGAGACTTCGTAAGAGGTTTCAAAGGGCTAGGTCTGCTGGTGCAGTGAATGTGGACCAGCTCAGGAGTGTGTACAGTCGTGAATTAAAAGATTATAAGCAAATGCTTATAAGAGTGAAAGAACACGAATGGAGGGCATTTCTTAAGCGCAATAAGCATGATCCCTGGGGTCATGCTTATAGGATTTGTAGGGGTAAGGGTGGGCAGACAAGTGTGTGTGCTCTTCGTTCGGAGACAATCAGTTGACGGCATGGGGAGATTGTATGAATGCTTTGTTGTGTAAATTTTTCCCTAGGGCGGATCCGAGGGTTACTCTGCCTCAGGTGGAGGGCCCTTGTGATCCGCTCCAGGCTGATGAATTAGAGGTGGCCTTCTCGATGTTAAAGTCGAGGAAGTCACCTGGTTTGGATGGAATGACTGGAGAGATGTGTAAAAGCATCTGGAAGGCCATTTCAGACTACATGAATGTCCTTTATGGGAAGTGTGTGTCTGAGGGATATTTTCCCAAGGTATGGAAGTGTGCTAAGGTGATTGTGCTTCTGAAGTCACCTGATAGAATAAGGAGTGATCCTCGTTCTTTTCGGGGCATCAGTCTCTTGCCGGTCCTTGGTAAGGTACTGGAGAGAGTTCTGGTAGAAAGGCTTCAGGAGAGAGTGAATGAGCAAATGTCTGATTTGCAGTTTGGGTTTAAGAAGGGGAAATGCGTTGAGGATGCTTGGAATTATGTGTCTGATTGTGTTCGGACAAGTACTTCCAAGTATGTCCTAGGTGTGTTTGTGGATTTTATGGGTGCGTTCGACTATCTGAGTTGGGATTGTGTGTTGAGGAAATTGAGTGATTGTGGAAGTCGGGAAATGGCTCTATGGAGAAGCTATTTTTCTGACCGGAGTGCTTGTGTAGTTGGTGTGAATGATAATGTGAGTATTGATGTGGTTCGTGGTTACCCACAGGGTTCTATCTGTGGTCCATTTATTTGGAACCTCATGATGGATTCCCTGTTGAGACAGCTCTGACAAGTGTATAAGTGTTGTGCGTATGCGGATGATTTGTTCATCATGATTGAAGGGCAATCGCGTTTGGAGATTGAGCGTAGGGGCCAAGAGTCCATGCGCATAGTTTCTGAATGGGGCAGTGGTGTTGGTGTTGGTGTGGCAATGGATAAGACAGTGGCAATGTTGCTCAAGGGCAGATTGTCACATAGTCGTCATCCTGTTGTCAGACTGAGCACAGGCAGCCTACGGTATGTTACTGAGGTTAAGTACCTTGGCATAACCATGGGGAGAGAATGAACTTTGTTCCTCACATTGCTCGTCTTAGAGACCGGTTGTTCAGTGTGGTTGGGAAAGTGCGTCGTATTTTGCGGAGTGATTGGGGTCTCAGTAGGGGTGCTGTTCGTATCATTTATGGGGGTCTATTTGTTGCTTGCGCAACATATGGATCTTCTGTATGGTACAAAACGGCATGTTCTACTGCAGGCAGGAAGAAAGTGTTGCCATGCCAGAGGGTTATGATATTAGGGTGTGTGCCTGTGTGTCGCACTGTCTCTACTGAGGCTTTGCAGGTGTTGCTTGGAGTGGTTCCTCTTGATTTGGAGGTCAGGCGTAAGGCCATTGACTTCAGAATCAGGAGAGGATTACCGTTGCTGCAGGATGATTGGTTGCATGGTTTAGATGTGGAGAGCGTGGGTCGAAAAGAGTGTAAGAGATTGTTGAAATCAGTTGGGACAATAGTGTGAATGGGCGGGCAACATACAGGTTCATTCGGGATGTAACATTTGTTGGCAGTCGACTGGCCTTTGGTTTTAACCTCTGGCTCGGATTCCTGTTGACTGGTCACGGTTCCCTTAATGCTTTTTTGCATTCAAGGGGCCTAAGTGACAGTCCGGAATGCCCTTGTGGCGCGATTGGGGAAACGTGGCAGCATGTTCTTTGTGAATGTTCTCTGTATGATGATTTGAGGGACCTGAATGCGTTCAGTATTTTTAGGGTTAATGGGGATTATGTTTTCAGTCAGGCACTCTCCAGTAGGGATAGTGTTATGAGATTGAATGAGTTTGCACGTGCAGTTTTTATTAGGCGTCGTCCGCTTGTAACCTGAGGGATCCGTGTTTTGTGTGTGAGTGTATGGGGAGGGTTTAGTGTTGTCTGGTGGGCACCAGCCCCTGAGCTTCATGGAGCTGTACTGGTAGTGACTTTTGTCACGCTACCCGACCAGAGGTATTTTTTCTGGTACCACGGGCGTTTGGAAAAGTAGCGGTCTCAGCCTACGATCCATTCGGTAAAGTCCTTGTGACAGTGGGGACATAGTTCGTTTTTTGATCGTTGATCTAAAAAAATTGCTGCCTTGGCAGAAGAGGTGCGAATAGACCTCGCTCCGAACAGTGAGAAAGCTATATCCATGAATATAGTGTATACTGTGCCATCTGTGGGTTCTGCCTGCATTCTATTCCAGTGAGCTATGTTCGATTTTTGGGACGCCAACCCACGAACTATTTGGGGTTCAAATTGGTAGTACCTCGGGTACGAAGTCTGAACAGAGGCTTTTTTCTGGTACCACGGGTGGTCAGGAGCCCACGGAACCTGTTTCCGTCCTGGCCAGCGGAGACGGCCCCTCTATGGGAGTATCGTGGTGACTGTGGTGGTACCCAAATGCGGGTAGGGTGTGAGCTCGACGTGGAGTTGCGTTATACAACCGGGTGCTGTGACCCACAGATCAGCAGAGGTTTAGATAGGCCTTGTTCCTAACCAAGGAATGAGACATACGACCAAAATAAGTATGGCTTGAGATTGGTACCTGCAGATATATATCCAAGGGGACGTTGATTGACGTTTATCAATCCCTGTGCTTGGCACCGTGATATTAAGTCTCTACGACAGGTGTTCACGTTAAACAAATTGACTTTCATACCGTATTACCTAATCCTGATGGTGGTGCCCCTACTTCAGTGAAAGAACCCTGGTTTTCGACACGGTACTGGGTCCAATTTCGTGGAATGGCATGTATGATGGCATTCTGCGGATTTGTAAACTCAATGGAGTGGGGATTGTCGGGTATGCGGACGACATTGCTATTATAGTGGTAGCAAAGACTTTGAGCGAGGTCGCATCCAAAGTAGGGAGGACTGTTGCAGCGTCAAGGAAGTGGCTTACAGAGAATTGCCTTAGTCCGGCGGAACATAAGATTGACAAACTGCTTCATGCGGCTCCAATCTGGGCTGGAGCACTAACAACCAAGTCATACCTTTGTTGTATAAGAAGTGCTCACAGAGTTGCTAACCTGAGGATTTGCAGTGCGTACCGAACAGTCGCAGATGATGCGGCGGGTGTATTTGCAGGCAGACTTCCAATTGATCTGGAAGCCCTGGCTGCCAAGGACAAGTACCTCGTGCGAGCATCTTCAAAGCTAGTAGACAACGAAGAGATTAAGAACAGATACCTGAATATATGGCAGCACAGGTGGCGTGGGTCAGATCCATGGAGGATACATCAGCTCATCCCAGACATCAAAGAGTGGCTTATGCGTCGTTCTGGTGACGAACGAATTTACCCAATTCGTAACTGGCCATAAATGCTACAGGCAGTATCTGCATAGGTTTGGACATGTGTACTGTAAATTTTAATCAGAATAGGTACAGAGGCTTAGGTGTAAAATGGTGGTAAAATAACCACTTTTAGCAACAATAACAACACATAGCCTTTGATGTGTGCGCGCAGTAGAATTGGAGACTAGAGAGGTTTGTGTGCCTCTCTCTTATGTTCTATTGCTGTACACTTATTGGTTGTGTGAAGCCGTGTAATGGAGTTTTCGCAAAAAACACTGTTTATAGAGAAGTTATTGTATTAGCACTTTAAATAATAAATGCATTTTCTAGAATGCGGTCGATTGTGTCGGCCGGGAGCTCCTCTAGTTTACATAAAATCACAAACCTAATAGCAGCAACCAATTATCATATGCACAAGTACAATATAAGGAGGTGAAGATTAACACAAGGATAACAGCGCTATGAGTAGAATTCAAAAATTTTTCGAAAAACAATTTGAGCTGACAAATACTCAATATGATGACGTTGCTTTTAAGCATGTTATGCAAGTAGATGTTCGTATTGCCATATACCTTTGCTTTTAAGGTCGAATGATATTGACCAGCAGATCATATTTTAGCATAAAAGGGTATCTGGTTGAACACAAGGTGGTGCTGCATTAATTGTTAAGAACAAGCTCAAATTTAAAACATTAGATGTTCTTAGATTAAACAACATTCAAGCTGCTGTTATACAAGCATAGTTCGCAAATAAATGACAACCTTTTCCTTAGGTCCTCAAGCATCCAGTTGTTAAGAAACCAAATGTAAAAGGGGCGAAAAAAACATTGTGAATTGTTTTCCGTTTATAAGTTTTTGTGTACAAGCAATGCCAATTATTTTTGTTTGTTTATGGCAGGGCCAACAACTAAAGGATTCATTGAGAGAAGTTAGTCAAAAGGTCTTTCGTATATATGTATGAATTTTTACATATGTGTGTCTGCTGGTGCGTTGTAGTCGACTATTATGTGTTACCCAACAAACATTTTGATGATTGCATTTTGAATTGCAAATTGAGTTTGCAAATAGTCTGCCAAATGAATATTTATATTTATAAAATAAATAAAAACAAATATTAATAATTATAACAAATAATAATAACAAACATATTATTATTATAAGTTACACAAAATGGTTGTTGGGTAATATCTGCTTTGTTGTCCATACCCCTATCTTTCTGCCACTTTCTCCACCACACTTTCTATCACTGTCTCTCTCTCCCTCTCTCTCTCCTATGCTCGCGTCACACAAGAACAAAAGAAGACTTTTTTGCTACCTAAGTATATTGCATTGCATTGCTTACAATTCGCTATGTCATTTGCGTGCTGTTATTTGATTGCATTGTTTTCCATTCTTCCCCTCTTCACGTCACATAACAACAAAACGAGACCTTTTCGCGCGGACCTTTTTTTTGGGACAACATTGTCAATTATTTTGTGTGAGATAAAGGTTT
>JBAMAV010001078.1:0-161249 GCA_037043315.1 Amiota communis | reverse complement strand
GGTGACACTGTTGTTAATCCACACAAATTGTGGAACAACAAACCCCAAGTAATGTTAAGATTCATCAAAAGTCTAAACATATAGGGTTTCTATTATTATATTATATGAGGTTTTTTATAATTGACATTGTGCTGATAAATTCTGAATCTTGATCTATTGAGGGGATACGCACGGCGTTAATAATGAGGCCTTTAATCTTTCATGGGTGCGACCCTACTCCCATAGGCCAGCAGAAATGATGGATACCGTGATGCCAAAAAAAATTTGTATTAATCCATTAGTGGAATTAAGGGGAATCTCCCCGGTATCATCCATTCACGGAAATAGCAAGGTATTTAATAAATAATTATTAGTTCAATGGCGCAATTGGCCTTGACCTAATACATAGAGTTCAAGCGAGTATAGACCTCAAATGAGACATAATCAAAATAATAAAGCCATCAAGAAAAGGAATTGCAAACGGGGGCAGAAAAAATTTGAACGTTTAACTTGGGGGATAAAGTTCTCGTCAAAGCAAATAAAAGAATGTGTTACAAGCTCACTCCCCTTTATGTAGAGCAAGCGGTTAAAAAAGACATGGGAACAACGGTTCTCATTAAAGGGAGGGTGGTCCTTTTTACTTAATATCAATTGTTTTCTTACTCCAAATGAGCAGTCCTCTAACAATATCAGTAATTATAATTTGAGTATTTTAGGATTGTATTTAGAATTTTTTTATTTATCATTTTACAATCGGTAAATGAATTATGTAAGCCCTAGTATCTTCTTCTGTTTGCCTACTTTTCTTAAAGTATAGCTTGTATTTTTATAGAATACTAGATTTCCCAAAAATCAAAAATCGGGGTATACGTAAGCCAAAAATTTTTTCTTTGATGAAGATCAGACGGATATGCCCTGTATCACGAAATAATAAGTAGCGTGAAAAAAGAATATTTTTAATCGCGAGAACATGCCACGTATAATTGTCCATGTGAAAAACATGGTGTGCTCAAATCTAAACCGTAAACGGACATGTTTGGCCTTGTGAGCTATTGATTGTCTTTGCGAATGTCAATCGAATGGGATATTGAACACGCTTGAATTCAATTTGGACGTCTGTTGGGATTATTGGAAAGTGTCGTAGCAAAACATTTTCGCCTCGGAATTTGCCATTCTAAATACTGGCTTCGATAATCTTCTTCATTAATTTTTTAATGACGAATCCCGTGCCATTGCACAGCCGTGGTGTGTTCACATTCCGAAGTACAATAACCGGATATCCAATTTTCAGTCATAGAATGTGTGGTGGCATGCCTGGAAAATCCAGTTAGTTCAAAAACTCTGTTGGACAATTTACAGCTTCGTTGGCATCGCAATCTGTATCGATCGATTTGTATGATACCACGTTGCCTGCCAACAACTGTTGTATCATAAAGTTGAAATCGTCTACGTGCACAATTTTTGATGCCAAAATGGCTCTTTCTGCAAGCCACGCATGATTTATGTATTGTGTGCGTACATCGGGGAATATGCGGTCAATGAGAGCATTTTGCGAATCAATGATTGTGCAGAAATCGGTGGGCAATTTTATGCAGCCAGTATTTTCATGGACAGCAACTTCTCCATCGCCAATATGTAACAATTGTTTTGAGAATGTGTCAGCGGATAGATCTTGTAGCATTTGTACGCGCATGTTTCTTTTTAGCTGGACTTTTTCAACATTACGCCACAGTGACGATGATTTCAAGCAAGAATTGATCTAATTAGCGTACGTTGAACGTGGAATGATGAAAAGTGTTTGTCTGAAATCACCTGAAAGGAGTAACAGAGTGCCGCCGAATAGTTTGTCGTTGTTTTTTATATCTTTGACTGTTCTGTTCAACGCCTCAAGAGAATGTTTGTGGGATATAGTGCATTCATCCCAGATGATAAGGTTGCACTGTTTCAGCACTATGGCTATGGACGATTGTTTCTTTATGTTGCACACTGCGTCTGGGTTATTTTGAATATTCAGAGGCAGTTTAAATGCTGAATGAGCTGTTCTCCCTCCATCCAATAAAGTTGCTGCAATGCCAGATGATGCAACGGCCAATGCGATGCCATGCTGTCGTAATAATTTGTTGTTCATCAGTCAGTAGTGGGACGTTACGAGTAACAATGGGTGCCATTTCTGCAGTATTGTACTGCAGTTCACGATTGATTTCGGTGTTCATATAATCAGATGTACTCCGATTTGGCACATGCATACCGAAATGATTGAGTGGTAAACTGGCAATGACAATGCAAAGATCCTCGATAGAAATCAATGATTCATTATACATTGTGTCGCTGAAAGTAATCGTTAGATCGGTGCACCGTGCATGAATTCGATGCAATTTATCGCCAGTAATTGAATCTTTGTGTTTATCCCATAACGTGTCTGCTCGTCCTTGAAGTCAACACTATAGCGAAAAGTAGACGAATGTGTTGCTGTTTCTGCAAGCATATCGTTCCAGTGATTGTCATCTTCGACCAAACCGAAAGCAAGGCATCCATCTTTATACGTTGGATACTGTTGTCGATTCACTTTGCGTATATCGTGAAATGACAATGGGCCGATGACATTAACGGTCAACAGTCGCAGATAGAAACACTCAGTCTGCCTTGGATTGACTGTATATACTCGGCCGAAAGTGTTTGATTTGAATAGGCCGGGCACGCATAATTGGTGTGCCTTGCTTGCGTTTGTTTTTGTTCCATTCCATGTAAAATAGCGTGGTACTTTGGAATAGAGTAGTGTTCGTGTAAAGGCATCGAAAGTATCCCCACGATTACACAATTCGAAAAATTCTGTGAGTGAAGTTTTTGGTGGATTCATGGTTTGCTCAATTACTGTTTTGTTGGTGAAAAATACACGCTGTCCGTTTTCAAGATGAACGGCTAAATGTACAACTGCTGGGTCCCGTTCATGAATTGGGAAACCAAAGATACGCCACACAGATTCATTGGAGCTGATGTACCTGTCAATTTGATAGCACATTATTTTGTCATTATCATTCAATCGATAAGCATTCACATCGGTATTCACTACCGATTTCTTCAGGGCGTATTTTGTCCACAAACCAAATCAAAATGTGTACATGAGGTAATCCTCGCTTCTGCCATTCAATCGAATACATCCAGCAAAGTGTGGTACTGAATACGTGTAATTTTGTAATGAAGCTCATTGAAGATTTCAATTTTTGTTTGAACACACGTGCTGTAATATCATGACGATGCATTGTGTTTTGGCCTGGCAATAGCAAAGATGTAATATGCCCTTTTAGGATTACATGTAAACGTTATAAATAAACACGGTCGTCCGCACTCGCACAAGAATATCATAGCATCCTGAATGATGGTAGAATGATGGAGTTACCAATTTCGGCGGTGTCGCCGTTCCTGATAGCGTCTCGCAAGTGAATATATTTTTCCGCACGCAGTTTATTTTGATTGTGTCGTATGAATCGCAGTCGTTCGCTCTCTACTTTCACGTACATGTCGACGATGAATTGTTGGCACATCGCAGACTGACGTTGTCCTGACCATGTGGAATCATCGTATGATGCGCATAAAAATCCATCGAGCTCACTTTCTTGTTTGTTTCGGCTCCTGCACAAGTTATTATAAATATTCTTAAATATTAATTGAAAATGATATAAAACTGAGTAATGATGTTTATAATGAATGAAGTACCTGTGGCGGGATCTCGTTGTTTAATGTTTATGCAATAACCGTTTTGTCCCTTCCAGAAAATTAGCGGATATTGGAGAGCGTCGTATGAAGGGGGTGTGTCAGCGATGAACTCCAGATTATTGTTTCTTTTCCGAATCACAATTTCTCGAGTCTCTGTGCGGTCGCCAACCATGATTCCAGCAACGTCGTCCACAACAGGCGCATTGAATCTACGCACATGTTCTTCAGCTGGTGTTTTATTAGGATTGATGACAATAGCGTGATTGTCATTTTACAATTCGTGCATTTGTGATTTGCAGAATTTAAATAAGTCATGATGCGCCTGGCGTTAGCCGAAATTAGTTTAGTGTAACCACAACGCATCCACCCGATTATCGTCCTCACCGCCAATGAAGTATATTTGTAAAAATGTATGTATTTCGTTTAGCATTGACAGCAATGAGCCCACTTTGTGGGACGATTGGCCTCTGATTTTGAACGCTGAATTGAATTGTTGACCATTTGCCGCAGGAACAAAGCAGATGTAAAGCGGATGTATATGCTCGATGTACTTGTTGGCGTTGTCGGTCATTTGCTCTGTTTGTGTCAATTGCGAACCGGCGCGAATGTCTCCGTTCCAATTGTCGTTGTTGATTTCGTTCAGCACGTGCCTTTTGTGATCGAGATGCACGCAATTGCGACATGCTTACACGCGCATTTTCGTTATCTTTTTCTATTTGTTCGTCTGTTCTTTCTTCTCTACTATTTTGCATGTTTGTTGCATTATTTGTTCGACGGCTTAAATAGGCCCCCCTGCGTCTTGCTGGCATTGTAAACACGCATACAATGGACCCTTTATCTATTTCTAGATTTCCCGGCGCGCGTTTCTATGCCCTAGCTCACAAAACACGGTATACGTATGTCAAAATTTTCTCTTTGATGAAGATCAAACGGATATGTCCTGTACCACGAAATAATGAGCAGCGTTCATGTAGCTGCTGCACTTTTTGACTTTGATAACGTAGTTCACTTTTCATGTCGCAAGTCGGCAAAAATGTCAAATTGGCAAAGTTGCCGATTTGAATTGCGTGAAAGACCAAATGTGTTTGTGCTTGGGAAATACATTTAAACTTAGATTTTTATAAATTGGATTCTTATATACTGAGAAAAGTGAACTACAAAAATTGATAGATGAATATAGTCATAAAGGATATATTCGCCAGAGTGAGTTTCACCAATAGAACTGGTTAAGAAAACGACAGGAGATTTGAGAATGTGTGTAGACTATCGCACCCTTAACAAAGTTACGGTGAAGGACAATTATCCAATACCTCTCATCGACGATTTATTAGACAAGTTAGCCAGGAAAAACATGTTCACGAAGTTAGATCTTAAGAACGGGTTCTTTCACGTATTTATGCATGAAGAATCTATAAAATACACGTCGTTTACAATACCTATTGGTCAATACGAGTGGCTACGAATGCCTTTTGGCTTAAAAAACGCTCCGTCTGTTTTTCAAAGATTCGTTAATAAAGTTTTCGCAGACATGGTTAGGGAAGAAAAAGTAATCATATACTTCGATGATATAATGATAGCGACTGAAAGCGTTGATGATCATTTTGCAATCCTTGAAGAAGTGTTTAAAAGGGTAGTAACAAACAAACTTGAGTTGAGGCTAGACAAATGTGAGTATTTTCAATCGACAGTAAAATACTTTGGATACACTATAACAGGTTAAGGAATAAAGACAAATGAAAAGGGTTTACAAGCAGTTACAGATTTTCCAATTCCGCTAAAGACACATGAAGTTCAGAGTTTTTTGGGTCTGTGCTCGTACTTTCGAAGGTTTGTCAAAGATTTTTCTACAATTGCAAAACCACTTTACGACTTAGTCCGAAAAGATAAAAAATTCGTGTTTGGTGAAGAAGAATTGAAATGCTTCGAGACATTATAAGCTAAATTAGTCGAGTCCCCGGTCCTTGCTTTATATAACCCAAATGATATAACTGAACTACATTGCGACGCAAGTGCCTTAGGATTCGGATCAATTTTGTTGCAAAGGAAGTCGGAGAATAAATTCCATCCCGTATTCTATTATTCTAGACTACAGAAACAGAAGATAAATATCACAGTTTCGAGTTGGAAACATAAGCGATAATTTACGCGTTAGAGAGATTTCGAGTGTATCTACAGGGTATAAACTTTAAAATTGTGACGGATTGCAACACGTTAACAATGACGCTCAATAGAAAGGATTTGAGCCCCAGGATAGCAAGGTGGGCACTTGAACTACAAAACTACGACTATAACTTAGAACACAGAGTAGGACGCAGAATGCAGCACGCTGATGCGTTGAGCAGAACCACCAATATATTAACGGTAGACACAAATACTTTTGAAGAAAACCTAATAATATGCCAAGGTAATGACTAAAAGTTGAGACAGTTGAAAGAAAGTTTACAGAATGCTGAAGACAAGTTTTATGAAATGCGGAACGGAGTAGTATATAGGAAAACAAATAAAGATCCACTTCTTTTCTGCGTCCCAGAAGAAATGGAGGAGCACGTATTGTACAAGTACCATGACGAGTTAGGCTACATTGGTATGGATAAAATGACGGAGGCAATATCGAAGAGTTACTGGTTCCCAAACATTAGAGCGAAATCAGGCCAACATATACGAAATTGTCTCAAATTCATAGCGTACTCTTCTAAGCAGGGCAAAGAAATGGGATTTCTCCATAGCATTCCGAAAGGTAACGTTCCGTTTGAGGTGGTCCACATTGATCATTATGGACCAGTTCAGTCAGGAAGACCCAAAAAACATATACTAGTAGTAGTCGCTTTCACAAAATTTGTAAGGCTCTACCCTACGAAAACAACAGGTACAAAAGGAGTCATAGAAGCCTTAACAGATTATTTCAGAGCCTATAACAGACCTTCATACATAATTTCTGACAGAGGAAGTTGCTACACGTCGAGTGATTTCAAAGAATTCTTAGACAAAAATCAAATTGTCAAATTGATCACATAAAAGTAGCAACACAGGCTAATGGGCAAGTGGAAAGAATTAACAGAGACATAGGTCCTATGATAGCAAAGTTAGTCGATACGGAAAAAGGATTACACTGGGACAAAGTATTAGACACGGTAGAACATGTTCTAAATAACACTCAGCATAGAAGTATAGGACCACACCCAAATAAAATGCTCTTCGGAATATTACAAAAAGGCAAAGTATCAGACGCGCTACAAGAAAACATAAACGAATTGAACAAAGAAGAGACGAAAAGAGATTTAGAAGAAATCAGAGAGGAATCTGAAAGAATGTAAACTAAATACCAGTCTTACAATAAAAGATACGCAGACAGCAAGAGACAAGAACCACACAAATACGTTGACGGAGACTACGCTGTGGTGAAAAATTTCGACTCACACTTAGGCGCGTCAAAAAAGTTAATCCCCAAATATAAAGGGCCATACCGAATAACAAAGATTCTACCTAACGATAGATACGTCCTGGAGGATGTAGAAGGTCCAGAATACCTTACAAAGGGGTGTGGGCTGTGGCTAACATAAAACCGTGGTTAAAAAGAAAGTCCAATAATCTAACTGATTGAAAAATTGTAAATTATTTAATTTATTTATTATTATTAACGAGTTTATTCACACAAATGTAATGAATATGAAGACCAGGAGGTCTCCCGGTCAGGATGGCCGAATTGTAGTAGTAAGTAAGAGTATGTATGTGTGTATCTTCAAACGTGTATGATGTATTAAGTATAGTATGTAAGTGTATGTATGTGTGTGGTTTGATAAAAAATGTATAATCAGACCTTAAGTTGATAGGAAAATAGAGTTCAAAGTAAAATTGAGTGCGAAAGTTAACAGACTTGTTACATTTACTACTTTAATCTAATTTCGTAATAATTCTTGAGAATTATATCTGCCCGGATATTGCGGAAAGAATGCTTGCTTATTAATGTTTTTTAATATTGTATTTGGTTTAACAAATATTATGTGGATGGCAGGATACTACTTGTGTAGTGTCGTAGTTAAATTATTTTAATTGGGGATAATATTATAACCCCGTTTTTATAATAGTTTTGTCTTAGGACTAAATCTTCCAGTTTTAAATTTTCTCTAGTCTTGTTCTCGATTATTTTTGTTACCGTATTAGGCATGGTGAGTTCTTCTTTAAAAATTTGCTGTGTGTTTACAAATGATAATTTGCTAGTTTCTATTTTACAATTTTCAATCTTGATTAGGTACGTGCCTTCCAAATGCGTATTCTTTGTATTACAATTAGTTTTAAATGTATCTTCATAAAAGTTTTTAAAAATTTCTAGACCTTGGAGAATTTCTTTGATTTCTTTTTCTTTAAAAAATTGCGAATTACATTTAGCTTCTGCACTCTTAGTTATATTTAAAATACACATATCGTTACCTATTTTTAAATAATTTTTTTTGTTACCTTCAACATAGGTATCGTACAAGTTGTTATCTTGATCTATTAAATACTCATATTTATCTAGAAGCAGAGATTTATTTTGGGAATTCGGGATTGGTTCGAATACGTTATGTTTGATAGTTTGGGGATCGATAGTGTCACAAACAATAAACTTTCTTTTGTAGCTATGGCAACATTTGTTTAAGATCGTTTAAAGTTAATTCTTGGGTGTTAAGAAGGTCAGAAGGTATAACTCTTAATTTGCTATTGTAAATAACTTGTCCTAGGTCGTCTATGTGGTTTCTCAATAAGTTAATGTCATTGTAATTTGATGGTTATTTTTTAAAAATAGATAGGTCTTGTAGGTCCATCTGTTGTTGGTCCGAAGGTGCGATGGTCAGTATTAGTAATAGTAGTGGCATCATCTATAAAGAGAGGTTAATTATTTAGCATTAATTGTTGGGTCGTCATTGTTTTGGAATTTTTACTGGTTTAATGTGGGTTGCGTAATATTTAAGGTTTGTTCTTGTATCTACTATATGTTTGTCGTCTAGTTTTTCTCCTTTTATTTTCCTGAACTTCCTGTGGTTTTTACCTCCTCTTACATCTTTAATAAAATGAGTACCTGATTCGAATGATCCATCAGGTCTATCTGTATTAAGTTTGTCGACGGCATGTTCTTTCTTTTTCTGGATAAGTTCTCGTATTTCGGGATACTCATCTTCTGAAATTTTACCGTTAACAAAATCTATCGGTTTCCGGTTGATTGTCGAATGTATCGTGTAGTTATAAAAACTCATTATCTTTAATAGTTTTTCTTCGACTGTAATGTTTTCATTTTCTTCGTTGTGTTTAAATAGTCTTAGGTGCTCATTAATGGCGTTATGCAGTCTTTCAATATCCGCATTGAAGTTATGGTTGCTATTTGACGCGAAATGAATTTCAATGTTTTCCTGCTCTAAAAATTCCTTGAATGGCAATGCTTTGAGTCCAAGTTCATTGTCCGCTATAATTTTGGATATTTTACCATGTATTGTAATATTTTGGTTTTAAATTCCATCCATGTCCTATTATCCATTTTGTAAATTGATGCGTGTTTAGAAAATGTATCTAGGATTGTCAGGAATATTGTTTTATTGAGGCTGTAATAAACATCGATATGAATGATTTCCTTAGGTTTCTCGGGTGTCTCCGTTATTTGATATGGGATTTTCGGGGGTTTTTTACTGTATTTTTCTAGATTACAAACTTCGCAGTTGTTTATAAATTGTGTTATCCTTTGTCGTAGTTTTGGGTGATATATTTCCATCTTTAGTTGTTTATAATTCTCATCGATCCCTCTATGGTTGTTCTTTTTAGTATTTTCAGTATTTTTAACTTTTCGTTGTTCGAGAAGTATTCAGTAAAAGTTGTTTGTAGAATTTGAATGAATTCGTCGTCAATTAGCACTGCATTCAATTGACTGAGGTGAAAATGATTTTTGAGAAGGATAATGGCAGATCCTCTGTCCAAGTTTTTATTGCTTATTATTTTCCTATTGTTTTTAAATATTTTCTCATTTTTAATATGAAGGGAACCGGATTTTATTTTCCTTATTATAATTTGGTTCTTAAAAAGTTTAATAGGCGAATTGACTTCTCTTATGGTGGAGATGTTTAATTCAAGAGAATTGATCTCAACATCTTTATGCTCAATTCTAGATAATGCATCTGCGTTACCATTTTTAACGCCCTATTTGTACTTGATTTCGTAGTCAAATTCGGATAACTTCAGTCTCCATCTGACCAATGAATTTGAATTTGGTTCTTTGATAGAGAAGAGCCAAGTTAAGGGTTTGTGATCTGTTTTGATTAAGAATTTTCAACCAATGAGGTATGGTCTAAAATATTTGGTCTCCCAAACTATTGCCAAGAGTTCTTTCTCAATTGTGCTATAGTTTATCTCATGTTTATTTAATGTGCGACTCCCGTAGCAAATTGGGTGATCATCTTGGGACAATACTGCCCCTAATGCAAAATTACTTGCATCCGTAGTGAGAGTAAATCTCTTTGAAAAATCAGGGTAACTTAATATTGAGTCATTTGTTAAGAGTATTATTAAATTATTAAAACTCTATATATTTCGGGTTGGTAATATCAATTGTTGCGTCTTTCTTTAGGTAGACCGTCATTGGTTTAGCTATCAATTATTAATGAATTTCATATAGTAACCGGTAAGACCTAGAAATTGTTTAATTTGTTTAGGTCTCTTAGGGATAGGAAATATCTGAACGCATTCTATTTTCTTGGGGTTTGGTTTGATACCGTCAGGTGTTACGATATGATCTAAAAATTCGGTACTTCTTTTTAGGAATTCTGATTTGTCTAGTTGGATTTTTAAATTAGCTTCTTTCAGCCTATCGAATATTAATTTAATGGAATTGAAGTGTTCTTGTAATGAAGTGGAAAAAGTTATAATGTCATCAAGGTAAACGAGACAGATTTTATTTATGTACCCATTCAGAACATTATTCATGAGTCTTTCGCTGTCTTCAGTCCAAACGGCATTCTCAAAAATTCATAGTGTCCTCCCTCTACACTGAAGGCTGTTTTTGGGGTATCTGCTTCGTCGGTGTCTATTTGATGAAACCCCTTGGCTAAATCAAGGGTTGTGAAGTATTGGCATCTCCATTTATCTAATATTTCATCAATGCTGGGAATCGGGTATTTGTCATCTATTGTGACTTCGTTCAATTTCCAGTAATCGATTACAAGTCTCCATTTCGGTTTTCCGCTGGCATCTGCCTTCTTAGGTACAATCCAAATAGGTGCGGAATAAGGTGAGTTACTTGGTTTTATGATTTTGTCATTCAACATTTCTTTAATCTGTTTTTGTACTTCCTACTTGTGGACGTAAGGGTATATATATGATGTAGTAAAGATGGGCACGTTGTTTGTTGTTCGGATAGTATGTTAGAGTACCTTTTAATAATACCCAATAAGGATTGGGTTTCTTCTTGGTTTAAATGTTGTGTATGTATTTAATCCATGATCGGCCTTAGTTCGATTTGCCCGATTACACTAAAATTCTTATGATCTATTTTTTGAGTAAAAATACAATCTGTCTGGTGAAAGGTATATTTCTACTTCGTTGTTTTCAACGTTGAGAAATCCTTCTTTGACCGAGGAATTGTTTTTGTGTTCTTTATAATATACGAGTTTTGTATTCGGGTTTACTTGAATCTTATAATTACGATTTTCTTCCCCTTTAAAGTAAATGGGTAGTATGTTTCCACCTAATTCTACGGTATTATTTGTATAATTCAATTGTGATTTTAGAGGTCTAAGTAAGTCGTTTCCTACTAGCCCGTCGTAATAATCATGAAATTTGGTTATATAAAATTCAATATTTGTTAATGAGTTACCAAATTCTATAAAAGTTGGTAATATAGCCATTTCTTGTATTAAAAACCAGAAAAATCACATCAGTTTGAGTGGCAATTTTATTGTACATTTATTCTTTAAAAGTTTGCCATTTAATTTGGGTTCGTATGGGAGGTACCCCTCTTGGAAAACCTAGAATCATAACATATACATGGTTGATGAATATAGATCAGAAATTTATAGGGTCCATTTCAGTTCGATACGTTAAAAAACAAAAAACTTTTTCTAACAAGAACATTAATTTAGAGGGGGGTTTGTATGGTAGGAACCCCCCTGGTAGCCCTAGGATCATCAAATTTACACGATTAATGGCTATAGATAACAAACTTATAGTGTCCAAAACTAAGTTTGATACCTTAAAAAACAAAAAACTTTTTCTAACAAGAACATTAATTTAAAGGTGGGTATGTATAGGAGGTACCCCACCTGGTAGACCTAGGATCATGAAATTTACACTATTGATGGCCATAGATTACAAACTTATAGTGTCTAAATTTCAGTTCGATACGTCAAAAAACAAAAAAGCTTTTTCTAATAAGAACTTTTATTTCAAGGTGGGTTTGTATGGGAGGTACCCCCCCTAGTGATCCGATTCGGCTGATTCCGACAAATGTTCCAATAACGACAATTTTGTTGGTTTACGAACCCATTCAAATGGAAATGAGCGTCGTCAGAAAAAAGGATGTTGTCAAAAGTGGAAAACCGACTAAGCATTTCTTCAGCAAATGCAAACCTTGCTCCGAAGTCGAACTCTTTTAATTCCTGTGTTAACTGGAGCTTATAAGGATGCAGTTTAAGATCCAACTTCAAAATTCGCTGTAAACTTCGGCGCGACAAGTTTAAAGCCGCCGATCGCTTCCGAGTAGATACTTGCGGATTTTCAGTTCGATACGTCAAAAAACAAAAAACTTATTCTAATAAGAACTTTTATTTAAAGGTGGGTTTGTATGGGTGGTACCCCCCTAGTGATCCGATTCGGCTGATTCCGACAAATATGCTGCGTATGGTAAAAAGAAACCTAAATTTCAGCTCTCTAGCTCAAAAACTGAGGGACTAGTTTGCATACATACAGACATTCAGACGGACAGACGGACATGGCTAAATCAACTCGGCTCATCGAGCTGATCACAAATATATATATATATACTATAAATATATATATTTATGTGGTCTGCGATGTCTCCTTTTGTGTGTTACAAACTTCATGACAAACTTAGAAGAGTATAATGAATGTTTAAGAGTTTTAACTGAGATAGGGTCCACTTGTTTTATCCATTTTGAATTACAAATGTTAGGGTTTAAAATTGAATGAGTGGCACCTTAATCTATAATTTATTTTATGTGACCTAATCTTGTTTTTTTTTTTACAGATTGTATTCCTCCGAGGCCAATGGAAGAAAATTTTCGTTTGTTTGTTGATTATTGATCGATTCATTTTGGTCATTAATTGATTCAACTTTATTAATATCCATTGGTTCAGGAGCTGGAGCACTGTTATTGGGTTGCTGCACTGCCTGTCCTTGCCAAATTTGATTATGTGGGCTGTACTGGTTGTTATTTTGTGGATAATTCTTTTGCCCATTTTGATTATTTGGCTTATATTGATTATTGTTTTGCGTATAATAATTCATTTTCTCATTTTGATTATTTGATTTGTTTTAATTATTATTTTGCGGATAATAAATTTTCTGCCCATTTCGATTGTTGGCTTTATATTGGTTATTATTTTGGTAAGATTTTCTGTCCTGATAATTCTGACCGTTATTTTTATCTTGTTTTTTTTTTCACTGTTCTGTTGTCGGACGTCTTGTGATCGTTGTTTCCGGTAATTTGTAGTCTGTTCCATCGTCATGCAAGCATATCCTGATTCGTATAAGATATTCGTTGCTACCTCAAGAGATTGGGGATTTCTACATGCGAAAATGGTTTTCATAGGCTCAGGGATCTTAGATTTGAATATAATTAGTGCAGACCGAATATTATTGTTAGACACAGCTTCCATTGCTGCTCCTTGCCCTATGATATATTGGGATTTGGAGTTCAATCTCCTTAACTTTGTCTTTATCTCGTTATAGAATTCGACAGTTGTCGTCCGGAATGTAGTTGCTCGAACGTCATCAAACAAGTCTTCTACACTTTTTCGATCACCAAAATTATTTTTCAGGACAGTTTTAATATCAGCCCATGATATGACGTGGCAATTTATCTCTATTATTTCCCTAGCTCTATTCTTAAGTCTGCTTTTAATAATGTCAGAGAAAAGACCTTGTGAAAGTTCGTCATATCTTTCAAGGATGGGGTAAACCCTGTCTATAAGACTAATAAAAGTTTGAACGTCTTTTGGGTCTCCATGAAATTCTGGGATACTGCTCAAATACAGAGTGGCGCAATAGAACGTGCATATAGCGTCATTTTTTTTCACGGGGTAAACAGTGCGTGGAAGCGGGGAGCCTAGCGTGGTTAGCTAGTGCCACTCGTTGAGTTGTAGTAGCCATGAGTCACTTCGACGGGAAGCGTCGCGCTTTTTGTGTTCGCACGTTTTACGAGAACGGTCTCTACATCTCTACAAGGCGACTGTATTGTTCTGAGTATGGATTAACACACATTAATGAAGCTCCAAGCGCAAATTTAATTAAAATATGGATAATGCGATTTGAAGAGACCGGATCCACGTTTAAACCACCAGCAAAAGGTCGGCCAAGAAGGTGTTGGACCACAGACAATATTGAGAGGGTAAAGGAGTCAGTACGAAAAAATCCGCAAGTGTCTACTCGGAAGCGATCGGTGGCTTTAAACTTGTTGCGACGAAGTTTACAGCGAATTTTGAAGTTGGATCTTAAACTGCATCCTTATAAGCTCCAGTTAACACAGGAATTAAAAGAGTCCGACTTCGGAGCAAGGTTGGCATTTGCTGAAGAAATGCTTAGTCGATTTTCCACTTTTGACAACATCCTTTTTTCTGACGAGGCTCATTTCCATTTGAATGGGTTCGTAAACCGACAAAATTGTCATTATTGGAACGACGAGAATCCAAAATTGAAACACCAAAAACCACTGCATAGTCCGAAAGTAACGGTTTGGGCAGCAATCTCAAGCAAAGGAATAATTGGCCCCTTCTTCTTTGAAGATTCACGAGAACGAAACATCACCGTTAACACCGACTGCTATGTTGCGATGTTTGAGGGATATTTGACTCCAGAACTTGCGTGATCAAGAATAGCGAATATGAGGACTTGGTGCCAACAAGACGGAGCGACCTGTCATACATCAAATGACTCTATGGCGGTTGTGAGACAGATGTTTCCTGCAAGACTAATTTCCAAAAGAGGTGATATCCCTTGGCCCCGACGTAGCCCTAACTTGACGCCTCTTGACTTTTTTTTGTGGGGATACCTCATACATAAAGTCTACATGAACAATCCGAGGAACATCAGTCAACTGAAGGAAAATATCCGTGGAGAAATAGCAGCAATCATCCCAGATTTATTGACAAGAGTTTTCACAAATCTGCGATCGCGTTTAGAGGAGTGCCTTCTTCGAGAAGGCCGTCATTTAGATGATGTTATTTTTAAAAAATAAACTACATTTAAGTACATAATCATCCTATCTTTTATTTCAACTATACCTTTTGTATTTATTTTTTTAGCCTATACTTAATAAATACACGTTGTATTGCGCCACCCTCAACAACGTCAAAGTTAACAACTTGTGTCATTTCTTTTCTTCAATTAGTATAGCTTTTATGAATTTATGTTATTAATATTGATTTTTTTTTTGGTTCTCTCCTTTTTCCTATATTTATTTAGACTTTCCTGGATTTCTTAATTTCAATTTTATTTCATTAACTTAATTAAAAAAAATAAAAATAAAAAATAATAAAGTAAATTATTCTATTTCTCTTCCTCTATCACACCAAGCGGAAAACGCAGTGAAAGTGTTCAAAAAGAAAAACAAAAAAAATAAAATTTTAGATAATTTTACCAGCAAAATGTTGGGTTGTCGCTGAATGTTTGAAGACTGCTTCTGTAGTTGTTTTTATCGAGGATGTTTTTTTTTGTTGTTGTTGTACTGGGTATTAGAAGAATGCAGCTTTTGAAGAATGCTGCGTTTTGAAGAATGCTGTTTTGTTGTTGTTGAAGAAACTTTCACTCTGGGACACTTATTTGTAAAAAAGGATACTTGCGGGTATCCTACCGGCTGCGCCACTTTTAAACTTAGATTTTTATAAATTGGATTCTTTTGAATCCAAAAAAAGAAATCATAAATAAGTTGGATTTTTTCAACTTGGATTCTCTTGAATCCAAAAAAAAGAAAATATGAATAAGTCGAAATTTCTACTCTTGTAAATAAAATCGACCCGTTCTGTTGCTTTGCGTAACTGCGAATAAAACTTTATTTCCAAAATACTTAACTTGTTACATTCTTTTTACAAATAATTCTTATGCTATTCAAAATGCTTTATTAAAAAATGATATCTAAAACACAAGTATTTGTCTTGATATGTTTGTTTTTACAAGAATGCTTATGTGACAAGGGGGATCAATAAGTCCTTAGAAAAAAGCTTTAAAACAATTTTTTTTTGGTAAATTTTTTTTTATTTTTCAGCATAATCTCCTTGGAGCTTTATACACTTATATGCAATTTACACGAAAGCACATCAACATCAACATTGATGTGCCTACTAATTTTCCGCATAAACAGCAGCTGATGGCACAAGACATTGTTAAGTAAACCATAAATTGTCAATTTTTTTAAAAGAATTTAATAAAATAAGTATCAGGAATGAAAAAGGAAATTGCAAAAACTATTTGCATATGATGCAAAATGTTCTAAATCATGTATTTTTCACAAATTTTTAGTTTTTATTTAACCAACGTGCTCTCAAGTTCCACGTGTGAGTATAACCAAAGCAAAAAACAGCTGTTCGTGATGCAAAATATCTGATGTGAACGAAAAACCCCATCAACGTGATGTACTTTGGTGTAAATTGCATATTAGTTAGACGTTTCTCCAATTTTTTTAACCCGTCAAAAAAATAAGATTTTGGAAGGTCCTCAAAATAAGCATTTGTTTGATCGATGACTTCTTCATTTGAAAAAAAAACGTTGTCCACTGAGCCATTTTTTCAGGTTTGGAAATAGGAAAAAGTCACTGGGAGCTAAATCTGGCGAATACGGTGGGTGGTCGACCAATCGGAACTTTAATTCTTCAATTTTAGCTATTGATCTTAAACATGTGTGAACGCGGGCATTGTCCTGATGGAAGATTTTTTTTTTCTGTTTAAATGAGGCCGTTTTTTTCAATTTTTTCTCTTAGCTGGTCCAATAAAGATGCATAATACTCCCCTGTTATTGTTTTTCCTTTTTCCAAATAGTCAACGAAAATAATTCCACGTGCATCCCAAAAAACAGTAGCCATAACCTTACCAGCTGATTTTACGGTTTTCGCCTTCTTTGGACTTGGTTCGCCTTTCAAAATCCACTGTTTTGATTGTTCTTTCATTTCGGGAGTGTAGTGTTGAATGTTTCATCTACAGTCACAAACCGACGAAAAAACTTATTCAGATAACGTTGCATGAGCGACAACAGAGCTTTAGAGGCAACCACCCTATTGCGTTTATTGTCGACTGTGAGCAAACGCGGCACCCATCTAGCTGAAATCTTTTTCTTTTTATGCTGAGGAAGTGAGATCACAATACTGATATGCGTATTTTCGTTATCTCGTAGAGCTATTGTTCACACAAATAAACCAAATTGTTGTACTTGCTGATGAAAAACGGTATGCCGATTATGTATTTGGTCTTTTAGTATTTTATTACCAACCTTTCACAGTCACAAAACACGTAAAAATTTCTTGTAAATGAATATAATCACACGCTCTTCGTTGTGATACATAAAAAATACAGAATGATAAAAAATACCTTACGTCCTATTCTCATACCTACCAAATATATAAAAAAAAAAATCATAAAAATCAGTCGAACCGTTTCGGAGGGGTTTACACTTTAGCACCGTGACACGAGATTTTTATATATTAGATTTCGTATTTAAGTTAGTCTATGAAAAATGCATTGAAGAAAAGCCACATAGTCCTTAAACCAAGAGGTCGCCACACAGTTTAACCATCACTGGGGCTGAGGATATCCCCAACATAGAGTGGGAAGAGTTATCAAGGTGAAGCGGCCGGCTTGGGTTAGGAATGTGTTGGTGAGAATGATCTGCTAAATCAGCATTTAGACTATAGGCTCAGCGACAGCGAAAACTTTTTTTGTAGATAAGAGAAGCGAGGCATTGAGGGGAAGCCGTGATGTTCTGAAAACGCCGTCATGAAAGTCTCTGCTGACGTTTTTCTTTGTTCTCTTTCGCCTCATTCGTTTTTTTTTCACAATTTTTTGGCTTGCGTAGAGTGAGGATGCATGCGACATGCAGAATATAGTAGCCAATAAGAGCGGAAGGTGATGAAATTTACTCTACGACAGAACATACAGCTGCATAAAAAAACACAAACAGAGAGGAATTAGCAAAAATTTGATTTTCATGCGTGACGGTTGTCTAAACACAAACCAAAATCATCAAAGCAGAATCGACGATTATATGACGTTAGTCTAAATGCAGTCTAAGATTTTAATTGGATTTATTGAATAGAATAAAATACTTTGGTCTAGAAAGGAGCAAAGAAACTTGTTAATTTGAAAAAAAAAAATTTCATACATGCCAGAACGGATCTTTTGGATAGACGGTGTACATGTTATACTACAACCTTTCTGTAGGTTCGATTGAGTAGGGTATGAAAAATCCGACCTTATTCCCTAACCAAAATTTTCTATGTTCTAATTAGGGTTGTAACGGAGCTTCGAATCCGCCTCCGCATCCGAGGAACATTCGCAAGAAATCGTACCTCCGGATGTTTTTAACGGAGTTTTAGCGAAGGTATATTTACATTTTGCCATTACATGTGACGTCGTATTTCTCACTCCCATTCACACCTCGTATCAAATTTCAAAAAAAAAATAATTGAAGACATCAATTCAAGATTTCGTGTTCTTCCAAATAATATATTGTATTCGTTTGCTACATATTTGGACCCAAGGTACAAATTAAAGTTTTTGAATGTAATTTTTAAGGACAAAGTTCAAGCTGACTTAGGTCTTGTAAGAGCATTAAGTGAAGCTGATGACGACGGAGCTTCTGCCGTCAAGAGACCTAGGATTAAATTGCATCACGTTGACGATGAACAGTGTACGAACTCCCAGACTTCACACCACAAATCTGGCAGACATGCTTTAAACGAGCAGTGGCGATGAGGATGATAGAAATTAAGTCATTGATAAATGATTATAGTACCCAACACCGGCTTTCACCAAACGAAGACGCTTTAAACAAAATAACAAACAAAAAATTTCAGGCTTTTTTCCTATCGTACGTCGGTTCCAAGCGAGCTACTAGTTAGTGGAGCCGGTTTTATTTACGAACCTTTAGGAATCGGTTAGAAGGCGACAAAGCTATAAATAATTATAATAATTATTTCCCTCTTAGCAATTTCGATTAACAATAGTTGCTTATATACTACATGCATGTAAATATAGTTTGTGGCACACACTTTGTAGTGTAAGAAAAGTACGGAAATAAATGACAACCTTTTCATTAGATTCACAAGCAACCGGTTGTGAAGAAAGCAAATGTAAAAGGAACGAAAAAACAATATGTTTTTCGTTTTAAGTATTTGTATGCAAGCAATATCAATTATTTTTGTTTGTTTATGGCAGGGCCAACCACTAAAGGATTTATTGAGCGAAGTTAGTCAAACCGTCTTTCGAGTGTTTGTATGAATTTTTTACATATGTGTGTCTGCTTGTGCATTGCAGACAACTATTATGTGTTACCCAACAAACATTTTGATGATTGCATTTTCAATAGTCGTTTTACTTAATAATGTTTGAACAATTTTGTGATAACAAATTGAGTTTTCAGATAGTCTGCCAATAAATATTTATATTTATAAAATAAATAGCAACAAATATTAATAATAATAAATAATAATAAAAAACATATTATTATTACAACTTCCACAAAATGATCGCTGTGTAATATTTGGTTTGTTGTCCATATCCCTCTCTTTCTGCCACTGTCTCCACCACTTTTTCTATCACACTCTCTCTCTCTCTCTCTCTCCTATACTCGCGTCACAAAAGAAGACCTTTTTTTGTTACTACATTGCATTGCGTTGCTTACAATTCGCGACGTCATTTGCGTGCATTCTTCCCCTCTTCTTTCCTCTCTCCGACGCAGTTGACTCACTTCACACAACAACAAAACGAGACTTTTTGCGCGGACTTTTTTTTTTGGGACAACATTGCCATTAATGTTGTGTGAGATTGAGAAAAAGGTCCCAAAATAATTGTTATAATATCACAATGAAAATGGTTGAAAACATACTGAAAAAAATGAAAAATAAGTATAAAGATCGGAGAGAAACCGAAAAAATTGAAAAATAAGTGTACCGGTCGGAGATTTAAAATTTAATTTTTTCGGGTTCTCTCCGACCAGTCCACTTTAAAGTAAATGATAACAGTTATTTGCGAACTATGAGTGTAAGTGCAGTGCTAATGTGTACATTTATTCTTTAATCAAAAGGTAAAAACCGTTAACACCCGCTTCCGTGAAGGTCAAACTCTAGACTTCAGCCTCCTCATCCGCCTACGGTAAATGACCTCCCTAGTTCTAATCACCAGGATGCTTTCCCCACTATTGGTCATAAAATACCCTGGCGAGCGAACATAGCTAGGTTTTCAGTAATATACTAGAGCAACATGCTGCGCTTAAATGAAATCAATGAAATCGCAGGTCTCTGGATACCTAATGTGACCATTTTTTTTTACCCAAAACGGGACGTCTTTCCAATAATGCATTCGTAATCTACAAGTGGACCTTCTGCAGCAGATTTTATTTTGTTGTGAATCATATGGGCTCCGGTCCCAATTCCTATTAATGTTTTGGATTCACCAAGATCATCTTTTGATCCTTTGATCGCATATGCGCCAAAACATTGACTACAATAGCTTCTGTTTTTGTATCATCTCATCTTCTGATCAAAACATGATTGGATTAATTTTGACGCACAACCATTGGAGCGAAAACTGTGGATTTCTTGTACTGTGAGCGGCCGTTCCGCCCCGCAGATAACGAAATCGTTTTTCAGTTGGGATGCCCGATTTCTTCAAGAAATTTAACACTAAATTTTTATCATTTTCAGACTTCAAATGGTGCTAGAACCTCATGGGAAACACTAAATTCTGTGCGAGTCTTTTCGCATCTGATACCCTAAGAAGTATTTGTTTTGTTTGGTTTGTGTATTTTGCTTGTGTGCTATCATTTTGGCATAGGTTATAAAACAAAAATCTTCAATTAGTTACCACTACAAATAGGGCATTTTTCTAGATGTCATTTTCTGCTGCAAGAATTAACATGTTTTTCAACTTGTGAACTGGATTATTGGCAAAACGGGGACTTTTGCGTCCCGAAACTTTATTTGGGGACACCGGGATAGAAAACTGATAAAAGAGACGGTCCCATTCAAAACGGGACGTATGGTCACGTTAGGAATACCCCACTGTAGAACCTAGATATATAAAAAATAAAAATAAAAAGAATGACCTAACTAGTATCCCTATCCTGGTGCGACTTATGGAACATACTGAGTGACATGAACATAATTGAGATTTGGGTGTAGAGTGCTCCCGCAACACACTGCTCCGCCAGGCCGCGGGATAACCTATTTAAAATAAAACAAAAGTGATAAAAGAAAACAAAAAACAAAAAGAATTGTATAACTCAAAAAACACCAATTCGAGAAAAACGCATTTAAATTTTTCAATTTGCTCACAAATTGGATAATTATTGAAGAAATATTCTCTTCTCACTCGGAGAGTATGTAAGTTACTAACATGAAATTTTCACACAATATAATACATGATATAACGAATATTTCTGCATCATTAACTCAAAAACACATAGTTAGGGTATACATATGTATTGGCACAAATCCCTTTGTTTATTTCTTTGATGTAGCTGTTGTTATTTATTGCCTCATTTACTTGTCATGAGTAACAAAAAAAGGAAACCATAAAAACAACAAATACACGAAAGATCAAAACCAAAGTAACATTTAACTGAAATGATAAGTATATAAGAAACAAAAAATTTTAAACGTAGTGAAAACAAAACAAAAAAAAACACAAATGTTATTTTATACCTAATCGAAGAACCCAGAGGTCGCAAAAAAATTTCATCAATTTCATTTTCTCCAAAAAAAAAAATTATTGATGAAAGAACAAATGCATAATTGTTCGTCATGAAATACTGAGTGATGAGTTTTTATTTTTTTGTCACCGCTGAATAAATCATCATGTTTATTCTTGTTCCTCTCCTTGCCTTCCAACAAGCAGTTCAATAAGAGAAAAATATTCAAAAAACCTTTTGTATGTATGCACCTGTGTGTGCGTCTGCTTGTGAACTGCAGTCGATGAGACGAAGTGATTTAGCCATGTCCGTCTGTCCATCTGTAGGTATGCAAACTAGTCCCTCATTTTTTGAGCTACAGAGCTAATTTTGCACATAGGTTTCTTTTTACCGTACGCTGCACATTTGTCGGAATCAGCGGAATCGGACCACTAGGGGGGTACCTCCCATACTACTAACTACTAAACTATCCCACGCCACTTTCCGCCCCAGAGCCCACGCGAGCTGGGGTCCATTAAAAACCGAACACGACTGAGTATCGACCACAAGTCACTTCGGTACTGAACTACTGGGGTTAGTAGACATGCAATATAAACTTAGTAAACTACTTTACGGCTACAGACCTAACGTCATCCGCCATTTATAAATGCATGCACTATAAAGATAAATTTAAAACTTAAAACATAGGGTTGTACAATAAAGATACTTTAGCTTCAACTTTTTACTAGTAACATACATTAAAATTACAAAAAATGAGAACAAATGAAATTAAGTTAATCGATTAATAGAAAGCTAAGTGTTAAGAGAAGTTAAAAGATTAAATTTTAGCTGATCGGAAGAAATAGAGTTAGATAGGTAAAAGGTTGTACGATTGACATAAAACGCGAAATGGTTCGTGCTGTAAATAAGTGGTCTTACAGGTCCCAATAAATATAGGGGAAAAATTACTTGTAATCCGAGAAGGAACATTAAAATTTATGTTTCCAAGCAAAGATGGGGAAGAAACACTACCAAGAATAAGGTTGTGCAGGAAAGTGACACCAAGAGTCGTCCTACGACTAGATAGTTATGGGAGGTGGATTAACTTAAGACGGTTTTGGTAGGATGGAAGGTTGATGTTAGGATCCCAGTGTAAACTACGCAGTGCAAAAAGTAATAATTGTTTTTGAACAGATTCAATATTATCACTATACTTTTCAAACTGTGGGTCCCATACACTGTTTACAATTAAATTTTTTCGGTAAAAGGACATAGTTTTACATTTGTCACAGGTAAGCGCGAAAAGAAAGAAACACTTTTTGCATGGGAGATACAATAGATAAGCATAACTAACTTTACATCATCAGCATACATCAAGACGCTAGAATGTTTTATGGCAGATGGCAAATCATTTATAAAAATATTGAATAATAACCGACCAAGGTGGCTACCCTGCGAGACACCAGAAGTTACACGTATAGTCTTAAATATAGCTGTTTTAAAGATAACTCTTTGGGTTCAAGAAGTTAGATAGGATGTTATCCAGCTAACTAGGGGGATACCAAAGATATCCAGTTTTTTAAGGAGTAAGAAGTGACAGACGCTGTCAAAAGCTTTACTAAAATCAGTGTATATGACATCCATTTGATGTCGTTTTGAAAATAGTCGAACGCTTCTTGGTAAATCCGTGTTGTGATGTAAAGGAAAAACGAAATGCTGCACTTGGTCGGTGATAATATGTTCAAACAACTTTGGAATAGCGCAAAGTTTAGCTATTCCTCGGTTAGTTAAAATATTAGATTTACTGCCTTTTTTGTGGAGGGGGATAATAAAGTATTGCTTCCAAATATTAGGTAAGACTGAGGTATTCAGGGATAAATCAAAAAATTTCCAGACTGGTTTATAAAACGCTTCTGCGCACCGTTTTAAAACATGGTGTAAGAAATAGAGGTGGCGCCATTAGTTTACAGTTATGTGTCGTTCTCAATTTATGACGTCATTCGCACATCAGTGTATATAACGCTGAAATAATTCATTTAGTGTTGAACATGATTTGAAATTGCATTGAAAATTGAAGAATTTGAAGGATATCAGTGTATAGAACGCTAAAATAATGAATTTAGTGTTGAACGTAATTTCAAAATGCAATGAAAATTGAAGAATTTGAAGAATTTTCATAGCACTGCTTCTTCAATTTTCAAATCATGTTCAACACTTAATGAATTATTTCAGCGCTATATACACTGATGTGCGAATGACGTCATAAATTGAGAGTGAGTAAATGTCAAGAGCGTAAAAGGCCCTAGTGGCGGTACCTTGTATTATTGTATCATGGTTTTAAAACACAACTTGGTGCATCATCTGGACCGGGTAAAAATGTTAATTTTAAAGATTTTAAGTATTGTAAAACTGTATCGCTGTCAATAACTGGCATGTTGAACTGATTGAAATGAGGAATGATATGGGTATGAACTGAAATTTGTGTAGGTGCTTTTAATAAAGTTTGCAAAAAGATTTGAAATACCTTGATCGTTATAACATTCAACATCGTTAAATTTCATACAGGATGGAAATATATTATATCCATCTTAAAACAGAAAACGCATCCTCAGGAATGGAAAGAGGATTGCTTCTGAACAAGGAAACATGTTGTCGGTAAAAACCAAATCTAAAATTCGGTTTTTGCTATTAGCTTTGTAGTTTACTTGCTGAAAGGACAGATCCAGCAATGAATCGATAAACTCACAGCTAACTGATGATATTACAGCATTGCAATTATCAGAGGCTGTCCAAGAAATATTCGGAAGATTGAAGTCTCCCATGATTAAAATCGTATCAGTGTCTTTAACAAAAGAAAAAACTTTTTTAAAAGCAATTAGATGCAATAAGTAAACAGATTCATCTGAAGCAGGTGGGATATAGGAGCATGTAATAAATAAATTTGAATAGGCGAATGAAATTTTGACACAAATAAACTCAATGCCATCAGTGTTATCTAAAGATAGCAAGTCAGTAGAATAAGAAGATTTAACGGAAATTAGAACTCCACCACCAACACGATCATTCGATCTTTCCTAAACGTTAAGTGAGAACTGTTAAATAATTCAGAATTAAGTACTTCTGGACTAAGCCATGTTTCAACGAATACAATTATATCTGAATGAAAAGTGAAACTATTTAAGAAAAGTCTATTAAGTGTAGAATTTAACCCCCTGACATTCTGAAAATGAATGATCAAACTGAGGTTAGAAGGATCCATCGGAAGGTCTACTTGAGGGCGGCAAGAAATTAGATTATTGGAGTGTTTGTCTGAGGCAGTTTGGCAGTGACACCCGTGTTTACCCATTTTTTAAAACTATATTCGTGCACGACACAGCTGGCAGTCCAGAAGTTAGGACATAATAGTTCACTCCTGTATTCAGGAGGAACGGATATCTTAAACGACGAAATGGACCTTTTAAAGGAAAATTTAAATTTGAATACCAATTCAGATTAGTTATAGTTGGCAGTTTAGACAAAAGGAAGTGATTAATATCAGCTTCTGAAGTGTCTTCCGCTGACCTAGACACAAAAATAGATTTAACAGGAGGTACAACGACAAGTTGCTTTGGCTCAATTGAGGCACGAGCATTCAAGCTAGTGGATACAACAAGAATATAAGTAGAATTCTTATGACTGTCGGCCACATTTGACATTGGTAGTTCCAACTGCCCCACAGGCGCAATGAAACTAGGCGGTGGTAAAGATTTGAGGGGTGTGCAGGTCCTAATGAATTTTTGATTTTGGCGAGTCACGCCGTTTTCGCTTCGGCGACAAATCATAGATTTGTAGATCTTTGAAAGACTTTTCGTGCGATGTAAACTTATCGTTCAAGCACCTAAAGTCTTTCGACAGATCATCATAAGCTACACCCATTAATTTAATGGACTTACGTAAATCTAACTCATCAGATCTACAAGTTAGGCAAGACCAGCGAAGGACGATATTTTCCTCGATAATATCGGCAACTCTCCCATTTATTCCAACACAACTAACGTGGGCCGTGTTTTCTCACACCCAAAATGCCACAGTGAGGCATTTAACTGTAATAGTTTTGTTGCTGCACTTCGGAACACAACAATACATTTTCAATACTAAATTGAGACAAAAAACAAAATTAAATGAAAAATATATATAAAAAATTACAGAATCAAAAAGTTATGCACCGGCACTGCATAAAAGAGCAAATGATAACACAAAAATAAATTGCACAGAGCAAAAACTAATAATTAATTAAATAAATGTTAATTAAAGCAAAAATTTAATTTACAAAATTTAACAAATGAAATTGAGCTATGCACAATCAGTTCAAAAACAAATCTAGACGAAATTTAGTTTTCTATGATCAAAACTACACACGAAAATTAATTTTGAACACGGAGCACAAATAAAACACTTTCACTTCTCAAAACAACAATAAGTCATACAAGCCCCCTTTAAATTGATGTTCTTATTAGAAAAGGTTTTGTGTATTTTATCATATGGAACCGAAATTTGGACACTATAGGTTTCAATCAACCGTCTAAATTTCATGATTCTAGGGTTACCAGAAGGGTTACCTCTCATACAAGCCCCCCTTTAAATTAATGTTTTTATTAGTTTACGTTTTTTGTTTTTTAACATATCGAACTGAAATTTGGACAATATAGGTTATTGATCTATGTATATCCATCAACCGTGCAAATTTCATGATCCTATTAAATGAGAAACTTATAAAGAATAAAAGTACAATAAAATTGCCACTTAAACTGATGTGATGCTAAGAAAGTGAAGGTTGATGCAACCCGGAGGAACGTGAAGAGTATGACATCATTGGCATAGCCAATGATAGCCTTCTTTATGGTTTTTTTTTTTAACTAATGGCGCGGTGTCGCATAGGACAGAAACGGCAACAGAACCAGACTCAAGTACATTTGCACCTGAAAATCTTTCAAATATCAGGCTCTGCTGCCATTTCTGTTCTATGGGGCACCGCACCAAAATTCAAGCTATAAATAATTTGAATTTAAAAATGATCTCGCTGCAACCATATTACTTTACTAGGATTGCAAGGTGCACTGTATGATCATACAGATGTACTGGCAAAATGTTTGTTGTGATTAAAAAATTATTAAAATTAGATTTTATGTTAAAAAAATGGCAATTCCGACCAGTGTGCCATGGTACAATAATACTCAGTCAACTCACGTCACATAACAACAAAAAGAGATCTTTCTGCTTATGATTTTTGTTTCGTTTTCTGCTTACATACCAACATTTTAATGAGAGTATTTTCAAAATATTTTGGCAAGAGTTCTCACTGACTGACCGTTCTTGTTTCTCATCGTGAGGCCAGAAGGTATCAACTTTTGAACAACAAAACATATTATTGTACTCTGTGAGTGAGACCGTTTGCTTCAATAAAAGATGAGTCTCATTTGCTCTGGAAAAAACTAAACTATACCCAAAGCAAAAAGAAACAACAGAAACTAACAGCCTAAACATTTCTTAAAACTACCTATCACTTTGTGGGAAAGCTTAGTGTAGAGTACATGTACAACACTCTGCACTTAATGAAAATGCCTGGTTAGATCGTCTCACATGATCGATTAAGCCACCAGACACAACCTTCAAAAGCAAACAAGAGAGGTATAGTGTTTTTGTTTTAGATTGGGCGCCATAATTCTACCGGACCTCTATGACGTAGGTCCCAACAGAGTTTTGCCCTGCTACCAACGGTCCAGGGCGGGGTTGTTTACCACTCTGTTGGGAAAGGGGTGAACAATTCATCATTTATTATATCTACATCAAAATTACCACACCTGTAAAACAAAAAATCAAAAAAACAAAGCCCTCATTATAAATTCACCAAAATAAAACTTTTACCTCTATCCTACTTAACCCACAGACCCATGCGACCATCGGTGTTACTCGTCGCGGGTGCTCCCCCACACCGCGAATAACCACTAGTGCAAGTTCCCGAAACCACATCACAGGCTACCAAGGCATGGCTGCGATCTCCGCCCGTCCATCACCCCTACTGCTGCGTGCACAAAAAGACTTATCCCATTTTGATAAATAGACTAGAGTAGCCCGGCACGCTTTGCTTCGGCCCCGTCGTGATAATCAATAGCCTCAAACACGAAACACAAACAAAGCAAAGCACAAACAATGAAACACACTATCTCCTTCTTGTCCCACTCTCAATGAACATCAAATGCAGAAACAAAGAGCGCAAAAAGTGGGTACTAAGACAGAAAAAATAGAAGTAAACGAACAACCAAAGCATTAAAAACGAATAAACGTACAAAACTTTTTGTTTGGTCTTGCAGTGGTTTTCAAAAAACTTAATACTTAAAAATAGTATATTAAAAGTTAAAAACTGAAAAAAATAAGTATGCAACTCTTTTCATAAGGATTCATTCGTCATTTAAAAACAAATATTTAAATCGGCTTAGTATAGTGTGCGCTAGGTAAAAAAATGTTAAAAATTTGGTAATAAAGTGCCTTTATCTCGACAACAGCGCCACCTACCGGGTCCAACTGACGCATACCCCATCATGGTAACCACATAAGTGAAACAAAAAAATTTCATCGAAATTGGTCTTGCCGTTTAGAAGCAAAACAGTCACAAAATTTTGTACACTCGAATTATATATATAATATACAATCAATAAAAAAAAAGCTCACAAAAACAAAAAAGATGAGAAAAAACAAATAAGAAAAACATGTGCAGGTACTTACCCCTAATATGAATACCACTCAATTCTTCTTCCTTTTTTTTTCTTATCTTTACCACCAAAAAAATAAATATTTCGAACAAAAAGAAAAAAAAACACGAATATATTGTCTGTGATTCTTGTGTTGCAGTAGCTTTTGCAGTCTCTTGTGAGGCTCTGCTCCATTTTGTAGTTACAGTTGTAGCTGCATTGGTAACAAACGGTCATGGTGGTCATGGTTGCGTGTTTGAGTGTGTGTGAATTGATTGTGTGATGGTTGGTGTGCTTATGTTAAAGCGAAACGACAGGAAGCCTGTTGTCGAGTGTGGTTCATGGTGTCCAGGCTTGAGGATAGAAAGTCGGTGCTAATTGAGAACGCGAACTGACAACACGAAACTCGCTGCGCTTATAATGGAACGGACTACTTATATCTTTCTCCGATAAATGTATAAAAAACACTATGAAAATTGGCGCGTTCAGCAGAACCAATCGCTGACTTTTTCCGATTACTTGGTGTTCACCGTGACTGTCAAATTCACAAAATCATTCACATTATAGTGATTGCGCTGACTAAAAATCAATCATAAAAATACTTTGATAATTTGAAGTCAGCGGACTTCATTCAGCTGTGTTTTGTTTGTAAACAAAGAAATAAAAACGCTATTGTTAAGACAATTTTTAGAGGGAGAGTTAAGAAGGATAAGTGGCAGAATTAGCAAAGTGCAAGGACCAGACTTGATTGGGAATATTTATTTATGTGTTTCAAAGATGAGTGGAATGGAGAATATCTTAATTGTAGGCAAGATTGTCATCTCTTTCTCAGCTTCTGTTCAACACTCCCAAACCGCAAATTAAATTACGGCAGATTTCGAAGCCAGACATTTTACAACGCCGTAATTTTACAAGTAGTAAGCTGACTGATCATTCAACGCTTACTAAGTAACTGGAAAAAGGTCAGTGATTGGTCCTGCTGAACGCGCTCAATGAAATTCACTACACAAACAAAAAAAAAACAATCAGTTAAATAAAAATCTCTGCCGCTGCTGACACTGCTGTTAACTTTACTTAATCCACTGCCACTTCTCCTCAGCCGACGCTGATGCCTCTGCCGCTTCTTTTGCTGCGTACAACCCACTGCTGTTGTTGTTGTTGTTGTTGATATGTTCGACGACGAAGACGGATTTTTCTTATTTTTTGTTTTCTTTGCTCTTGCACCTGTTCATTCTTATTTTGAATGTTATTATTATACTCTTCACGGGAGTGAATAGTATTATAAGTTTGTCATGAAGCTTGTAACACACAGAAGGAGTATATTTATTTGTGATCAGCTCGATGAGACGAATTGATTTAGCCATGTCCTTCTGTCTGTCTGTATGTATGCAAACTAGTCCCTAAGTTTTTGAGCTAGAGAGCTAAAATTTCGCACATAGGTTTCTTTTTATCATACGCAGCACATTTGTCGGAATCGGACCACTAGGGGGGTACCTCCCACACAAACCACCCTTTAAATTAATGTTCTTATTACAAAAAGTTTTTTGTTTCTTAACATATGAAACTGAAATTTGGACACTATAAGTTTGTAATCTATGGCCATCAATCGTGTAAATTTCATGATCCTAGGGCTACCAGGTGGGGTACCTCCCATACAAACCCCCCTTTAAATTAATGTTCTTGTTAGAAAAAGTTTTTTGTTTTTATTACGTATCGAACTGAAATTTGGACCCTATAAGTTTGTTATCCATAGCCATCAATCGTGTAAATTTCATGATCCTAGGGTTACCAGGTGGGGTACCTCCCATACAAACCCAAATTAAATGGCAAACTTCTTTACATAGTATAAAGCAAAGTCGAAATTTCAAGAAGTTAGAATACTGATTACCTCTAAACAACGCAACGTATTTTGATACGGTTTTCACTGTTAATTAAAGAATTTCCTTAGAAAAGTTTGCATGTACATAAATAATTGATTCAATAATAAAAGTAATTATGATTATTATCATTAATTATCCATATTTGTCATTCACTAAAGACAGCAACACTTTTTTTGACATTCACCAAAACAGGTATTTGTAATTCACTACAACATCAAACAGCTCTTTTTGGTTCAAAAAGAAGTTCTGTCTCCATTTACCAATACTGTATTTTGATAATTTCACAGGTTGGCTTTGCGGACGAGTCCCGTTTAGATAAGATTAATGTAGTTGTAATAGTGTTATAATTTATGGAAAAAGCATTTACTGCTACTACAATATTGCAGCTTTTCATTCTTTACACAGCAAAGTTTCTTCAAATGTGATTTTAGAATTAAATTAAAGTAATTATTATTATCATTTAAGCCATACTATAAGGTAAAGAAAACATTTGTTTACTTGCAATATAAGGAAAAAATGTCACCTACCAACGATCAAATAGGTAAAGTAAATCATTTAATTCTGTCAAAGACCAATGGACTGACACACTGAAACATACTACTCTGTAGACAATGCTATTGATCTGGCAAAGACACATTGTAAACAAAAATTTGTTAAAAAATTAATTAATAAAATTTCATGCTATCAATACCAAAGCGATATTTTTTAAATTGCACCCGTGCAAAGCGGGGTAGTTTGCTAGTTTAAAGAATAAATTTACAATAAAATTGCCACTCAAACTGATGTGATGCTAAGAAAGGAAGGTTGGATGTAACCCGGAGGAGCGTGAAGAGTATTACATCTTTGGCATAGCCAATGATAGTCTTCTTTCTGGTTTTTCATATTGTTTATACACTTCCAAAAGAAATAATAAGTAATTTCTTCTATGGTAATTATTAGTAAACACAATTTTCGCGGGGTTTGGGGGAGAGAAATAGAATTGTATTAAACGATTAAAAAAAAAACGATTGAATTGAACGATCTAACGAAGGAATGAAAGAACGTCTGTTTTAGTGTTTCAATATACAATCTATTGTATAACATAAAATTTTATTATACGATGACGGTTCATTAAGTACCCGTGTTAGAAATGAAGACACCATTTTTTTCAAAAAAATGTTTTTTTATTTTTCAACATAGTCCCCTTTTAGAAAGATACACCTCTCCCAACGCTCCGGCCATTTTTTTAACCCCTCCAAAAATAGGATTGTCGAACTTTCCAAAATATGCCTTTGTTTCGGCGATGACTTCCTCGTTTGAGCTAAATTTTTTTCCCGCGAGCCATTTCTTCATGTTAGGGAACAAGGAAAAGTCGCAGGGAGCCTGATCGGGTGAATACGGGGGGTGCGGCATCGATTCATAACGCAATTCATGCAGATTGGTGGAGACAACACCAGATGAATGTGCTGGTGTGTCATCGTGATGAAACAACACCATTTTTTGGGCCGTGTCACCTTTAATTTTTTGTCGAAGCGGTCCAATAACTCACTGTAGTATTGTCCAGTGATCGTTCTTCCTTTTTCTAGCAAATCTGAGGATAACGCCCTTCGCATCCCAAAAAATCGTCGCCATGACCTTATCGGCCGGAAACGTCTTCGCCTTCTTTGGTGCAGATTCACTGGGAGAAATCCATTGTTTTGATTGTTGCTTAGTTTCTGGTGTGTAATGTTGAATCCAGGTTTCATCAACGGTGACAACTCGACGCAAAAAGTCCTTCGGATCTCGCTTAAATTGCCCCAAACACTGCTTTGAAGCTAACAGCCGCATTCGCTTGTTGTCCAGCGTGAGCAATCGCGGCACCCATCGGGCCGACAATTTTTTCATCGCCAACTTATCATGTATAATATTAATTGCCGTTCTGGTCGACACACCTACGGCCTTTGCTAATTCGCGCACTTTCGTTCGTCGATCAGCGAGAATCATGTCGTGGAATTTTTCAATGATTTCCTCGGTAACCACGTCTGCCGGCGTCCTGGTTACTCCTCATCAAAAACAGATGTTCGCCCACTTTTAAATTCATTGAACCAATATCTAACTGTGGTCATAGATGGCGACGTGTCCCCATAAACAGCATCCAACTTTGCTTTTATCTCCTCGCTTTTTCTTCCCATCCAAAAACAAAAAGTGAATTACTGAACAATACTGCTATTTTTCCATCTTAGCGAAAATCACGAAACACGTCTGACTCGGATGGCTGCCAAATCGAAAATAACTTATCAATCAGTCTGACATTTGTATTAGCGTCGTCTGATAGATGGCAGCACACGATGATAACACTAACTGCACTCAGGAACGTCCTCTAACGTCAAACACGGGTACTTATTGAACAGTCCTCGTATAAAATAGCTTATATGGGCTTTCTATGTAATGCTTTCATGCAATCTATACTGAGCCAATTTTAATAATTTGTTTTTTAAATCCTATTTGTGCTAAAGAATCGAGTGGCTATTCAAAATAACACCTCTTATTGGAAAGCCCTTTATTATACGATAGATAACGACAGCAAAACTCTCTTCTTCAATTTGCTCAATCGCTGTGTTCATTGTATGAGAAACAACAGTTAACATAATGTCGATGGCGAAGCAACGTGCGCAGAGCAACGCTAGTCAATATATAAAAATATAAATTATTTTGGCTAAGTAATTGTCTGCTTTTGTGATTTTGGAGGGTTTTTTTCATTTTCTTGTTGTAGTTTTTGTTGCTGTTGATTTTATTAACTGCTAAATGAAGCTGCTATTTATGCAGGGCAGGGAACGGTAATAGCGGCGAGTGTTGTTGGCATCTATAATTGTTGTTTTTCTCTTTTTTTGGTTTATTGCTGGTTTTCTTCGGTTTATCGTTGACTATCACCGATAACGTTTTGAACGTTTATTTTTGTCTTTTTTTTAAATGGTTTAAGTTTAGTAAATGTTTCTTTTTGTTCTTTTATTTTTTTTTTTAAATAAAATGTTTTATTAATGTTTCATAATTACTAACAATAATCAGCTTACTCAATGGTATAACTTGTTAGGAAATCGACACTACAATGACAAACGCTTACAATTAAGTTAATGAATTAATAGATAGTAACAATGACGATGAGAAAAAAAAAATGTACAATACCATACAATTAGATAACAATATGAATATTAACATACATACATATACACCTATATTACATAAGAGAACGACTTTTAAGCTCTCCAGGATGGAGCCTTTTTAATCTTCCCTCGGGCGATGAGTTGCTAAAGCCTTAGCCAGTGGATTTGGATGATTTAATAGTTTCTCACTATATCTACTGCTATGGTGATTTATTTGGTCGCCGACAAAGTGCACGTAAAGGTCTTTATGAAGGCATTTATTGCGGATGAACTAAGGGGCACCAGTTATTAGGAGTAGGGTTTTGTTTTGTAAAACCTGGATTTTCCTTATATGTGATGTTGCAGCAGTGCCCCATAATTGGATACCGTATGACCAGATAGGAGTGATGATGGATTAGAACTTTGTTGCTAAGCCGCAGTTTGCTTTTTTCTTTAAGAAGCCAATTAAGTTTCTTGATTTTTACAGTGCACTTAGAGTCGATTCTTCATGGAACATGTTGAGCCCAAGTCAATTAGCTATCTAAATGCATAATGTAGCAATGTTGATTTTTTTGTGGTAGATAGTTTCCATTGAAGTGAACTACAGGACAACGTTTACATCTGAGTGTGAAAAGAACATTGGCAGATTTCTGATGATTGACGGTCAGGTTCCAACGCTTCGACCAAATGGCTACATCATCTAGGTAGTTTTGTAGAAGTTGACTAGCTTCCAGCGGGCAGTTTGAAGAGGCTAGGATGACTGTATCATCCGCGTATGTAGCCACTGACATTTGATCCGATGTAGATGGGGTATATCACCAGCAAATAATGTGAACAGAACAGGTGCAAGGACGCTGCCTTGAGGAACGCCTGCCATGATAGATCTAGAAGTCGATTTGCTTTATTTAACGCCACCAAGAAGGATCTGTTTTCAAGAAAACTCTTTAGAACTGAGAAATGAGGAGCAGGAACGATATGTATTTGTACAGAAGTCCTTCATGCCAGACCCTGTCGAAGGCTTGTTGAATGTCGAGAAAAGCAGCACAATAAAATTGTTTGTTTTCAATGGAGTCTAAGATTCATTGAACAACTCTATGAACCTGTTCAGGAGTGCCATGTCTTTTGCGGAATTCAAATTGGTGCTTTGGTATAGCTTCCTGGACTGTACTTACAGTAATCCACATAAAAATATTCTTTCGAAAATTTTCGAGAAGGCAGAAAATAAGTTAATAGGCCTGTGTGACTCTACGAGATGGTTAGGTTTTCCCGGCTTCGGTATCATTGCAATCAGGGCGTGCTTCCATTGGGAGGGAAAGTGGCCGATGCGAAGAATCGCGTTGTAAATTAGGACCAAGTAGAGTACGGCTTTCTTCGGGAGAGATTTTAAGACATTTTCGTCAATTCTGTCGATTCCAGGCGCTTTCTTCATTTTTACTGCTTTGATTTGGTCAGCGACTTCTTTTTGTGTGATTGGTCGAACAGGAAGATCCAGCTGTAGAAGTGAATCAAGGAAGGATATTGTTGACTAGACATCACAAGCATCAGCTAAATTAAGCGGATTAAATCTTGCCTCCAGATGATCAGCAAATGCCTCTGCCTTATTAGCGTCAGTTCTGCACCAGATGCCTAGATCACTTTTAATTGAGTGATTGGTTTCTGGCTGCCGTTTTAAATTCCGTGTTAGCTTCCATAAATTAAAGGAGGCGTCTTTGTCAGGATCGGCACGTTGGAGCAGCTCATCAAACATTTTTGAATGCTCACTTCTCAGTAGATTAGTGAGAGCTTTAGCGGCTTTTACATACTCTGCTTTGTCCACAGGTTGGTGAGTCCGTAAAACTTTGCGACGAAGACGACGCTTAATAACCACAAGCCGGGTCACTTCTGAGGAGGTTTGCGGGGAAACAAGCTGTGAAGTAGATGGACGAAAGGGAGAAGCTAACGCTGCCGCCGAGTGTATATTACTGGTAAGTATATCAACGACATCATCGATATCATTACTAGATGTGATGTCAATATTTAGATTTAAATTTTGATCAATAAGGCGTCGAAACATATTAAGATCAGCATCCTTGGAAAGTAGGCGACACTTTCCAGTTTCCAGTTTCAATTATGATTGGCAGATGATCAGAGCTGAGATCGAAGTGTCCTTTTACTGACAAAAAGTATTGAGGAATTCCTGCAGTTACGGCAAAGTCCAAGGAGTTAGGAGTACGAGTAAGATCATAGGGATAGTAGGTAGGAGACCCAGTGACACAAAAACAGTGAACAGTGTAAGGTTCAAGAAAGTACACAAATAAAATTAAAATGAACGGAAAAAACAAAAAAAAATTATACGATAAAAAAACGCGAAAAAAAAATATTGTTCGGACTTTAAAATGGACACCCGCAACTCTCATATTTCCGCACACTCGAGATCGAAAGCTTTTTTATTGCCTCTACTTGGAGAGACGGAAAGACATTTTACCGACTAGCTTGTTGTGATCCCTTTCTAACCCATCAACGGATTTAACAAGACGATCATCTGTTTTTTTTATTTACAGTATGATCATAATAGCAAATACAGTGCCGGCAAAAAAACCACCCAATCGGTTTTCCCACTATAAAAATGTATCCCATGCTACAGATCGGACAAACCGCACACAACATTTCTCTTGCGACAATTTTAAAGCATATTCTTTTTTTTTTTTTTGTATTTTGTATTCTGTTACTGTATAATAGCAACTTAACATAAGGTGTGCAAACTGGAAATAACATCCCATTACTGATATACTACTAATGTATTAAAAATAACCGCTTTTTAACAACAATAACAGTACACAGCTGTTGATGTGTGCGTGTGTGCGCGCAGTAGAATAAGAGAAAAGAGAGGTTTGTGTGTATGGGTGCATCTTTCTTCTGTTCTTATGCTATATTGTATGTTTTTTGTTGTTATTATATATAAATGCATATACTTATATGTATATCACTTTTTAATGTTCAAAGAAAGTGATACAAAGAAGAATTTGCATACTCTGAACAAACAAATGAAACATTATCCATGACAGCGATGGAGACAACAAAGATCTTTGTGAACAATAAAAGAATACAAGAATGAAATATTCAAAGCTGACATATGTATATGTATATCACTTTTTAATGTTCAAAGAAAGTGATACAAAGAAGAATTTGCATACTCTGAACAAACAAATGAAACATTATCCATGACAGCGATGGAGACAACAAAGATCTTTGTGAACGATAAAAGAATACAAGAATGAAATTTTCAAAGCTGACATATATAAGTTAAGTTGTGAGCCGTTGATGTTGTGAGCGCAGTAGAATGAGAGAATAGAGGAGTTTGTCTGTCAAATTCTTCTGTTCTAATGCTGTATTGTATATATTTAAACGGCAAACAATGAGTTTTTGAACCCTTTCCTTCTTAAACCACTAAACTTATTTTGACAAAAAAAATATCAATTGAAAGGTAATTTTTACTAGATGCTAACTATTAATAAATTATCAAAATAGGTCCAGATGTTTAGGCGTAAAAAATGTATGAAAAATAACCGCTTTTTAACAACAATAACAATACACAGCTGTTGATGTGTGCGTGTGTGCGCGCAGTAGAATAAGAGAAAAGAGAGGTTTGTGTGTTTGTGTGCCTCTTTCTTCTGTTCTAATGCTGTATTGTTTCTATTTTCTTGTTATTATATATAAATGCATATACTAATATGTACATCAATTTTTAATGTTCTAAGTAAGTGATACAAAGAAGAATTTGCATACTCTGAACAAACAAATGAGAACAGCAACATTATCCATGACATCGATAGAGACAACAAAGATCTTTGTGAAGAATAAAAGAATACAAGAATGAAAGCAGATATACATAAGTTAACGTTAAGTTGTGAGCCGTTGATGTTGTGAGCGCAGTAGAATGGGAGAATAGAGAAGTTTGTTTGTCACTCTCTTCTGTTCTAATGCTGTATTTGATGTATTTTGTTGTTAATCTATATAATTAAACGGCAAACATTGAAGTTGTGAACCCTTTCCTGCTTAAACCTCGGAACTTATTTTGTCAAAAAAAATACTAATGGAAAGGTAATTTTTACTAGATGCTAATTATCAAAATAGGTCCAGAGGTTTCGCCGTAAAAAATGTATTAAAAATAACCACTTTTACCAACAATAACAATACACAGCTGTTGATCAGTGCATGTGTGCGCGCAGTAGAATAAGAGAAAAGAGAGGTTTGTGTATTTGTGTGCCTCTTTCTTCTGTTCTAATGCTGTATTGTAAGTATTTTGTTGTTATTTTATTTAAGAATTCTCTTGTTTCCCAATCATCATTAGTATCATCATTATCCCCATCATTACTCCCACACTATTTGCGATGACGCAATGTCCCCTTTGGCTGATGCAATATCCCAGTGTCCAAGCATAAGCCACAAAGACTCTTCGATGACAGTGCACTTTCATGCACGTACGCCAACATAAAGCAAAGGCTTCGAACATTTGAAGTTCGAAATATTTGATCACGTACGCCATTATAAAGCAAAGGCTTCGAACATTTGAAGTTCGAAGTGTTTCATCATGTACGCCAACATAAAGCAAAGGCTTCGGAGATCCGAAGTTTGAAGTGAGTTTTTAGTTGCTTATGAAGACTCAAGAAAAGCACATAGTGCTATCCAAACAATTATAATAAGATTAAAACAAGAAAAGCCAAAGTGCTATCCAAATAATAATATAATACAATAAACGATTTATATTTTAAAAAGAAACCACAAACAAAGAAACGAAGGCGGATTATATTGCGTGTAAGACATCTTGCCAGAGGATCCGGGTGGTTTAGCAAACGATCATTGTATCGGCTGCTGAAAAAAAGTATTTCTTCAATCACCATAGTCATCTTAAGGTAACGGTGTAGTATGGTGTTTCTTACATACCATGGTGCACCAGTTATGCGTCGTAGGGCTTTATTTTGAGTTGTTTGCAACTTTTTGATGATGTATGGTGCTGCAGTCCCCCATATTTGAATGACGTATCGCCAAACTGGGGCTACAACTTGCTTATAAATCATCAACTTGTTGTTTAGTGACAGTTTACTTTTCGTTCGCAGTAGCCAGTCCAATTTCTTCATCTTTTGATAGCAGCATGCAGTGACTATCTTCACATGAGTGCGCCAAGTAAGACGCTTATCCAGGTTCAGACCTAGGTTTCGAATATGATCCACCTGAGGAATGATTCTAGAGTCATATGAAATAACTAGACAAGTGCCCCGCCTCAGTGTGTTGGCAGATTTAAGAGGATTTATACCGATGTTCCATCGCTTGGCCCATGCTTCAAACCGCTGTAAATAGCTTTGGGTAATTTTCGCTGCTCCCATTTTTTTAACACTAAAATTTTCAGACAAAACATAAATGAATTAAATGAAACTAAACAAAATAAAATTTTAAATCAGAACATACAAAAAAAAAATTTTTTTTATAATAATTCAAAGTGGAAACATACAAAATAAATAAGTACAACAAATAAACAAAACTAATAATAACTAAATACCAAATAATATAGTGAATTAAAACTAAAGGAGAAATAAAATTTATGAACAAATTTAAAAAAATATTTAAACAAAAAAAAATACAAATTACATTCAAGAACCGATAAAATCATAAATATCATACAAATTTAAATGAATTTTTTTTTATGCAAAATCCTATCGATACAATCAATAATCTTTCACTGAGAACCATGTCCGCCCCACAAGATCCATCAAATCCAATTCAACCACCTAATTCCAACATGAACTTTATTGAAGTTGAAATCCAAGAGATATCCGGAATAGTCAATCAATTCATAAATCCACACGAAGAACCAGAATCTCTTCCTACCATTGACTTTACATGTAACATTAGCGAGACCGAGGGAATACCTGACACTGTAGAAACTTTACGAGATTTCTCAGGCAAGCCTGGAGAATTTAACTTTTGGCGCAATGCTGTAGATAGAATCTTAACCCTATACGAACAGTACAAAGGTACTCCAAAATATTTTGCCATTTTGCATACAATTCGACATAAAATTGTCGGAGAAGCCGAGGCATATCGAACTCCACTAGATTGGAGCTATATTAAAAAATGTTTAATGTTGCATTACTCAGATAAGAGAGATATTTCAACTCTCGAGTACCAAATGACTATCTTGGTACAAGGTAATAATTCAATCACCGAATTTTACCATAAGGTTTTCTATCACTTGTCTTTAATTTTGAACAAAATAGATTGCTTAGATCTGAGCGAAGATGCTTTCAATGTCATGACCCAAACCTAGCGAGACAAGGCTCTAGATACCTTTCTGCGGGGTCTCAACAGAGATCTACCTCGCCTTTTGAGTGTAAAATAACCAACTATCTTACCACAAGCTTTGCACATGTGTTTGAAATTAGGTAATTTAAATTACCGTGTTAATTATGCAAACACAAAGAGTTTTCCTTCAAACAAATTTTCACAACCATTCTATTCTGAACTGACCCAGCCAGCATTCTTCCCTAAGTTCAATGAGGGACCATATCGCCAACCATCTTCACAACAATATCGTCCACAACAATTCCAACAATATCGCCCACAACAACAATTCCAACAATTTCGTCCACAACTACCACCCAACCAGTATCGGCCTCAACAACAAAACTTTAGCCAACCACCATTTAGACCAACTCTTCCACCACCAGTACCCATGGACGTGGATTCCACTGTCCAATACAACAATAGACCAAACCAAAATACTTTTAATAGACCCCATACAATGTATCCACAACAGGCTAACAAACGCCAAAGAATTTACCAAACAGAAACCATAATCCATAGTGATGAACAACAATAAACTGACAAAATAGCTTATGACGAAGAAAACCCAGTAGCTCAGGATCCACAAGGATATCCACAGGACTCTCCCCAAGATTACAATACGGACAAACCTCCGAAAATATCAACACATCCTACAATGACGATATTAATTTTTTAGACTAGCTTCCTCCACTCTTCCATTTTCTCCATTCAGATTGAATAACGGGAAAGTGCTTAAATTTCTTTTAGACACCGGATCAAACAAAAATTACGTTAAACCCGAATTCATAAGAAAACTAATCCCAAATGAAACAGTATTTACTGTAAAGTCTGTTGCAGGACAATCCGAAACAACCCAACATGCCAACATTAAGATTTTTAAAGATGAAATCGGCGAATTAAAATTTTTCCTATTACCCGATCTGCAGACTTTTGATGGTATCATCGGAAACGATACCCTTAAGGTCCTTAAAGCTATAATTTACATTGACAAGAACCACTTTACTTTACTCCAAAAATAACAATATCCTCTTGAACAACTATAGTTTGAATCAGTTGCTCACCTACAACTCCGATTAAATCATATGACACCAGAAAACGAAAAGGCTTTCAGGAAAATAATACATTCTTGTCCCACACTTTTCTCTGACCCAGATAAAAGTTTAACTTTCGTCACCAATGTAAAAGCGGAAATCCATACTAAAAGCGAACGACCAATCTATTCTAGGTCATATCCATATCCAATGGCACTTAAATCCGAAATCGACAAACAAATCGAAGAATTACTTCGAGACGGTATCATACGTCCCTCCAAACCACCATACAATTCTCCAGTATGGGTAGTTCCAAAAAAAGCAGATGCTTCAGGAACAAAGAAATATCGTATGGTCATTGATTATAGGAAACTCAATGAAGACACCGTACCTGATAAATATCCAATCCCCGATATGAATACAATTTTGACTAACTTAGGGTGAAATAAATATTTCTCTACTATTGATTTGAAGAGCGGTTTCCATCAAATAGCTCTCACAGAATCAGATATTGAAAAGACAGCTTTCTCTGTGAATAACGGAAAATATGAGTTTACACGACTCCCTTTCGGTCTTAGAAATGCACCTTCAATTTTCCAGCGTGCGTTAGACGATATACTTCGCGAACATATCGGCATAAAATGTTACGTTTACATCGACGATATTATACTATTCGCAAAAACTCTCCAAGAACATCTCGAAAATTTACAAATCGTCTTTAATACTCTTGAAAAAGCAAACCTTAAAATCCAACTAGACAAAAAGTTGAAGCCATTGCCAAATTCCCTAAACCAAATACATTACACGATCTTCGTTTCTTCCTAGGAGCAACAGGGCAATAACGTAAATTTATCCAAGGCTATGCTCAAATAGCTAAACCCTTTACAGAAATGCTACGAGGAGAAATGCGGCGTACTCCCAAAACCCTTTCAAAGAAAACATTACTAAACCTTAACGAACAGCAATTACGCCGTTCCTTAGTTTCAAAGGATGTTATACTTCATTATCCCAATATCGACAAACCTTTCGAATTAACAACGGACGTCTCTAACTACGCTCTTGGAGTAGTCCTTTCTCAGGAAGGGAAACCAATTTCTTTCCTTTCACGGACACTTGGGAAGTCCGAAGAACATTTTGCAGTAAACGAAAAAGAAATGCTTGCAATCATTTGGGCTTTACAGTCCCTACGCTGTTTCCTGTACGGATCTAAAAAAGTTAAAATATTTACTGACCATTAACCACTCACGTTCGCACTTAGTAATAAAAATACAAACGCAAAAATGAAACGTTGGAAAGCTCAACTTGAAGAATATAATCATGAATTGATTTATAAACCCGGAAATACAAATGTTGTAGCAGATTTTCTTTCATGACCTCCAATAGCCAACTTAAATTCCTTTTCAGAGACGGTCCAGAGTAGTGACAGCTCCCCAGAAAATTTAATAGCCTGTACTGAACTTCCAATAAATGTTTTTAAAAACCAATTGTTCTTCGAAATCGGTGAAACACCGAACTATCAATTCCAAATAGTCTTCCCTGCTTATCACCGACATACAATTATAGAAACAGAGTTTATCGAAGAGACCTTAATCAAACTCTTAAAACAATACCTAAATCCTTCAGTTACCAATTGTATGAAAACAACGGAACCAATAATGTTAAAAATCCAAACAGTCTCCGATACATTTCTCCAACTATAAAATCCTTTTCACCCAATTCCAGACAATAGACGTAATAAATGAGGAGGGACAAACCGCTATCATTATAAAAACCCATAATCGAGCCCATAGAAATGCCCAAGAACACATGAAGCAGATCCTAACCCAATACTACTTCCCCGGAATGACCAAAAAATCAATAACATTGTAAAGTTGTGCAAGATTTGTAATGAAGGCAAATACGATCGTCAATCTAATAAACCAAATCTTGGTAAAACTCCAATTCCCACATATGCAGGTCACACCATTCATATCGATATCTTTTCCACGGGAAATTCCAAGTTCTTAACTTCAATAAACAAATTTACAAAACTCGCAGTCGTCAAACCCATAGATGGAAAAAGTATAGAAAACATCCGTAAACCCTTAAGAGAAATAATTTTTTATTTTGGCGTACCCAAATCCATAGATTTCAACAATGAAAAATCCTTTAACTCCCATATTTTGCGTCCTTTCCTTATCCAAGAAATCCAATCCTTACATACCTCCATAAATAATCTAACTCTCACTAACAAATTTAAAAGATCCATTAATGCAATAGGTTCGGCATGGAAATGGATTGCCGGAAATCCCGATAATAATGACCTTCAAACCCTTACTAATACCATAAACAAAATAATTGGGAATAACAATCAACAATTAATAATAAATAAAAATGTAATAGCACGAATTAACAATATAAGTAAGATGAATAATGATATTCTTAGAATATTTAAAAACGATGAAAGTGCCCAATTACTAGTGATTCTATATTGTAAAATTAAAATCAATTTGCTGAAAGAGGAAATAAATAACTTAAAACTGGCTCTACATTTATCACAAGTTAACGTGTTAAACACTTTTTTACTCGCTTCACCAGAAATCAAAATAATAAAAAATATGTTCACAGATGAAGAATTACCATATGATAATATTGAAGAGGCATTAAATATAGCAGATATAAAAATTGCCCATAATAAAAATTTAATAATTTATGCAATTTCAATACCTAAAACTTTAAAAGATAACTGTAAGAAATTAATCATTAAGCCAATAAAGTTGAATAAAAGAATTGTTAAATTGAATTTTGATAATATTATTAATTGTCCAAACGAGACATATGGAATAAGAAATAAATGTAAAACAACGTTAAATATTTTAGAAATTTGTTTAAATACAGATGTAGAAGTAATTTCTAATGATAATTGCATTTCAAATTTGATTAAAAATAAACCACATAAATGTAACTATTCTAGTAATGATCATATCAAAGAGATTGAGAAAATGAATGAATTTATATTGCTAAATCAATTTTACAGTAATGTAACAATTAATCATATGATTAAAACCCTAAATGGGACATTCATTATCAAATTAAGAAACGATACAATAGTAAGGAGAAATAAAATATTGAATTCATATGCAATTTCAGATGTAAAACCACTTCCAGCTATGTTGCAACTATCCCACAACCAATCCAATTTTGAAGAGATCCTATCACTCCAACTAATGAATGAACTTAACGTTCAGAACTTAGAAAAGATAAACTCCCTTATTCTACTGGCTAAATCTAGCATTTTTGCCACATTTGGTCTTTCGACTACCATCCTATTATCAAACCTGGTCATATTCTTTAAGCGCAAAATGTCCAAACCTAAAACCGAAATTATCATACAAAATCCAATACCTCCTCAAATTCCGCTGCAACGACTTGCAACACAAAAACGTCTAAACGACATTCCATACTTCTGAAATCAATCGTGACGATTGACATTTCAGAGGGAGGAGTTAAGAATTCTTTCGTTTGCTTCCTAATTATCATTAGTATCATCATTATCCCCATCATTATTCCCACACTATTTGCGATGACGCAATGTCCCCTTTGGCTGATGCAATATCCCAGTGTCCAAGCATAAGCCACAAAGACCCTTTTCGCTGACAGTGCACTTTCATGCACGTAAGCCAATATAAAGCAAAAGCTTCGAAAATTTGAAGTTCAAAGTGTTTGATCATGTAGGCTAGCATAAAGCTTAGCTTCGGACATCCGAAGTTTGAAGTGAGTTTTTAGTTTTTTTATGAAGACTCAAAAAAGCACCTAGTGCTATCCAAATAATAATAATAAGATTAAAACAAGGGGGCTAAGTTTGTAACACTTCTGTGATGATTGTTGATTGTCTACGGGGCAGTGCAAATAGAGGCGAAAGGCTATATTGCTAAAAGCTTAAAGACCGACCATTGTGGTAAATAGTCACACCTGCATGAGGTGCCCCTGCTTTCAACTGAAAATGGCGGATCTAAAGAGGCAAACTCGATAACACCCGTAATCCCAGGTGTTATTCGTACCGTGCCTATGGGACGAATGGCACTACGTAAGTGTGTCTCTAAACGGTGGCCTCCAGATACCGGGCACCCTCTGGTTGTAATTAAGCCTTACCGTAACACCGGGGCACTGTTGCGGTGGACTTGTATTCCCCTTTACTCGTGGGACCAAATGGCTGAGAAAAACAATAAAACCTTTATACAAGAGGCAGTAGTGCCTAGTAGAAACCAGGTCAATAGTGACCTTTCTGCGGAAATTGCAGAAGTGCTTTCTGTATCGCAAACGGATAAGGCTTTACATAGCCTACCCAAAAGCAGCGAAAGCATTGTAATGGATGTCGACAGTATGGATATAGGTCCCGATGACAACCTTACAAGAGAGGGAGAGGATAAGCTTTTCGACTCACCCAACTTTAGCTCTGAAAAGGCGGAAGATGGCGACAAAAAGGTGCGGCTAAGTGGTGCTGCCCGTAGACGTCTTAAACTCCATTTAAGCCGAGGGCATAGTATTGAAGAGGCTAGAGCACTTGCTCAAAAGCCAACTGCTCTGAAGCGACAACGGTCTAAAAGTACCTCACCAAAACAAAGCTCACCCAAAAGAGCTAGCGTAGGAACGGTGGCAGTAACGGTAAAAAGGATAGCTGTGTCCACTGAACCTACAAGGCCTGGCCAACAGGGCCTACCCTTGCAGGGGAGGTGAGCACAGCACAAATGTCCTATAAAGATGTTACGTGCAGCACAAAACTGGGTATCATACCACCTAAATATCCAAACACCATATGGTCTACTGAACAACTCAAGGCCATACAGCACACCATTCTAGAAGCGATTAGAAAAAATCAATCGCGTGCGGAAAAACCAGTGTTTAATAGCTGCACTTTCCGCTCGGGATGGCTAGTTATCTCCTGTGGTAATAATGACACAGTCACTTGGTTAAAGGCATTAGTGCCTAAACTAAAGCCGTGGAAGGATGCCGAGTTGAAGATCGTTGAAGAGGATGAAATACCACGTCCTCAGATCTACATTGGCTACTTCCCTGAACTAGACAGGACTACTACAGAAGATATACTAGGTCTTCTGAACGGACAGAACACTGGCCTAAGGGTGAACGACTGGCGAGCACTCAATAGAGTGAGTAAAGGTACGGTCTCGGAGGTTGTTATGTTTTAATAAACCAGGCAAATCAGCGAACGAACTAACGTCCTATCGACCGATCTCGCTTCTCCCCATGCTATCAAAATTGGCTGAAAAATTATTGATTCATAGAATCAATATTATAATTGATAATGAAAAAATTATACCTTCTCACCAATTTGGGTTCCGTTCGAAACATTCAACAATAGACAAAGTCCATAGAATAACTCGTGTTATTCAAAATGCATTTAAAGAGAAAATACTTGTAGTGCGGTGTTCTTCGACGTTTCAAATGCGTTCGACAAAGTGTGCCATGCTGCGCTTCTACCAAACCAGTACTCATGCATATTAAGTTCGTACTTATCCGACCGTTACTTTCGAGTAAAAGAAGAAGATGATTATTCACAACTCAATGAGATAAAGGCTGGGGTTCCTCAGGGAAGGGTATTGGGTCCTCTCCTATATCTACTCTTTACGTGTGACCTACCATGCAATCAAAACTGCGTCAACGCGATATTTACCGATGACACAGCTATTCTATCGGTCGGAAAGACAGAGTTGGAATCTACCTCGAAATTACAGAATGCTCTAAACAAAATATATGACTGGACGATAAATTGGCATATTAAACTAAATGAAACGAAGTCTATAAAGTGCGATATCTTCCACTTTATATTAACGGTATACAAATTCCGTCTTCGAATACTGCAAAGTATTTAGGCATAACTTTAGATACTAAGCTCAGGTGGAGCGCACACGTTAAGAAAAAGAGAGAAGAATTGGAATTAAAATATAGAAATATGTATTGTCTTATGGGTAAACAGTCATCGTTAACCATTCACAACAAGATACTCCTATATAAGCAGATTTTAAAACCTGTGTGGACTTGCAGTGCTCAGATATGGGGTTGTTGTAGTTTAAGCAATGCGCAACACATCCAAAGGTTCCAAAACAAAGTGCTGAGATGTGCTGTTAGTGCCCCTTGGTACATTCGCAGTTCTGATCTCGAACGTGATCTCACAATCGATTTGGTTGCGGTCGTTATTAAAAACGCAGCTAATTCCCACAATGAGAGACTGATCAACCACATAAATTATGAAGCCTCTACCCTCACGAACTCGACCCAATGGGTAGAAGGCTTAAACGCAAAAAACCAGAAGATCTAATCCATTAGAAACTTAGTATAGTATATTGTCTACAATACAATACTAGGTGCAGCATTTTTTTTTTATTTCTTTCCACTGCAAATTGCTCGTTAGTTCTTATATTACTGTAACTAGTCAAAATGAAAAAAGAGAAAAAAAAAATTACGACCGCATTATGCAAGCAGTTTCAGCGCGGGACTTTTGGATTTCATTTTTTTTTTTTGATGCACCCGGCGGAACTGGCAAAACATTTCTCATTTCGCTAATTCTCGCCGAAATATGTTCAAGTAATAGGATCGCATTGGCCGTTGCATCATCTGGCATTGCATCAAGTTTATTGGATGAAGGGAGAACAGCTCATTCAGGATTTAAACTGCCTCAGAATATTCAAAATAACCCAGATGCAGAGTGCAACATAAAGAAGCAATCATCCATGGCCACAGTGCTAAAACCACATATTCCCCGATGTACGCACACAATACATAAATCTTGCATGGCTGGCAGAAAGAGCCATTTTGGCACCAAAAAATGTGTAATTATACTTTATGTTGCCAGGCAACTTGGTATCATACAAATCGATCGATACAGTTTGCGAAGCCAACGAAGCTGTAAATTATCCAACAGAGTTTTTGAACTCACTGGATTTGCCAGGCATGCCACCACACATAATAATCTCCGATTATTTTACTTCGCAATTTGAACCCACCACGGCTGTGCAATGGCACGCGATTGGTCAATAAAAAATTAATGAAGAACATTATCGAAGCCAGTATTAGTAGTAGTAGTTCTTTTTATTCATTTTTTCGTACTATATACATAGGTACAGATTAAAAATAACTAAATATACACATTTTTGGAAAAAAGAAAAAAAGAATGAGAGGTGATTTTACAGCATGGCTGTTAGCCGTTAGCTGAATTCTGATATTAGAAATTTTCTATAATATAATATTGTGCATATACAGCTCGCTAGAGTCTTCCAACTGATTTCATGGTCACCGTTTAATATGTTTCATTTAAAACAGGGCAATTTGATATGAAGTGCGTCAGTGTTTCCTGCTCATTCCTGTTGCATAGCGTACAAATGATTGACAAATCTGCCGCGAAACTATTTGCATTCAGTGGTAATATATCGCAGCGTGCTTTTATTATCATCGTTATTTCACTTTGAGTTAGGTTGGCTTTAAAATATTTTTCTCCAGCTGCTGGTTGCAGGTATTTATAAAAGCGGTTTGTGCTACCTGCTACCTTTTCCAGCATTGTACTCCACGATTCCGATTTTAATACATCAATGAGCTGATTGCAACAATAACACCAGTCTGCTTCTATCCCAGCGTTCCATTGAAAACTTATATTGTGTACTGCTACCAGTTGATTAAATTTATTTTCATATACAACGTTTCCTCTTAGAATAGCTTTGGACAACTTATGAGGCAATCTATCTGCGTTATATGACAGTAAAGTCTTTGTGATGTACTGCATATGAAGACCTTGTGTATAGAAGTGACTGTCTGTAGTTCCAGTTTCCAATGACAATGCATAGTTTGGGATTGTGTCCGGTAGCCTCAGCACTCTTTTCAAGAAATACCGCTGGAACTTGTTTACCTCTTCCGGCATTGTGTATGTTATTGAAGCCATTATTTTGAATGGCAAATTCCGAGGCGAAAATGTTTTGCTGCCACGCATTCGTATAATCCCAACTGACGTCCAAATTGAATTCAAACGCGTCCAATATCCCATTAGATGACAATCAATAAGTCACAAGGCCAAACGATATCCGTTTGCGGCTTCGATTTGGGCACACAATTATACTCATTATTTCGCGATACAGGACATATCCGTTTGATCTTCATCAAAGAAATAAATTTTGGCTTACGTATACCCCGTTTTTTTAGGCAGGGCGCAGCAACGCGCGCCGGGAAATCTAGCGTATAGATTATACATAGGGAGTCAACGATCTGTTTAATTTTAATGTAGTTGTGCACAGAATAAAAATGCAGCGCGTACAAATTAAACAACAAGAGAAATTGGAAAAGAGTCCACAAACTAGAAGTCAAAGTGAATATAAAATGCGGACTATAGTGAGATCTATTCGACGTCATCAATCAGCTCATCGAAGGGAAAGACAGAATAAAGTAAGAATGGCCACTGTACGCCAACCACGACTTACAGCACGTACAAACGAGAATTGAGAACTTCAGGCGTTTCATTACGATCCCAAGAAAAAGTACGATGAACACCAAATATTGCTATCGGAATAATGAATACGGTATGTAAGTAACGTAACGCAAATAAATTTAAGGGTGAAACTGCAATTATGCGCTGTATGATTGGTAAAGTCAAGTTACCACCATCACAAGCACCAACACCACAGCTATTTACTTATTTGAACGGAACGACACCAGAATCAAACCATTTCTACAAAATATACGCCCATACAATTGTTGCTTTCAAATGACTTCTTTCGGGGCTACATCAATATGCAATAAATAATTTTAATCCGGTTTTTAAAATTCAAAGATAAATAGAATAGGTTCGTTGATGTCTTTATCAAATAAAACACCTAAATTCCTTCAAGTGTATTTTAGTCGAACTGAAGAGCTTGAAATAGATCAGCGTTGCACTCACTTTCTGGGGCTAAAGAGATATATCATTCGAGAGATACAACGTCTACTTCACAACCACAATGAACTGTTCAATGTGTTCAAAACTATAAGATCGTCATTCGGGTAGATTAAGAGCCAGCCGGTAAACACGGACGAGGATTTAATGCACCTCAAGTGAATGAAATTGCAGTAGTAAATGTCGATAATGAATATAGTCATCGTGATATCAATATTCAACGCCGAAGTAATCAATTGCAACGTATTACTTAAACACATCACAGTCACGATGCGCTACAGTATCTGTTAATATATTGGCAAGGTGAAGGCGGTTACCACTTTAACCTCCAACAAATTAATCCAACTACAGGTGCCGAAACTACCAAAAAAGTATCATCGATGCAGCTTTACGCCTATCGACTTTTGATTAGAAATGGTGAATATAACCATATTCTAAATTGTAAATGAAAAGATTGAAATTTATTCACCATAATCAACAAAAACATTAAAAAATTGGTCATCTTATCAATTACGTTTACTGGTAGATACAATAACCTATGTCAGAAAACACGGTCGACACCACATATTTATAACATTTACATGTAACTCTTTTTGTTTGGAATTAAAAGAAGAATTACAATACAGACAAGAGGCCTGTAATCGACATGACTTTTTCGACAAAACAAATTAAATTTGTTGACGGTAACATCAAAAAACGAATATTAGGTGTTGTTATCTGTATTCGATTGAATGGCAAAAAGGAGGACTGCCACATTCTCACAATCTAAAAAAAATAAGATCCCACCAAATCAAAAAACACTATCATCCAGGCTGAATTTCCAAACCTGGAAGAAGATCCCAAACTCTATATACAGGGTGGCTGATGAAAGCCGCTACCAAAAAAAAAAAATTGAATAACTTTTTTTCTTTTTAAGTTATCTGCTCCTTTTTTGTTTTATTTTGCAGATTGATCTTTAAAATTTATTAAAATGAATAACTGGGACTCCGAAACAAGAATTTGGATAGTCCGCCGCTATCACGCACTGGACTCCGTAGTTTTGGTTCAGAGAGAGTACAGGCGGATGTTTGGCGGCGATCCCCCGTGCAGATGGACCATAATGAGACTGGTGAATAATTTTGCTGAGCAAGGAACAGTCGCAAGAAGGCCTTATCATCGAAACCCCTCAGTTCGGACAGAGGAAACGATCGCTGCTATAGCTGCAGCCATACAAAACAATCCAAGGGTTTCAACAAGAAGCTTATCTGCTCAAATTGGTGTCAGCCGACAGTCTTTGCAAACAATAATCCACAAAAATTTAAATTTATTTCCCTACAAAATTCAAATGGTCCACAAACTGAATGCAGCAGACTTGCCGATTCGCTTGGAATTTTGCCAGAAGATCCTTCAAATGGTGGAAGAAGACCAAAACATGTTAAACTGTCTTTTCATGTCTGATGAGGCCCATTTTGATTGAAACGGCAATGTGAACAAACAAAATTGTCGAATATGGAGTACTTCTAACCCACAGATACAAATTTGGATGAACTAAAGCAATCCATTCTTGCAACAATTGCGGCTATTCCTGTCGCAACTCTCCAAGCAGCAATGAACAATTTTTTACTAAGATGCCGCACATGTGTCAACGAGCAGGGGGGCATTTAAATTCAATTTTTTTTTTAAACTAATTAAGCTATATTTAATAAAATTTAATGACCTTCAACTTGAAAAAAAAATAAAAATGAATTCCATACACTAAAAAAAAGTTGAGTTTCTTAATGTAGCAAAATTCATCAGCCACCCTGTAATTAAAAACATGGTTCATGGTCGTTGGATGCGGATAGAAGTCCTCCTTGCATGAAAGATTATAAATGTACACAACGCTATCCAAAACCATTTTTCAATTAAACAATAACAGGCGAAGACGGGTATCAAAAAGACAGACGGCGATCAGCATAACAAGGCGGATTACAGCAAAAATTAAAATATGAACGAGGTAAGGAAAAAATTGAACCATCAACGGGTTATATACAATCAGCTTCCATCTAAAATGTATACGAGTATTAGCAAGGGCAGTTTTTGCAATGACTAAAGAAAACCAGTACGGTGAGACATTGCAGTTACAAATGGGTCGTTACATGTGAACATACCAATGAAGTAATTTGGCGAATTTTTGATTTCCCAATACACGATCACTATCCGTCTATCCGTTTAATTAGAAAACGGACAGGCCTACCTTATGTTACTCGGAAAGTACCACGGAAATTTGGAATGCCAGTGCAAGCACCGCGCATCCGAAATACGCTGAATGCTTCTATTTGCGTTTATTACTGCACACTATTTGTGTGAACCATTTGGAAGATTAGGTCTATTAGAAAATGACAATCACTTGGAATTAGGTATGAATGAAGCTGTACAAACGGCAACAGCAAATTTAATTTAAATACGATGTATTTTGACCTTGGCAACGCCGGGTTTCGCAGCTAGTACCTATTAATGCACAAACACACTATGCTCTAAATAACGCTTCATGCAATTCTGCATATCTTGACGCATTATCCAATCTCTACATAGACTTATCGACATGTTAAACTAAAGTGTCATAACTTAAAAAACACTATTATTCTACCCGAATTATTCACTATATCATGTTTTATCTTTATATATATAATTCGAGTGTACAATATTTTGTGACTGTTTTACTTCTAAACGGCTAGACCAATTTTGATAAACTTTTTTTTGTTTTACTTATTTACAAGTTTTTAACATTTTTTTTATCTAGCGCACACTATACTAAGCCGATTTAAATAATTTTTTTTTTAAATGACAAATGAATCCTTATGAAAAGAGTTGCATACTTATTTTTTTCAGTTTTTAACTTTTAATATACTATTTTTAAGTATTAAGTTTTTTGAAAACCACTGCAAGACCAAACAAAAAGTTTTGTACGTTTTTTCGTTTTTAATGCTTTGGTTGTTCTACTTCTATTTTTTCTGTCTTAGTACCCACTTTTTGCGCTCTTCGTTTCTGTATTTGATGTTCATTGAGAGTGGGACAAGAAGGAGACAGTGTGTTTCGTTGTTTGTGCTTTGCTGTGTTTGTGTTTCGTGTTTGAGGCTATTGATTATCACGACGGGGCCGCAGCAAAGCGCTAGTATTGTGTAAATATTTCTTGTTAATAACTTACTCTCCGTGTGAGAAGAGAATATTTCTTCTCTAATTAGCCAATTTGTATGTAAATTGAAAACTTAAAATGCGATTTTCTCGAAATGCTCTTTATGGCTGTTATCACGAAATACTGCATTCTTTTATTATACCTCATATGATGAATTATATGTGCATGCCTTTTTGTTTGATTTTTCTTTGGCTAAGAAGGGTTATGACAATTTAAAGTATGGAGTTTTATTTCTCAAATTCATAGTAATTAGACCAAATAAAACTTAAATTCAATATGCATTAAACATATATAAAAACATTGAAGTAAAGAAATTCACATTTATAAAGAATTATATGTGCATTGTACGCTTATTAGGCATAATATGTTTTTTTTTTCTTTCAAACGTAGCAATGTTATATCAAATAAGAATATTAATAATATGATGTCCTCTTTGAATTTTCACCTTATTGAGACGAAATGGCATGGAGTCTACTAACGATTTCAGCGTGTTTGGGCTGATTTCAGCCCATTCTTGTAGTATTGCAGTTTTAAGCTCCTTTGCTGTGTCAAATTGTCTTCCATTCCCAAAAACTTTGGCGGAGAGAATTCCCCACATATCTTCAATGGGGTTAAGGTCCGGACTTACAGGTGGCCAGTCTAGTACTGGTATATTTTTGGATGAAAAATATGTCTCAGTGACCTTTGCATTGTGTACTGGCGCGTTATCTTGCTGATATGTCCAATCATTTCCATGAAGCTGATTTGCAAATTCTATTAACTCGTTGTCCAATAGATCGATATACATCTCCGCATTCATTTTTGTTGATATGAAACACATTGAAGTCTTTCCCTTGTAACTAAATGTAGTCCAAACCATTACCGATCCTCCACTATGTACACGAGTGTGACAAGTTCGCCTTGGCTGACCCAGATGACGCCAATATTTTTTGCAGCAATCAGGACCGTCCAAATTAAATTTTTTTTCATCACTAAACATGACGTTACGCCACTCTATATCCCAAAATTGGTATTTAGTAGCAAATGCTAAGCGTGCGTTTATATGCCGACTTAATAACATAGGTTTAGGTGACATAGAATCATATGTAATGACGGGATTTTCGTATATATATTGAGACCCATGTGACTCAATATCTGTCCAGTGCTCATTAAATCAACAACTGCTAAACGTTGGATTCGGCGTTTGCATCTAGAGTCGATGTCTGTTTTTCTGCCACTACGTTTCATTGTGCCGTAGCTACCTGGGTTTTTTAAAAAGTTAGCAATGGTATTTCTATGCCTGTTAACTTTAGAAGCTATTTCATTTATTTGGGCACCACTTTCCCGCATTCCCAATATGATTCCTCGATCTTGTTCAGAAATGCTTGTTCCACGAGGCATTTTCGACTATTGTATAGAAAACTTATTGTAAAACATGCATATTTTCATCAAATAATTACTTACATTTAATTTATTAAAAAATTTCCCAATTTAACAACTAAATTTTGCACCAACAGTAATGAATAATCAAATGAATGTGACGCGCACATATAAATCTTTATGACCAAACATTGAACTCTTAGATCATATTTCAAGTAACGGTGCTACGAATGAGATAAGAATGGAAGAACAATAAACGAAAAACAATAATAATACAACACTTAAACAGACTGCATAAAAAAAAAAAAAAAATACAAATGCAGATGAAAGAGAAATAGAAAAAAATATTTGTGCACATATAATTCCTCATATGAGGTATTGTATATAGCCACACTTCTGTTCTTTCCTTTTTCTTTGTGATTTCAACAGTTTCTTTGTAATACTCAACTTATGTCCATCATTAAGCCTTCCAAGTACTTTAGTTCAGATCATGTATTGTATTACGAATCAATCCCATTTTCCAATTGAATGTTATTACGTAATAATCTTTTCTAATCTTCTTCCTATTGTAAGATTTTCTTGCAGAATCCGTCTTAAAGGACCAAAGAACATCTGTTCAACTTTAATAATGACAGCTCAATTAAGTATTTTGCTTCAATTTCAAAATCAGTATACATTTTTTTTCGATTTTCCTAAACTACATATTTGTATGACCAACTTCTCTTTTGGTATGGCTAACGATCGGATCTATACTGTTTTTCGCAATATTATACTGTTTTTTAGACTTGAAAACCTTTCATCATCAGCAGTAGTAATAGTTTCAACAACAAACTCTCTCTTTCACAATTACATAAAAACTAAGCCAGAACTGCTTCGTCAGATTGCTTCAAACTCCAAATATAAAGCAACAACCAAAGAAGGAGATATTGAGATGTAAAGCGAAGACAATTCGGATGAAAATAAAATTCTCAATCTTTAATTTGCTTTCTTTGTAAATATTTAATGAATAAAATTTATACTGCGATGATGAAATAGATGAAATATGCTGTTTTTTGTCCGAAAAAATATCCAACCGTTAGGTATGACATATATTGTCTCAGACAGCACATTGGTCCAAGTAAGCATAAATTAGAGAACTCGAGAGTTTATCTTTTCATTCCCAATGTCCAATGAAGCGTGAAGAATGTAGATGCAGCTACTTACTTAAATTACCAAAAATATTTATTTAATTGATCCGAATTACTTACATTCGTACATGTAGAAACAGGGCTGTAATAGATTTAAGTTTCATTGTTAAACATGCATGCGGCCGGCCTGATAGGTTGGTGTCCAAAGGATCCAGATTTTTCTCCACCAGACAAAGGCACTCACACTTAACACAGTATGATATGTATGTATATATTTACACAGCGTGAGCACAAAGAAAATTAACAATTAAAAAAAAAAAAGCAATGCAATAGTGTACGAGTATTAGGTAATTAAATTTTATAAGTAAGTAATTAATCAACAAAATTATCTTGTATGAATGTTTTTATTGAAAAATAATTTCAGCACTTTTAATATTATATAACAATAAATTGATTTCTCTTTCATAAACATTTAAACGTTGCTCGGTTAATGCTACAGTTTGTAGAAGTTTTTTTTGTTCATCTTTGGAATTAAAGGCATTTAAAGTGGCAATTGCAGCAGCATTTCTAGCACTACTACTTGTGCTATTACTATCACCTTTATGAGCATCAGATATTTGCTGAGACATCAATTGGATTTTACGCCGTTCTGTTCGTAATTGTTCACATATACTACTATGCCAGCGTAGCTCATTGAATTGGGAACTTTGATTCAAAAGTTTTAATATAAACGAAAGACCTACAGCAAACCCATCGTCAAATAGTAAAGTTAAATTCTGATGGGAGTTTCTTTTCTTATACGTAGATTTATACTTCAGCATGTATTCGACATAGTTTAACATTAGAGGTGGCACAATCAAGAAGAAATTCTTCAAATGTTGATTATGCTGATTGCCAAAAAATGGTTGAAAAGTTTTCTTCAGTAGCTACAAAATAACAAAATTATAAGAATATTTCAATAAATTGCAACATTTAAGAGCACAAGGGAATGGAATATAATAATTAAAGAATGATAAATTAGTTAGACGTGTGTGCCCGACTACGCCTCTGTCATTTCAAAGCTTAAAGGTGGGAAGAGATAAAGTAATATTGATACATACTAATAAAAATTAACTCATACTACGTTTATAAGACGCCCGAAATGGTTTGCACTTAGGTCAGCCTGTCTCAGAACAGTTTTTGTTTAGTTATTTATGCGTGCGACGTCTTGCGCTCTTGTTTAAAATGTATATGTATTTTTAAAGTTGTCATATGCATAAAATTTGATGTAGCTCACCTCTCAAAATAAGGTTGTTTTTTTTTTTAAATTACATTTTACAAGAAAAATGTTCAATGTAAAATGCTTATTTTGATTTTTAATAACATTTTGCAATGATTTTGAAATCTATAATTCACAAAATCATTGAGAAAATGATAATAAAAGAAAATAACTGCACCATATGGCAACACTGCACAAACCAACATTTTGGGAACAGCTGATTTTCAACACGTCTGCAATAAGCTTTGCATCTATAAGACACATAAATACGGTTCGAGAAAATAACGACGGGCTTAAAATGTGCGCTTGTTAAAGTCGCTTCGCGTGTTAAAACCGAACTGAAAATCAATTTATGCATGTGTGCCGACCTAAGTGCAAACCGTTTCTGGCGTCTTATAAACGGGGTATCAGACTCTTCACAAAATACGCCAAAGTTAATGTTTTCTATTGGGGCATGGATATGTGTTTTGAAGGTTAAATTGGTAGGTAACTATAATATAAACCTCAACTAAGTGCAAACCAAACCAGGCATCACAACGGGCTATAAGGCTTCTGTGTGAACTCGTTTTTTGGCGAAGAGTATATCTATCCTATCCTATCCTTTAGTCGTCTATGTGTTTTTTATAGATTACAGACAGTTTACCTTATTCAAATTTACAAGGTCATAAGTAGGTCATAATAGTAACATCCTTTATAGAATCTCCATCCCAAAAAAAATTGGAATCCTTACGAGATTGCAAAACTGCATAAACTAAGTGACAGTTAGTCTACATAAAAGAAATTTGAACATTTGCGTAAAAGTGTGTGCCGAATAAGTTGAGTAAATTGCATAATATATTAGCGTTGCCACATTGGTAATTACTTATCTGGCAACTCTGCCGAAATTATGTGACAAAAGTGAAATGTTTCACAAAATTAATTTAAACAGAAAATAAAAGTACGATTAAATCATTATATACTAATTATTGATTGCAATTTCTGCAGTTAATTTAATTAATTTGTCTTTTTCGCTTGTTGGATTTTCATTTATGCTTGCGAGAAAAGCTGATTGCATCAATTTATACACCGCCAACAGTTTCGGTACATTCATGAGTTTGCATAAACAGCCGCAGGACCCCAAATATCTTAATATATAAAATTCGACTGTAACTAATTTTGTGACTCTTTTTCTCCTAAATGGCTGAACTAATTTTGATGATTTTGTTGCACTTATGGGGTCACCAAGATTGTCTATGCTTCAGTTGGACCCGGTAGGTGGCGCTGTTGGTGAGATAAAGGCACTTTTTTACCAAATTTTAAAAATTTTTTTATCTAGCGCACACTATTAGTATTTTTATATTTTTTTAAATGACAAATGAATGCTAATGAAAAGAGTTGCATACTTTGTTTTTTCAGTTTTTAACTTCTAATATAATATTTTTAAGTATTAAGTTTCTTGAAAACCACTGCAAGATCAAGCATAAAAAGTTTTATACGTTTTTTAATGCTTTGGTTGTTGTTATTGTTGTATTTTCCTCTCTGAGTACGCACTTTTTGCGCTCTTCGTTTCTGTTACCCCGTTTATAAGAAACCCGAAACGGTTTGCACTGATATCAGCCTGACTTAGAACAGTTTTTGTTTAGTTATTTATGCGTGCGGCACCTCTATTTCTTATACCATGCATACGTACATTGTAAATTTCTAATATTTTCAAATTACTCACTCCCCCCACTTAAAAAAAGTCGAACAAAATACGCGAAAAAAGAAGAGAAAAAAAATCGGAAGAACACATTTTGGTTTTTGGTACAAGACTACTCCGCGACTCCCTTATCAACAAACCAAAATTGTTCAATAGCCTCAAACACGAAACACAAACAAAGCAAAGCACAAACAACGAAATACACTCTCTCTTTCTTGTCCCGCACTCAATGAACATCAAATACATACCCCGTTTATAAGACACCCGAAACGGTTTGCACTGATATCAGCCTGACTCAGAACGCATGCATAAATTGATTTTTGATGTTGTGTTGTGCAGTGTTGCCATATGGTGCAGTTATTTTCCTTTATTATCATTTTCTAAATGATTTTGTGAATTATAGATTTGAAAATCTTATTAAAAATCAGGATAAAGATTATACATTGAACATTGGTGTTGTTCAATGTGATTTTGAAAAAAACCTTATTTTGAGAGGTGAGCTACATCATATTTTATGCATATGGCAACTTCAACAAACACATATGGGCATTTCTACAGAAAGGTCAACAGCGACTAAAAATTTAAAAGTTAACAAACAAAAGTTTTTGATTAATATTATATTAAAAAATGTCTGATTTTTTCGAATATGATGAATTTACAGTTTATCTATTCAGTTATTACGATATAATTTGCCTTGAAATTGTTATTACGTTTTTCTTGCTCTTAGCTAGTTTCAATGGCATTTTTTGTTTAATTTTTTTGTCCACATTATGTTTAAATGTTATACTTGCTTTAATCTAATAATCTTTGTATAACAATAAACAAATATGTAAAAGAAAAGGATAACGGATGAAACGAAGCTCGTTGAGCGATAAAGGATAGCGCGAAGAATTAGAAAAGTGCAGGACCAGACTTAATCTCAATGTAAATACCTATAATAACAAATTTGACGTTTTTGGCATTTTTCGCGATCTTGAGTTGAAATTATTTGAAAAAATCCATAATAAAACTGAGGTGGACAAATATGTTCTTAATGTAATGTTCTAAATAATACTTAAGCTTACCAAAAATAAACGCATGGACATATTTCAACGTGATAGCTACCAATAGAAAGCTACAATATTATATGTTAATCTAACATTAATCACATTAAGTTATAGTTCGCAGATTATTGAATTTTTCTAGATGAAGTCTAGACTAAATATAGAGCTACCATAGTACTTTCGAAAAATAAAAACAAGACAAATTTTGTTTCAAGTTTTACGTATTTTTTTTAACTTTAAATGACTTAAAAAACTAGCGAATGTAATGTTCGCTACCGTGGATATGCCCATATTCGTTTTCAATAAGATCACAAGACGTCGCACGCATAAATAACTAAACAAAAACTGTTCTAAGTCAGGCTGATATCAGTGCAAACCGTTTCGGGTTTCTTATAAACGGGGTAACAGAAACGAAGAGCACAAAAAGTGCGTACTCAGAGAGGAAAATACAACAATAACAACAACCAAAGCATTAAAAAACGTATAAAACTTTTTATGCTTGATCTTGCAGTGGTTTTCAAGAAACTTAATACTTAAAAATATTATATTAGAAGTTAAAAACTGAAAAAACAAAGTATGCAACTCATTTCATTAGCATTCATTTGTCATTTAAAAAAATATAAAAATACTAATAGTGTGCGCTAGATAAAAAATTTTTAAAAATTTGGTAAAAAAAAATTTGGACGCATACCCCATCTTGGTGACCCCAAAAGTAAAAAGTGCAATTTATCGAAATTGGTCTAGCCGTTTAGAAGCAAGGCAGTCACAAACCATTGTACACTGGAATTTTATATATAAAGATAGGTATAGTACATAAAAAATAGAAAAATTTTATAGCATAGTTATCTTTTAAAGGAGTTTATGATTTACCTCAAAATAATCTGTACAATCATAGAAATTACATAATATATTTTCGAGACAATCAGCGAAATTTTTTGCTGAGTTCTTTGTTAATTCATTTAGTAGTTGTCCATTGTTATCATCAGTATCATCATCTCCACTCCAATCAATGCGACTTTTAAATTTTGGTAAAAACATCCCACTCCAATAGATGGCTTTTTTACAACCAGAACGAACTAAACGTATATAACCCATTGTATTACCTAAAATTAAATTATACAATATGCATAAGAATGTACGGTTATGTAATAATTACCATATTCAATTTGAGTTGTTTTTTCTCTTAATTTATCGATACCAAGAACTTACCAACTTGTGTGATAACTCTTCTAAATAAATCCATATAAGTCTCACCATCTTTCGATAGACCCAATTTACGTATGTCTTTATTAAAGATTTCAGCCGTCTCATATAAATACAAAACATTGAGTTTCTTTTGTTTGCGTTCCGTGAATGCACGCATTTCACGTATTAGGCGTGCTTTGATTTGTTCATCATATAAAAATGTTGAAAACAAATAGAATTTTTGTCTTAAAAATTGGTAAATGAAATTCACTGTTGTATTTATAATACCAGTACCATGTGTACGTACTGAATTCGCCATTTGTCGTATCTCAATGGTATCTAAGTGTTTGCTAGAACTTCTTTTCTCAACAAACATTTGCAAATTCATATTATAAGTGTATACTGAGACAAATTTATAAATATTCTGAATGATCTCTAAGACATCAATGCCCTTAAAAATATGTAATTTTATAATATATTGCATAAAAGTTATTTATTTATTAATTAATTACCTGATCAATAACATGATTTGGTAGACCATCATAAACTAAATGTAATGACAAACGTTTATTGGCCAAATAACGCATTCTTTCATACGATTTCCAATCTTGCAATGTTATTGACGTTAAATTAAAAAATATTGTACTAAATGTATTTTCCATATTTTCTGTAAAAAAAAAAAAAAAAAAATAAGTGTACATATGTGTAAAGGAACAATATATTGTAAATAGTTTGTTAGTACTTATATAAGAATATCAGAATCATAAAAAAAAAAAATATATCGTAATTATTATATGTACATATGTATATAGTATTGTTAGTTATGCTGAACACAAACATACCAGCTATCGTCAAAGAGACAAGCCTTTTAATTATGTCTTTTCTGCTTTGAAGAAAAATATTTTGTCTGATCCGGTGTGTATTCAGCCCCTACTCATATATACATATGTATGGTAATTTAATTTTTATATGGAAACTAGCATTCCCGACACGCCTTGCTTCGCCCCCATCTGATGTTAGTGCTTGATTTTTTCTCCATTTTATTTTTTTTTGTTTCCTTCTACCAAGAAGTGTTATGTTTTTCGCATATGTATATATTCGTCTTAAAAGCCGTGTCCTTAGATACGTGTTTGAAAAAAAAAAATGCGGATTCTTGGCGCGAAATAGTAAAATTAAAGTAGTTCCTATTAGAAAAACTTTTTGTTTTGTCTTATCGAAGTGAACTTTGGACATTATGAGTTTCTGGTACATAAGTATTTACTAACCATGTAAATTTCAAGATCCTAGGATTACTAGAATTAAAGTTCTTTTTAGTGCATTACTTCATCATTCATTATATTTTTTGCAGTAGGGTTTTCGATTAATTATTTTATCAATAATTCATAATAAAATGAACATTGAAAAAATCGACATATACTATATACTTAAAAAGAGACATATGTATTTAAACCAGGGACCGAAAATAATAGTTATGGGTTCGATTTTTAACTAAAAAAACCATTATGTTGGAATCGTCGTACATATCTAAGTGTTATAGCGAAATATTAAGTTTTGAAATGGGCTATCCAAATATCGCATAAATTTATATTTTCGAAAAAAAACTTCTTATCAGACCTAGTGGAGGTTATAGGTTATAAAAAGCCAAAAAGAATGGTATGTATTAAATCTCTGATACACCCTCAAAATCTTGTTTTAGAGCCCAAAAACCGTTTTTAGGTAGGTTCCGTACATATTACCTTATAACTTGGCCATTTTTTATCGGATTAAAAATTTTAGTTTTGTATTTAGAAGCTGAAACGTAGCCCTTTACAACCATGTAAGCATTTTTATGTTATCATTCAAATTCATGAAGATACAGGCGAAAAACTTTCCAAAATTTTGATTTTTTCATCGATTTTGCAACTTTAAGTCTAATTTGTGTCTCTTATCTTATCTAAATTATATTTTTTCTCAACGTACATCAAAAGTTTAGTCATTTAAGATTTAAATGAACCCTGTTTGAATAGAATTGGTTAAAAATTACTTGATTTATTGTACTTTTTATAATTGCATATGACAGTTTTCTTTCCAAAAAAATGCTTACATGGTTGTAAAGGGCTACGTTTCAGCTTCTAAATTCAAAACTAAAATTTTTAATCCGATAAAAAATGGCCAAGTTATCAGGTAATATGTACGGAACCTACCTAAAAACGGTTTTTGGGCTCTAAAACAAGATTTTGAGGGTGTATCAGAGATTTAATACATACCATTCTTTTTGGCTTTTTATAACCTATAACCTCCACTAGGTCTGATAAGAAGTTTTTTTTCGCTGTTACACAGTGTAATTTATAGAATTGGGTTACATAACGTATTGATTTATATGACATATAAGAGCAAAGATTCAGCGACATGCGTACAAATTAATATGCGAGATCGGCGGCGTGTAGGACACACAAAAATGAAAAGAATAACATATGATCAATGAGAAGAGCGAAAATGCAACTGTGGTAATTGCTGGTTTGTTCTTGTTGATAAGTTGTGCACAAAGCCAAACAACAGCAGCGACCCGCTCTTCCCTTCACAATAAATACAAATTCAGAAAGAGAGCTCTGTTGTGTGTTCACTCTCAACAACAACAACAACAACAACGACGACACACACGAAGAGAGAGAGAGAGAGAGAGAAAAACATCTTCGGCTGGTGGTCGGTTTTTCGGTTACTTGTTCGTATGCTCTTCGTAAAAACACACATCAGTAAAGCATTTTTATCTCTCTCTTACTCATGCAAAAACATTCATTATTTACGCTGCGGACGAACAATTCAATATGCAATGTGTATCACCCATCAACGTCTCTCCCCCGCATCATCACTTTTGATTACCATAACGGATTTTTTCGCTAAAGAAGTTTCACTTCAAAAAAGTACAGCATCACACACTATGTTCACGTCGGGGACGTAGTAAAGCATGCCGGGTTCGCTAGTTGTATATAATTTAAATAGTAAGATATGGAATAAACTTAATAGAAAAGGGGTTTCCAATAAGAGGAGTTATTTTGATATTCAATGAAAACTGACATTTTAGGAGATAAATGATCGGATGTTTATTTCATTATAAAGAGGAAGGTATGCCGTTAATAATGGAAAACAACGTCAGCCAAATGGCCACCACGACCACGCTTACAGACCCATATCCTTTTCATGAAATTTCCATAACCAAATCGCAAAGTGGCTGCCCTATGTCCTGGATAGCCTCACGAATTCCATCTTTGAGGTCTTGAATCGACACTGGGCTGTTCGCGTAGACCTTATCTTTTACGTGGCCCCAAAGGAAGAAGTCGCAAGAAGTGGCACGTAGCGCCGCCTTGTTGAAAGTATACGTTGTCCACATCAATACCATCCAATTCCGGCCATAAAAAATCATTAATCATCTCTCGATAGCGCAATCCATTCACCGTAACTGTTGCTCCTGCCCAATTTTCGAAAAGGTAAGGTCCAATGACCCCGCCGGACCATAAACCGCACCAAACAGTCACACGTTGAGAATGGAGAGGCTTTTCAACAATAACTCTTGGGTTTTCCGAGCCCCAGATGCGACAATTTTGCTTGTTCAAGTAGCCACCGAGGTGGAAATGGGCGTCATCAGTCAAGATGATTTTTCGATGGAATTCCGGATCATTTCCATGCATTTCAAGGACCCAATCAGCAAGACACGACGTTGTTGATGATCGGCCGGCTTGAGTTCTTGTGTTAACTGAACTTTATAAGCCTTAAGACCCAAGTCTCTATGCAAAATACGGTGCAATGACGTTTGTGGAATGCCCAATTCCAAAGAACGATGAGGAATGGACAAACCTGGGTTTTCTTCAACACTTTGGGCTACAGCAGCAATATTCTCAGTTGTTCTTGAGCGACGTGCACGAGTTTTATTCTTTACATCACTAACTTTTCCCAACAGCTCGAATTTTCCCACCAATTTCTGTATTTCTGTACGACAAGGTGCTTCACGACGATCCAAAAATGTTTTAGTTTTACGAATCGTCTCTGCCAAATTTTCATAATGAATTTTAATAATTTCAATGCTTTGTTGAAGCGCGTATCGTTCCATTTTTATTAATGACGTAGTTTCTACTTGTCAAATGTCAAAAAATGACAGCTTCAAAAGTGACATCTACCGAAATAGCGGGATATTCAAAATAACACCTCATATTGGAAAACCCTTTATAATATAAAGACAAGAAATATTTAATAAATTTATATTGCAAATTTCGATAAATGAGTTCCTGATAAGGACTTCATAATGAATAAAAAAATATTTTTCTTACGTTGTAACATTAAGAAATTGCCATTGGTTGACACTATTGGTTGTGAATTTAGGAAACTATTGTAATCATACATGATAGTCTCAAACGGTTTTGAATTATCAATGATTAAAGTATTCAAGGCTTCGACACGTAAAAATATTTCAATTTTATCACACATCTTTATCATAATATCATTGTAAAAGGAATGTTCATCATCATCATCACGACCACCATTAACATCATGGCTGTTTTTTATTGAAGCATCAATATTATCTGTTGCATACTTTGTGATGCTACTACTAGCAATAAAGAACTAGAAAAAAATATGAAAAAAATTATTTAGCATTCAAGCAACAACAAATAAGTAGTTTAAACAAAAGATTTACCTCCAATGTAAAGAAATCCAAATTAAGACGATTATGATCATTAAATAAATATCTCAATAACATTGTGTGCATTATACTCTGCATTGACATTGACCAGCTTGATGTCATCGACGTGGTGGTCTTTTGCTGTTGATTTACATTGTATTGCATAAGATCATGCAAGCGTTTCATGCGTTGCACCATTGATCTCAAATGTTTACGTTGCTCTACATTGACTATACTATTTGTGGTAGTATTCAATGCCAATGATGCCAATAATAGACGCGTCGTTGTCGGTGGACCAATAAAGCATTTCTCACCGAAATGTAAAGCATCTGCAGATGCATTTAATGTTTTATTATTGATACAATTTTCTCGATTTTGATATTGATTCTGATTTTTTTGAACTACATTATATTGATACAAAACTGTATACTGCGTGTATTGCATTAAACAATTAATTATTTTTACCAATTGTTTGTTATAAACATGCCATGTATGTTGTAATAATAAATATAATTGAATTATTTTCCATATGACAATCTTTGATGTTTGTGAAAATTCTTGTAATTTTTGATGATGTTGTTCTTCTTGATGTTTCTCAATAATTAATTGAACTATAAACCGTAAATGTTCAGTATAAGATTCGCCAGTTAATAATAAATTAACAATATCCTTAAAATCTTCAATTTTTAAATTAAATCTATTTGTTCTCATCGATTTATGTAAACGCAAAACCCACATGGCTATTTGTGCTGTATTTAAATATTCATCGTTATGCAATTTCAATAAGAGATTTTCAAAATTTTGCATTGTTTGTTGCTGCTGTTGATGTTTAAATGATTTTTGTAGCTTTTTTACATCCAGTTTATTATAATTATGTTTGATTGTATAACGCATCAGGATTTGTGTAGATATCCATAAAATACGTGGATACAGCATAAGTTCATGATGTTTCCCATTAAAATCAATAAGAACTTTCATATTTTTTGCATCAATTTGACCGCATAATTCTTGTACAACAACACAAAAGATATTCAAATGTACTAAACGTCTTGAATCATCATAATTATATAATTCACCGCTCTTCACCTTGATGGAACCGTTGACAACAGATAATTGTTGTGTTATATAATTTGATGCATTCCTATGAAATCCCTTTAAAGCTCTTGAGCCAATTTGTTTTCTTATTGACGATAAACTATCCATGAATCCCTAAAAATAAATAAAATATTAATAATTATTATTATTGTCAAAGATTCGATTCCCAACACAACCAAATCATAGAATTGTCCGGTTTTTAAATACATGTGAGATTTTGGTTATAAAGTTATTTAGATTTAATTATAAAGTTATTTAGTTTCAATTACAAAGTTATTTAGTTTCAATTACAAAGTTATTTCGTTTTTAATTACAAAGTTATTTCACGTCGGTTCACTAGGACAGCGTCGTTCGTCTTCTAGTGTTCGTCATTGAATGATCCTCTCATTCTGATCACTCGTTATTGTCTCTCTAGGATAGCGTCAGCATCATCATCGTTGTTATCGTCGTCAACGTCGTTGTTGTTATTCTTCTTTGTGTTAACATCGTAAATCAATTTGGTTCTCCTGCTCATTTGTCATCGTTGTTGTTTGGTCTTTGTGTTTATGAATACAATCAAACACCTAACCCACATTCGGCCATCCTCCTTAAATATTCGCACCGAATATTTCGTCAATATCGTCGTCGTTTTCGTAGTATGTCCATGGCTTCAAATATTCAGCACATGTTGAAGACTGCTTCGGACCTTCAGAATTGCCAACTTTCTGAACATCGTATGCGTTGTTATGCTTGACCTTGACGATACGGTATGGTCCCAAAAACTTTATTCGCGTCTGCAAAAATTGGCATTTTTTTAGGTTTAATTCGAGACCATACTCACAACAGGTCTTAATTACTTCTTTTAGATTTTCTAGTGCATCCTTTTCGTCTTTGGCTGGGATGATTACGTCATCAACATACAGTAACGCGACTCCTTTGCGTCTAAGTGGCCGAAAAACAGCGTTGACATGCCTCTGAAATACTCCTGGTGAGTTTGTCAATCCGAATGGTACTTTGCGAAACTGGTATTGACCATTCTGCGTGAGAAACGAAGTGTACTTCCTGCTTGCAGCTGCTACTGGCACATGAAAGAATCGATTTTTTAGGTCAATCGTGGTGGTCTTCAAAAAATGGCATCGGGTAATGATCCTTGATGATTACTTTATTAATTCTCCGGTAATCAATGCACAGTCGGGGAGATCCATCACTTTTCTTTATTAAAACAACCGGACTCGTGAATTCTGAGACGGAATCTTCAATTATACCATTTTTTATCCAATCGTCTACCTGCTCATTGACTATAGTTGTCTGTGTAAATGGTAATCGTCGCGGTCTCGAATATATTGGCGTCTCGTCTTTTAAAATTATACGCATTTCCACGTTTGTTGTCTTTATTTTAGCCGGTTTGTAGTTTGCTACTATATCCCTGACTTATTTCTTCGCGTTAACATTTGCATTCTCACTGATATTTAATTCGTTATCATTTACTACAGCGTCGACTTTCATTATGACCCCTTCCTCTTTAACTTCGTCCTCTTCGATCTTTTTGATACGCATACCGTCGCGGTTTATTGTTACTTCTGCGTACATGCATAACTCTTCACCAATCAATACTTGCAAATCTAAACAGTTGGATGGAACGACATAAAAATTAAGTTCAAACAAATTTCCATCGATTATAATTTCATGTTTGAAACATCCTATTGGTTTTATAGTGTTGTCATTACGTCTTTCTCCAAACCCTATTAACCGTATGCTATTTTTCCATTGAAATAATATTGAACTTACTGCCAGTGTCAAACAATGTCCATAATGCTTACTTCTTTGTTGGTTAAATTGATATGCACTTGTACACGATGTATGTTTGTCTCAGCGATTTCTTTATTTTCTCTAAAATTTTTGAAATGTGCCCAAATTGGTTACATTTAAAGCATTTCTTACCTCGTTCTTTGTTCTTGCAATTACTGGAAAAATGTCCTTTGTCGCCACAATTGAAACAGGTTAATTGTTTTTTATCCTGTTTACGTACTACCACTTGTTTCTCGGCTGCACTGATCTCATCGCTTTCGTTTTTTTCACTCATAACCTCGTAGACCTTTAGTTTTTGCTTAAACTCGTTTAGGTCTCTTGATCCGTATAAGATTGCCTTGTTACCACATATATCTCTTATGCCGTCGATCTCATACTGCATCAACGTATTGTCGTCAACTTTTCCACGCGAAGCCAAATCTCTCATTTTGTAAAAATATTCTTGGACGTTTTCATCTTTCTTTCACCTACGTTTACATAGAAGTTTATGTATTTGCGCACTGTTTATTGTTGATTTAAATTCATTCAATAGAGACTGTTTTAATACACTCCATGTATTTAAATTTCTTTCACTGTGTACAAACAGTTTCGCTATACCTCTCGAGGATTTTTTAGCAAACACAAGCTTCTGGAAATAATCCCATCCCATCACAGTAGCTTGCTCTTCAAACTCTTTTATCCATGCTTCCACTGGAATCCCATCTGTTCCGTCAAATGGTCTGATTGAATCCTCGATGTCACGAAAGCTAAGCGCGAATCTGGGAGACTGCCAACGATCACACGTCTCTTCCCTATTCATGTTTACTCCCAAATCAACATCTTCCTCTGTCGTATGAAAAGAATCGTTTTTTCCGTCATCTTCTTTTCTGTCAACAGCTTCTTTAGTTATTTGCCTTTTATTTGCTTGTGCACATCCGTCTTCGCTGTCGCTAGCTTCTTCATCAGCCGACGCGTCGTTCTCTCTATTGGTTAGCAATTCATTTTCTTGCAAATTTTTAAATATATGCAACTGCATGTCAGCAACTTTGTAGCCTATGCCCAGTAGTACGCAAATTGAGACCAAATCGTGATCTGATAAATTGTTTTTATGTACTCTTTCTTCCTTTCAAATTCCTGATCGCTCTCATCATATTCAAAACCCCTAAATTCTCTTAAAAGCTGTCTGTTTTTTCGGTCACCTTCCTCTTCGAATACAAATTTGTGTAGCGCAACAACGCTCTCCCTCTTACCTCGTCGTAAACTGTCACTTATTATATCATTTAGGCACGCCATTTCCTCTTTCTGTTTCCTCTTCTTTTGGTTGATCTTTCCTCTGTTGCGTCGTTTGTATGTAGTTTTTAATTCTTCCTCTTAAACTTTTTGTTAATTTTGTTCTTATTCTTTTTGCTTTAAGGTTCTACGTGTGTGTGTGTTTGTTTGATTGCGTGATTAAGTTTTATGTTCTTATTTTAAATTCATTATTATCTGATTATTTTCATCATCATCATCATTATTATAAACATCGTTTGCATTACAATCATTATAACGAACATCTCAACATCATATATTACGAAACTTTTTCTGCATCGTCGTCTCTTCTATTTCACTCTATCTTTTTATACATACAACACACACAAACAATTATTCGTTGAATTTGTCGTGGTCGGCGATGCTGTCTGGCTTTGTCGTCGTTTGGTGCAGTGGAATTTTCCATTCAATTCAATCGCCGGCATACACACACGCAAAGAAATATTCCTCTTGCAAAAGGAGACACACAAAAAAAATTTCTTATTTCTTTAAAACAAAATCCCAGACTAGCCCCCAAAATGTGGGATTTTAATTATAAAATTATTTAGTTTCAATTACAAAGTTATTTCGTTTTTAATTACAAAGTTATTTCACGTCGTTTCACTAGGACAGCGTCGTTCGTCTTCTAGTGTTCATCATTGAATGATCCTCTCATTCTGATCACTCGTTATTGTCTCTCTAGGACAGCGTCGTTCGTCTTCTTAATATTCGTCATACTCAGCATCATCATCGTTGTTATCGTCGTCAACGTCGTTGTTGTTATTCTTCTTTGTGTCAACATCGTAAATCATCATTTGGTTCTTCTGCTCATTGTGGTCGTTGTTGTTTGGTCTTTGTGTTTATGAATACAAACAAACACCTAACCCACATACATACAATAATTTTAGTATTATGTCCAGGGTAATAAAACACACGCAAGTTATATATTTAGCTAGCAACTCGACCCAGCTTAGCACGGTTAGCAGAACATATCGCACATATTTCACTAATAGTGGTTTCACACATTGCATTTTGCATTTTCGGAACAGCTGGTTTTTGTTTTGGTTATACACACACGTGGAACTTTGCCTAAATTAAAACAAAACCAGAAAGATGTAATACTCTTCACGCTACTTCGAGTTGCATTCAACCTTCCTTTCTAAGCATCACATCAGTTTGAGTGGCAATTTTATTGTACTTTTATTCTTTATAAGCTTCTCAATTAATTTGGGTTTGTATGGGAGGTTCCCCTCCTGGTGACCCTATGATCATGACATTTAAATGGTAGATATGGATCAGAAACTTATAGTGTCCAAATTTCAGTTCGATACGTTAAAAAACTTCTTCTAATACGATTTAAAGGGGGGTTTGTATGGAAGGTTAGAAAAGCTGCGCTGCTGTTAAAATAAATCTGAACAATTTAGTGTAATTACACAATTAGCAATTAAGTATACGAGTATTTATGATAGTAAATAGATTAAATAAGCTTAAAATCATTGCAGTACTTAGCAAAAGGAGAGAACCTGGCTAAAAACTAGTGATAGACTCTTTATTCCAAATTATGTCATATACAGATTAGATCGTTGCTCCTCTAGAGGAGGTGGTTCATTATTATGAACTCAATTAAACATAAACAAATCCCTAGCCTTAAAACACATGTAATCGAAAACATTGGCTTACAGATTGATGACTCTTTATAAGTTTGTCATTTAATGTGAATTTGTATGGAGGTACCCCTGCTAGTAACCCTAGGATCATAAAATTTACATGGCTGATGGAAACGAAACAGAAACTTATAGTGTCCAAATTTCAATTCAATAAGTCAAAAACAAAAAACTTTTTCTAATAAGAACATTAATTTTAAAGGGGGTTTGTATGGGAGGTACCTCCCCTGGTAACCATAGGATCATGAAATTTCCATGGCTGATGGATACGGAACAGAAACTTATAGTGTCCAAATTTCAATTCAATAAGTCAAAAAACAAAAAACTTTTTTCTAATAAGAAAATTAATTTAAAAGGGGGTTGCTATGGGAGGTCCTAGGTCCGATTCGGCTGATTCCGACAAATGAACAGCGTATGGTAAAAAAATGGTAAAAAGAAACCTATGTACAAAAATTTCAGCTCTCTAGCTGTGGGACTAGTTTTGCAAACAGACGAACATGGCTAAATCATCTCGTCTCATCGAGCTGATCACAAATATATATACTTTATGTGGTTTGCGATGTCTCCTTCTGTGTGTTACAAACTTCATGACAAACTTATAACACTATTCACTCCCGTGAAGAGTATAATAAAAATTAACTACACTAAAGATCCTACCTACATACCTTCTAACAGTAGGTCCAACCTCCCAACTCTTGACCTCTTTCTGACAAACGCTCCAAGTTACTTTACGGAACCAATTGCTCTTAACGATCAATCGTCTGACCACCTCTGCCGGTCATCACTTGCTTGAGATGGACTCCAGCAAATAATACTTACTTTCAAAGGCGAACTGAAAAACTTATAAACGTATTTTAAACTCAGCCATACAGCCTATTTCATCTCCTGATATGCAGCTCGGCCCTATCAAGATTGATTGTATGTTTGTAACTTTTGCCAACACAATAAATTATGCTTTCGAGCAAGCTGTTCCCAAAAAGCCGAGTATCCAAAACTCTCCTAAACTACCTAATTCTATCTTGGATCTCATTAAGCATGTAGTATTCCAAAGACAATTGATTAGAACAAAGCATCAATTCAGGATTTGATTTGTTTGCTCCGTAGCAGCATAGTAACAAAAAAAGTTGAGATGCTACTGCTACTGCTCTGCATTGATGAGAGTAGTAGCAAGAGTAAGAGCACAAAACAGAAATTACTATGATCTTGCTCTGCTACTGCTCTCATCAATGAAGAGCACAAAACAAGAGCAATCGTACTCGTAGCAATAGCAAACAAAATGTAGCCATCACTAATGGTTCGGAGCAATGATACGAGGGGTACTATTTATATTTCGGGAATAGCACATAACAACAAACATTTTTAATGGGTTTTAAATATTTTTTTTTTTATTTTTATAATATACCCTTCGATGAGTCAATACCATATACATAATAAATAGTTTCTCTCTCTCTGTCTTTTATCATCATATATGAGAGCGAGCGCACTCAACGAATTACTGCTGCAGACAGAATTTCTTTTAAATTATTTAGAGTAACTCATTGTGCTCTGAACCATTGCTCCGTAGCACTACTCTATCATTGCTCCGAACCATTAGTGATTGCTACATTTTGTTTGCTATTGCTACGAGTACGATTGCTCTTGTTTTGTGCTCTTCATTGATGAGAGCAGTAGCAGAGCAAGATCATAGTAATTTCTGTTTTGTGCTCTTACTCTTGCTACTACTCTCATCAATGCAGAGCAGTAGCAGTAGCATCTCATGTTTTTCTGCATTGATGATAGCAGTAGCAAGAGCAAACCAGAGAAACTACGAAAAAGCATAGCATTTTTAAACACTGCATCAATTATTCAAAGCGAGACTCAACCACTTAAATCACTTGATCAAAACTAAAATATTCGAGTTTAATAATAAAGCTTAAAATTACAAACTCTCTACGCATGACCCAAATTCTAAACCCTTCTGGAAAAGAACTAAAACAATTAAAAAAAAAAAATTCACTATTCATCCCCAGTTTTAACTATAATAAGCAAATCTTCACTGCCTCTGACGAAAAAGCAAGCTTGTCAAGCGAAATATTCGAACGAAACATCACTTAAAGGAGACATTATCCGATACTAACACAATTGCTCTTGTAAACTCCTCTCTACTCGAACTTGGAAATGTGCGTCACTTTACTGTTCCAACTTTTACTCCCACTGAAGTTCATGATATTATTCGTTCGCTTAGAAATAAGAAATCGCCAGGACTTGATTCCAATACAAATTCATGCATTAAAAATCTGCCCAGCTCGGCTAAGTATCTTGCGCTGATTTTTACTGAATGTGCCAAAATTGGCTATTAACCACGCAAATGGAAAATTGGCAAATTTATTCGAATCATTAAACCAGTCTTCTATGCGGCTTTTCAAAAGGTTACTTAAGGTTAAACTTAACACACACATGGAAGCCAAGAATGTCCTTCCTTCTTCTCAATTTGGTTTCAGAGCTCACATGTGCTGTATTCTTTACCTTAAATGTGCAGGCTGCCTTTGATACAGTGTGGCATAAGAGTTTGATCCACACAATGAAATCACTAGACTTTCAAGTATTATTATTATTATTATTATTAGGGACATATTCATAATTTATAATTTATAATTATAAACGTAGTCATTCACATAAGTTATTAACAAAGGATTTCCAATGCTCACTGTTTCGCGCCATTGCTCGTAACTCGATGATAGATTTCCCGGTCTCCCGGTTGAGCGTCCTGCGCCAGGTCATTTTAGGTCTGCCTCTGGATCGATTACCTTGTGGGTTCCATACCAGAACTGCATGCGGTATCTCATCATAATCTTTACGCAGCGTGTGACCCAACCAACCGTATTTGAATCTCGATTGGTTTTTGTTTGCAAAGTTCCCAAAGGCGCACATTGCTAATGGTTCGGGGCCACCATATACGTAATACGCTTCTGAGACATCGATTAACAAATGTTTGGAGCTTCTTGACAATGATACTGGTAATGAACCATGTCTCACAACCGTATAACAAAACCGACTTTATGCATGCATTGGAGACTCGTATTTTGGTTTTTCGCCGGATATTCGGCTCTCGCCAGAATCTATTTAATTGTCCAAAGGCAGCTCTGGCTTTACGAATTCTGCAATCTAAATCGTCTAGTGCTCCTCCGGATGATGTAATTTGGCTTCCAAGATACTCGAATTTGTCAAAGTTTTCCATGTGCAAGTTGTCGATATTAAAGGCGCTTGTATTAGTGGGGTTTACCCGCAAACTTTTCGTGTTTGCGCAGTTGATTTTAAGACCAATTTTTGAGGCTTCTGTGGCGAGTCTATCTAATTGGGTTTGAAGGTCCGAATGACGGGAAGAAAATAGTACAACATCATCCGCATATTCTAGATCTCCTAGTTTACGGTTAAATTTCCAGTTGATTCCAAAACTATTCAATGCAGCTGCTTCAAATACCAAATCAAGAACGGTAATAAAGAGCAAGGGCGACAGTGTGCATCCTTGTTTCACTCCGCTATTGCATTCAAAAGGATCGCTTAGTTGTCCGCCGTGCAAAACTCAGCTTGAGGATCAAGTATATGACGCTTTTATGATAATGATAATTTTGTCTGGAATCCCTCTAGCTCGAAGTGCCACCCATATTGCTTCCCTATCAAAAGTGTCAAACGCTTTTTAATACCTCATAAAAATAACAGCTTTTTATCCGACAGATTCTTTAATGTTCACCTAAATGGGTCCATATCGAGTAAACTTCCTAATAGTGCTGGGGTCCCTCGAGGTTCAGTCCTTGGTCCTTGGTGACCTCAACATTTGCAGACGATGTAGGCCAGGATATCACTTTAACTATATTGAAAATAATTATCAAATTGCTTTAAATGAACTAGCAGTGTACTTTGATAAATGGAAAATCCAATTAAATGGAAATAAAATTAAGGAAATCTCCCGAAAGTCTAAGGCCCGTTTCTTACCAAACTCAAACCTCTCTGTTCACAATGATATCATTCCATGGAAGAATCACATCAAATACCTTGGCCTACACTTAGACCCTAAACTAAATTTCAGTTTACATATATCAAAACTAGTTAATAAGATAAACAAAACGGTGCCAAATTTATTAAGGAGAAAATCTTTATAATAAAATAAAATTTCAACACCCGTTATTTAATTCATATATTTATTTCATGTAATGTACTAGTGCCTTTTCGATCTAGCCTAAAGTTAGTCCGACAAAGAGTTAGTTCGCTTAAGTTTTATATAAATTAAGGTTTTTCTAGCTCCCTTTTTTCCTTTGTAATTAAGTATTGTTTGCCCCATTAATCTTATATATAAAATTCTCGTGTCACGGTGTTAGTGTATAACTCCTCCAAAACGGCTCGACTGATTTTTATGAATTTTTTTTATATATTTGGTAGGTATGAGAATATCCTCCACTCCCACCCCCCATTTTTTAATCACGATTTTTGTATTTTCACAAATTTTAAAATCAATCAAGTAGCCTTTGTCAAATGAATCAGAAAAATCAGAATAATTATGTCAATATTAATACTTAAGTGAATCGCCCGATTTCTCAAATTATTTCATATTAGATTTAACCGTCGTGTCAATTTGACATTTCATTCTGCATTTTTTATGTATCACAATGAAGTGCGTGTGATTATAATAATTTACAAGAAATTTATACGTGTTTTGTGACTGTGAAAGGTTGGTAATAAAATACTAAAAGACCAAATACATTATCGGCATACCGTTTTTTATCAGCAAGTACAACAAATTGGTTTATTTGTGTGAACAATAGCTCTACGAGATAACGAAAATAAGCGTATCAGTATTGTGATCTCTCTCCCCCAGCATAAAGTTCCGTCACTAGTGGCAACGCAGAAACAGACTGCAATGAAATACATACAATAGAAGCATTCACGTAACGTCGCAAACTTGGTAAAATTGGTCAATTTGCAAACTGGCAAACAGTGACCGTCACTCCATACAAAAATTAAAAGTTAGGGCTGCCAACTTTTTGAATTTATTATGAGTTGGTATGTCTGCCCAAAAGTGAAATGTTTTACCAATTTAATTTAAAAAACAATTGATTCACAGAAGACGCACGTATAATACATCAATTTTTATACTTATTTCAACAAATTTACTTTTTCCACTTTTTTCGGCATTTCCAATTGTTAGTTTCAGTTCACCGGCACTTTTTTTCGACAATAACTGATTTGCCAAGTACAAACACAATAGGTCTTGAACGCAATTCAAATCAACAAATTTGCCAATTTGACATGTTGGCGTATCTATTTTTGTTTTTTTTTTTTAACTTTTTTCTTTATTTATTGGATCTTCTCTTTCTTTAGAGTTTAACAATAAGTAATAGTAGTATCTTAACCTAATTTCTTCTTTATTACTTTTACTTCACCTCCAGTTGGAGGGAATGTATGTACTAAGTGCCCTTATAATTGTAGTTGGGCCGGTAGGTCTCCTAAGTCGTGTCTGTGACCTTAGTCGAGTGAGTGCTTTTGCTAATGGATTGCGGTGCGTGTTTAGTTTCTCAGCATAAGTAAGTTTTATTTTGGCTATTTCATTTTACTGGCGTATCTTTAGTTTCCCAATTCATGAACGGGATCCACCAGTTATACATTCAGTCGTTCATCTTGAAAACGGCCAGCGCCATGAATCCACCGAAAACTACACTCACAGAATTTTTCGAATTGTGCAATCGTGCAGATACTTTCGATGCCTTTACACGAACACTATTCTATACCGAAGTACCTCGCTATCAAACAAAAAAATTGATGCCCCGCAAGCAAGGCACACCAATCATGCGTGCCTCGGCCTATTCAAATCAAACACTTTCGGCCGAGTATATGCAGTCAATCCAAGGCAGACTGAATGTTTCTATCTGCTACTGTTGACTGTAAATGTCATCGGCCCATTGTCATTTCAAGATTGTGCTGTATAACAACACAAATTCGTCTACTATTCGCTATCGTGTTGACTACAAGTTTCCTGGGACGAGCAGACACGTTGTGGGATAAACACAAAGATTCAATGACTGACGATATATTGCATCGAATCCGTACACGATGCAATGATCTAACGATTACTTTCAGCGATGTAATGTATAATGAAGCATTGATTACTATCGAGGAAATTCGTGTTGTCATTGCCAGTTTACCACTCAATCATTTTGCGTTTGCCAAATCGGAGTACATCTGATTATATGAACACCAAAATGAATCGTGAATATATACTGCAATACTGCAGAAATGGCAGCGATTGTTACTCGCAATGTCCCACTACTGACTGATGAACAAAAAATCATTTACGACCGCATTATGCATGCAGTTTCAGTGGGACAAAGTGGATTCTTTTTTTTTTTGGATGCACCAGGCGGAACTGGCAAAACATTTCTCATTTCGCTAATTCTCGCCGAAATACGATCAAGTAATGGCATCGCATTGCCCTTTGCATCATCTGGCATTACATCAACTTTATTGGATAGAGGGAGAACAGCTCATTCAGGATTTAAACTGCCTCAGAATATTCAAAATAACCCAGCCACAGTTCTGAAACTGTGCAACAGTATCATCTGGCCCACAAATGTTCTCTTGAGGCGTTGAACAGAACACTCAAAGATGTAAATAACAACGACAAACTATTCAGCAGCACTCTGTTACTCCTTTCAGATGATTTCAGACAAACACTTCCCGTCATTCAACGTTCAACGTACGTTGATGAGATCAACGCTTGCTTGAAATCATCGTCACTGTGGCGTAATGTTGAAAACGTCCATCTAAAAAAACACAAGTACAAATGCTACAAGATCTATTCCCTGACACATTCTCAAAACAAATATTACATAATGGCGATGGAGAAGTTGCTTTCCATGAAAATAGTGGCTGCATAAAATTGCTCACCGATTTCTGCACAATCGTTGATTCGCAAAATGCTCTCATTGACCGCATATTCCCCGATGTACGCACACAATACATAAATCTTGCGTGGCTGGCAGAAAGAGCCATTTGGCACCAAAAAATGTGTACGTAGACGATTTAAACCTTAAGATACAACAGTTGTTGCCAGGCAACTTGGTATCATACAAATCGATCGTTACTGCTTGCGATGCCAACAAAGCTATAAATTATCTAACAGAGTTTTTGAACTCACTGGATTTGCCAGACATGCCTCCACACATTCTACGACTGAAAGTTGGATCTCCGGTTATTTTACTTCGGAATTTGAATCCACCACGGCTGTGCAATGGCACGCGATTGGTCATTAAAATATAAATGAAGAACATTATCGAAGCCAGTATTTTGAATGGCAAATTCCGAGGAGAAAATGTTTTGCTGCCACGCATTCCAATAATCCCAACTGACGCACATAGGGGTATTTCGTCAATCTAGCCGGCCAAAACCCAATTTTTATAAATCGCTCTAAATAAGAAAAAAATATTATTTTCCGATTGTTAACTTCCTAATACTTCATTTTCAGGAGCAGTTTCTTTGGTTCGATCAAATAATTTGGTTTTATAGTGAGTGGAAGGTGAACCATTGCTACAGTGCAAATTGCAATTTTCAAGCATCGAATTTGAATTTTTACATTTTTAATGAAGATTATTAAAAAGAAAAACATGGATTCTTGTAAAGCAGGTAAATATATGCTCGATTTATATATTTTAAATATTTTATGTTTGGAAATATTTTTTTTATAAGTTTTAAAAAGGTATGTTGTTTTGAGACAACATTTTTGATAATATATATATCTTTTAAAGAGGTATTTGTTGTAGTGCTTGTTTTTAATAGGATTTGTCCTTAACTTGCGGATACTAAAGTGATCGGACCCGCATATTTCCGCTTTTGGAAAATAACGAGACTTAAACCTCAGCATAGGTCAAATTTTTATACCCTTCATACAGTGAAAGGGTATTATAAGTTTGACAAGGAGGTGTGGCAGACCCCCAAAAGTATATATATTCTTGATCCGGATCAATAGTCGAGGCGATTTAGACATGTCCGTCTGTTTCTGCCGGTACCGGTACAAATCGGAATATTATGCACTTTTCTTTAAATAGGCCCATCCAATCTTCGCAAAATGAAATTATTTACTTACATGAAAGAATCAACAGCATCAAATATAAATGACAAATTGAAGTACTTAGAGGAATACCTCCTAAGCCTCGAACCTTTTTCAGAGGAGGATACAATAAGTTTAAGAAAAGATATATCTCGTTTGGAATCAGAATTTAAAACCAGATGGGTGAACTCACAACATAAAGAAGAAACATTTTTAAAGAAGCATAAACTATGGTTAGATGGAACGTTTAACGTACCAAAAATTATAACCTCGAGTGGGGGTCGACCGCAGGTTTTGTTTTCCGAAGCAAGCGATAGAAGCAAAAGAAGGAAGACGTTTGTACCACCAATAATGGAATTTTGTGGCAAAACCCAACTCCTTCATCCCCTCGTTATTGTCGACCGATCAGACTCAAATTCATTAAGGAAACTTCAGATGTGACTAAAGATGAAATTATCTTTATACAAAATGAAATAAAGAATTAAAAAAACTCAAATAGAAATCGGAAATAAAAGTTATATGGTATCTTACTCTATGATGCTGACAATGGTTGACGGTAAGGTATGCAATGCTGCCACTAATACAACATCTACAATGAAATGCTACAACTTTGGTTTGACCTCAAAAGATTTTAACTGCTTAGACAAGAAAGGGTCAGTTAACCCAGAGGCTTTTGATTTTGGTCTGTCAATCTTACATGCCAGAATTCGATTTTTTGAAAGTATATTGCATTTAGCTTATAAGTTACCCGTAGAAAAATGGCTTGCCATACAAAATGATTTCAAGACTAAAATGGGGCTCATTGTAGATATTCCAAAAGCAAATTTTTGCAACACGAACGACGGAAATACAGCCAGAAAATTTTTTGCCGATTATGAAAGTTCTGCTGAAATTACCGGTATTAAGATTGATTTTATTTACCGCCTCAAAATAATTCTGGAAGTGGACACAAAGTCAACACAGGAAAGTTTTCTGTTTATGCCAGAGAAACAGCAGAACTTTATATAAGATTATATTCATGGCATCCAATGACCCCAACTCTTCAAAAAATTTTGATTCATGGATCTGAAGTCATTGACAAAGCTCTTCTACCAATAGGCCAACTATCCGAAGAGGCATCAGAAGCTCGAAATAAATACATTCGGCTATATCGCCAAAATTTTGCGAGAAAATTTTCTCGAGAAGCCTGGAACATGGACATATTAAACAGGTAAAGGCAATAAATATAAATTAGTATGTTTTTTTACGTTTAATTACATTTAATTAAAAATATAATTTATTGTAATTTAATATCTAATTTTTATTCTTGTGGACAGGTTGCTACTTAATTCTGATCCTTTAATGACGGGTATGAGACCACAAAGAAGGAAAACCACAGACCCTTTTGCAAATGAAACCATTTCTATGCCATGACCATGACGTCATTGACATCGATTCTGATGATGATTTTTAAGTTTTCTCAACTAAATATGTGAACAACAATTGTACCTTAGCCACGTAAAAAAAAATGTGCCTTAATGTATTTAAAATGCATTTAAAACATGTTGAAATACTAATAAACAAATAATTTTGAAATATAATTGCTTTTAGAAACAAAACTAATTAACGCCAAAAAGAGTTTTGGCCGCCTAGATTGACGAAATACCCCTATGTGTGACGTCCAAATTGAATTCAAATGCGTTCAATATCCCATTAGATAGGAATTCGCAATGACAATCAATAAGTCACAAGGGCCAAACGATGTCCGTTTACAGCTTAGATTTGGGCACACCATTTTTTCACATCGACAATTATACGTGGTATGTTCTCGCGTGGGCAAACCATCTAATTTACTTACATTGGCTGAAGACGGACTAACAAAAAATATTGTTCATTCAATTGCACTACGAAATTAATACTGATTTTCTTTGTTTCACTTTACTACTTTACTAAACTTTACAATTAAAAATATTTTACTTTTTTCACGCTACTCATTATTTTGCGATGCAGAACATCCGTTTGATCTTCAGCAAAGAAAAAAATTTTGGCTTACGTATACCCCGTTTTTTGAGCCAGGGAGTAGCAACGCGCGCCGGAAAATCTAGTCTTATATATAATTATATATACATATATATCATATTATTATTGCCCTTGCGCGCGTTGTTACGCCATCGACGTTATGTTAATTGCTGTTTTTCATACAATGAACAAGAGAGAGAGAGAGAGAGAGAGAGTTTTGCTGTCGTTATCCAGCGTTAGCCAACGAAACGCGAAACAAACCATCTCTCGCTTGCCCCGCTTTCAATGAACATCAAATACCGAAACAAAACACAAAGAGCGCAATACTACTGTGCGTACTCAATAAATGAAAGGAAAAATACAACAACAACAACCAAAGCATTAAAAACAAAAAAACGAACAATACTTTTTATGCTTAAAAATATTATATTAAAAGTTAAAAACTGAAAAAAATAAGTATGCAACTCTTTTCATTACCATTCATTTGTCATTAAAAAAAAAAAACTATTAAAATCGGCTTAGTGTGCGCTAGACAAAAAATTTTAAAAATTTGGTAAAAAATGTGACTGCATCTCGACAACAGCGCCACTTACCGGGTCCAACTGAAGCATAGACCATCTTGGTGACCCCATAAGTAAAATAAAAAGAAAAACGAAAATGGTTAGGAGAAAAATAGTCACAAAATTTTGTACACTCGAATTTTATATAAAGATTATATTATATTAAAATTTTCCAGCTGAAAGCTATTGTAAATACAAGCTAAACTCTGTAGTAAGACACATTTAGACAATATTTAAAATCAATTGTAATTTTAAAGGGATAAATAAGTAAATAAAATATTCATTTATGTTACTAAGTGAGAGATCAGGTTGCAGTTTTTTAATATTGTATCTCTTGAATGGTTCAATAGGGGACATGTTGTTAGGATATGTTCAATATTGGTAGCATGTTGTTCGTTGTAAATTTGGCATTGGTTAGGAATGTTTTTATTTAAATAGCGCTCATGTGTTAGTTTAGCGTGTCCAAGTCAATTAAGAATTTTTAAATTGCGTCCGGGGAATAGAGGTTTGTGGGGTAAATGAACGGTACTAGGTGACGTAAGGTTCCATAATTATTTTTGGCTCTGTAAGAAATGGTCAATGTCATTTTTATTGTAATTTTGGGAGCATATTAGAGGTAAAGTTTGTGCTTGCCTAGCTGCTGAATGTGCGGTTTCATAGCTTATGTTTGTGTGTCCTGGGACCCACATTAGTTTTATTTTAATGAAGTTTTTTGAAAGTAAGGTTCTGATGAAGCAAGGGTTCACGGTTGTTTGTATTTGATGTAGCTTCAAGTCCGTAGAGACAGTCAGAGCAAATTATCTGTTTCCCCCTGGTTTTGCAAACCAAAGTGATCACCTCATAAATCGCTATCATTTCGGCAGATAGAATCGATAAATATACTGGAAGGATATTGTATCTTAGTACTGAAGTTTCCGAGGTTACGGCTAATCTGATGATGTTGATGCTGGCAGAACCATCCGTATAAATAAAGTTGCGGTCTGAATTTATCTTTTGGAAGGTTCGGAAAGCGGTTCGGTTGATTGAAGTATCGGTGTTGTTTTTTGCGTATTTACTTAGTGAGAGGTCATTTTGGCTTTTGTTGAAAAGCCAAAAGGGTGAGTCTTTAACTATTTTTAACGGTCCTAGTAGAATATCTGGATCTCCACATTTTTCGGATAGATAGTCTAAAATTGAATTGGTCCACCGGTGCTTTCGCAGGGGTGTCTTCTTTATATATTTTGCAATAGGGATATCGCCTTCTGGCACCCCATTATACATGGGGACCGTTTTGGATAGCTTAGTGCCTACTTTATTAAATTTTGGAGCCTTGGAGAAGTCAAGGGCGATAATAGAAGTGCGCCGTTTTTTGTGTAGAGAGTCAGTTATTAGATGATCTACGTAGAGTAGACAATCTAAAACTTTTTTAAAGCCGAATTGATTTTTAGCAAGTAAGTTTTTGTGCTCAACAAACCACCATAATGCGACTATTTTGACCATGACCTTAGAAAGGCATTGTTTGAGTAATATGGGACGGTAAGACTCTGGTTTGGTTCTGTCAGTGTTGGGTTTATTAACTGGGATAACGAGGCTGAAATGTTGAAAATATTGTTAAAGTGTCTGATATTTGTGAGAGTTGGGATGGCGTGTTTTATCATTGTATATGATATCCTGTCGGAGCCTGGAGTATAGCCTTTCAGAGAGTTGAGACAACTTAATAATACAATTGAGCAAATATTTTTTTCCATTTATTCAACTGCTGACGATTCTGACCAGAATTGGGCGAAAGTGTTGGCGATTGTATTGTGGTCAGTGCTGGCACTGTTTGTGTAGGGGTTCAGGATAGCATGAATCGATTTCAAGGGATTAAGGCCACAAAAGGCACGGATATTAGACCAAATTTTCAACGATGGGGTATTAGGGTTTATTTGGGTGGTGAATTCATAAGTAGCTGTTATCTTTGCTTGTCTTAATTGCCTTCTAAATATTGCATTTCCTTTCCTAAAGTTGATAATTATTTCTTGTGCTATGTTTCTATTCAATTTATTCCACGTTTTGTTTTTAACTTTTTTTAGATCCTCTAACCTTTTGTTCCACCATGGGACATTACGTAGTGTTGATAAAGAGATGTTTTTGCGATAGACCTGTGTGCGCTTTGAAGTATTATTTGATTTAAGTTAGCTGCCTCCTTATTGGCTGGGGTGATATTATCGTTTATAACCGCAATTGATTTTTCCAATGATTCCCAGTTTGCTTTACGTAACTTGAAATGGCTTCTCAGTGGTATAGGTTGGGTTATTTTGATACAGAGTTAAGTAATCGCTGTAGGGTTGAATTTCGGGTGAACAGAATGAGATGTCTATGTGGGTGAATGGGTTGTGTTTTAAAGTGGGTTGGTGATATGTCGTTTAGGAGCATTAAGTTGCTCTGTGTAATAAATTTGTGTAGTGTGTCACCTCTTTTGTTTTGTTTTGGTGACCCCCATGTAGGGTGCCAGCTATTAAAGTTGCCTGTGACGACAACCAACTTATTGCTTAAGTTTATTGTGCTTTCTAAGTTCCTAGATTTAAATGATCTATAAGGGGGTATATATATGGAAAACATGCTAAACTTAGTTTCAGAAACTATTTCTGCAGCGACTGCTTCGATCTCGCCATTAAGTCGTATTTCTGTGTACTGGACTGATTTGTGTATGAGCAATGCTGCTCCGCCAAAACTATTTTGTAGTGTGTTTATAAGGATTGTGTAGTAAGTGGGTATTACGAAGGTGTTGGATGGTTGTAGATGTGTTTCTTGTAAGGATATGATTTGGTGAATGTTTTTTGATGATAGTTCGCTGTAGTTGTTAGAATAACCATGTATATTCCACTGTATTAAATTAAGGGGCATGATTAAGTTCTAAGGGGAAAATTCTATACTGTCTAATTAATTAAATTGTGATATTTGCAATAGTGAACTGTGGGTTAGAGTGTCCCGTCCATGTATGAGTAATTTTTTTTTTCGAGCAACACTATCAGCAGAGATACCAAAATTTGCGTAATTTTAAATAGAACACGCAAAAAGTACAATAACTAGAATTTCTTGTCATTTTTAGGGCTCTACCGCACTTTGAAGTTTTGTAATTTAGAATTTTAACAATATGCCTAAAATAATACAAAAATCAAGCTTCAAGGTATTTTTATTATTATTAAGATTAATTAAATAAAGCACAAGAAAACAATATAAGCAAAATAGAGCTTATAATCAATGAAATAAACTTAGAATTTAAACATATTTTTGTGTCCAAAATTTGGCATCTCTCTTCGAAATTTCAACTTGGTTCTAATAAAGCCATCTCTAGAAGTAACGTTACACTTTGTGATGCCTCTGTTACCAGTTTAACAAATCTTTCCACAGATTGTGTGTGGAAAGGAAAATAAAAAATTTCCAAGCTATTTTATTCTTTTCCAAAACTTTGAAAATCGGTAGAACCCCAAAGATATACTTTTCTATATTTTTAAAATTATTTTAGTAATCTACGTTCAATTCCGCAAATTTGAAGCAGTCTGCGGTTAAGGAAAAAAAATAAAATTCGGGACACCCTACTGTGGGTTGTACAATATATCTTGCAAAAGATACTGCAGGAAAAAGCTCCCCTGCCAGTCAGTCGGGGACATGTATTAGAATTTAATAATAGTTATTAAAGTTCCATGAAGTTGGAGCTGTTATCAACATCGACTCCTTGTGAATTGGGATGATTTATCTTGTTCTTAGCTTTTGATTTTATTTGTCCAAGTACAGGTTGGTTGAAAAGTATTGAAAGCGACACATATTAACCAATAGGAGAATAAAAATTTATATATATATATGTATATTAACATTTTATCTTTCATTTGAACACTTTAAAAAAATTATTTTGAATTGTCACTTTATTCTTTGTTTACAAGCCATGTGAAGTTGACGTGTCAGCCTATTTCTTTGCAATGGAAAACACCGAATATCGTGCGGTGATAAAATTCTTTGTTTTGGAAGGTTTATCAGCAATGGAAATCCACAAAAAATTGGTAAAAGTTTTAAACGAATCTGCTCCATCATTTCCAACTGTGCATCGATGGGTTTTGGAGTTTAAACGTAGTCGTACAAGCGTTGCAGATGATCCACGTAGTGGACGTGCAAAAAGCGCAACAACTCCAGAAATTGTTGAGCAAGTTTATGATATTGTGTCTAATGATCCAAGTTCGACTAAGCGGGAAATTGCTGATACCATAGGCATCTCAGATGAACGGGTACTCTACATTTTACATGATGAATTGCATATGAAAAAGCTGTTTGGAAAGTTAGTGCCGCATTCCTTCACGATTCAACAAAAACTGAATCGAAAACATATTTCTCAGCGTAATTTTAAGCGTTTTAAGCAAAATATAACAGATTTTTTGCGTCGTTTCATAACTATGGATGAGACTTGAATCTACCACCATGATCCTAAACTGAAACAAGAACGTTTACATTGGACTGATGCTGGTTGTTGAGCTCCAAAACAGGTGAAGTCAGAACGATCGGCAAAAAAGGTTATGGCAACAGTTTTTTGGGATGCAAAAGGCATTTTGTTGATTGATTATCTAGAAAAAGGTAAAACAATTAACTCTGAATATTATTGCAACCTTTTGGATCAGCTGAATGTAAAAATTGGTAAAAAAAAAAGACCCGGTTTGCACAAGAAAAAAATCATTTTTCATCAAGACAATGCACGTGTTCACACAAGTGTTTTGACGATGGCTAAATTCAATGAATTAAAGATCGAATTGATTGAACACCCACCGTATTCACCAGATTTGGCTCCCAGCGACTTCTACCTATTCATAAACTTGAAACAATTTTTTCGTGGAAAGCGCTTTTCGTCGAATGAATAAGCTATTGCAGCTGTGGACCGGTATTTTGCAGAGCTTCCGGAAAATCAATACAGAGATGGTATAAAATTATTGGAGGATCATTGGAATAAGTGTATTGAAGTTGAAGGAGACTATATTGAATAAAAAAAATTAATTCATTTAAAAATTATCATTCTTTCATTTTTGCTTTCACTACTTTTCAACCAACCTGTACCTAACTTGACGTTGACCGTGAAAGTATTTGTACCATGTTATTTTTCATTTGTCCAAGACTTTGACTTCGCTTGGAGGGTTGGTTGTTGTTACAGTATCCTTCAGGTCGTCATAGTTGGTAATAATGCGCTCGGTGGCTGATTGAATCCGTGTTGATGATAGTTTTTGTTGAATTTATGTTGGTGTTCATGTGGGTGTTTTGGATCATACATCTCGTAAGCTGTTTTGTTGTCAACTTTGAGGTTGGTTTTAATTACTAATATTTCCTGTTGCTACAGGTATATTGGGCACCTTTTGTCAATAGAAGAGTGTAAATTGCTTGGAAATTTATTTATGTGCATTCTTCTTTCACATCTTCATTTGTGTGATAGTATAAACCACATTTGGTGCAAATTTTTTGCTCTTGCACACTTTGAATGTGTGCCCATAGCGGAGACAGTTGCTACAACGAAGTGGTGTTGGGATGTATGGGCGGACATTTGTTTTTTTCTTAACCGATCATAATACTTTCCGAAAGAGTAGTTGAGGTAAAAGTAAGGATATGTAGTCCTATTTCCATGAGGTTACCTTTAACTTTCATCATTATTTTTTTGACCAAGGTGACGTTCTGGGTTTTTAGCTCCGTTTCTACCTCTTCTTGTGAAATTAGAGTAAGAAACTCCCTTATTGTAGTTGAGTGACGTATGCTCTGTGACAGTAACTGGCATATTATCAGTGAAGCTTTTTATCACAAGCTTGTTGGCTTGTTGCACATTTTTTGTCTTAATAAGCAGATCGCCATTCGCAATTTTTTGCAAGAGTCAACCTCAACGCCACAATTAAAGTCTATAACATTTTTTATCGCAAATAGTGATAACGTTAATTGTTTGTCGTTTTGATCTACACGTGAGATCACCAAATATTTTGGTCCATTCGTAAATAATAGTTTAGCTTGGCTCTGGGCAAGTAGTACTGTACCACCTGCCAATTGGGGATCGGGTCGCCCGCTCGCATTTTTAATTTGTACCGTATAGTTGTTTTTTTATTTCCTCCACTCTTTGCACTTTATTTTGTTTACAAAAACGATTACGAAAGATAAGCCGGCGCCAAGACAATAGCGCGAGAGACGAACTGGAGATGTGATATGCTGATAAACACAATAAATGCAGACGTTTCTAATCAAACAACCAATCGCAACGAGAGCTGGTTTGTGAATGAAATTTTTAAATATTTTTATTATGTTATTCAAAGCTACGTTTTCTTCATCATTGAGATGATTTGAGTTAAAAACTTTCTTGTTCTGTTCTTAATTCTAAAACGGTTATTCTGTCGATTTGTAATATAGAATTTTTACATATAATTTGATTATTTTCAATATCAATTTTAGCCTGTAGATAATGGTGTATATTGGTCCTATATATATCCTATTATAAACTGATATTATCTATTTGAACTGAATGGAGCGACTTTCCATATACATATGGCTTTTATGAACATTGAATTCTTTAAGACTTGGGGCAAATCTTCTGCGAAATGGTCTTAATTAATACTTGGAAAAGCAACTACATTAATAGCATGTATTTTAAAGTCTTCTATTTTATTACTGATAATGCTTACGTTAACAGCATCAGTATTTTTCAGCATTGAAAACGGATCAATATGATCAGACAATAATTTTAAGACATTACTCTCTTCATAATTGTCTTTTTCTTCTAAAATTTGTTCGAGCAAATAACAAAATACAATTTCATCCATTTTACAGAGCGATAACAGTGTGCACAAGTTAATACTTCCTTTTGCTTACAATCTGACACCTCCTAGGTAGCAGATGTCAAAAAAAAGAAATACTTGTCATCAGAAGAGCTTTTATTGTCATCGCAAACAGCCACTCCGTTAGGCGTTAACAGACAAAAAATTTATTAGTCATCGCAGTGAGAATAGGCCGGCTAGTTTGTGTTTGACAACCATTAAAAGCAGACAACCTCGTGAATATCGATGAAATTTAAAAAAATCGAATTCCTTGTGCTACCACCAACACCAAATCCATCAATTTTAATGGTTGAGAAGTGAATTACTGAATTCCGTTGTGGTCGTACCAGCACAAGTGACGACGAAAGTTCAGGTCACCCAAAGAGGTCCTGATGTGTATGAGGTGACTGATGCTGTAGGCATCTCAACACACTAGATACTAAGGAAAAGTCAATGCAGTGCACTTCTTTGGGTCAACGTGCACCAAAAAAGAACAAGTTGGTCAAAAAGGTCATGGCGACAATATTTTGGGATGTACGCGGTGTCATTCACATTGATTACCTTGAAGAGGGTGAACCGATTACCGGCGAATATTACTCAAAGCTGTTGGACATAATAATGCACGGGTGCACACGTGTAAAGTCGCCATGACAAAAATACACAAATTTGGCTACGAATTAGGCACGACCCCATCCAGCATATTTTCCTGATTTTTATACTGAAGATGGGTTTAGAACATGGATCTGGTAAGAGAATGCAACACGTAGATGCACTGAGCAGATGTAATATACTAGTAGTTGACACGAAATCTTTCGAAGATACCTCAGTTATTTGTCAAGGCAGAGATGAAAAGCTCAATAAAATAAAAGATGTGCTAGCAAAGACAGAACACAGCCAATATGAAATGCGTAATGGAATATTTTACAGAAAAGTAAAAGACAATATAGTATTCTGCGTGTCCGAATCAATGGATCATGATGAGATGGGTCACGTTGGCATAGATAAGGTAACAGAATTAATTACGAAGAGCTATTGGTTTCCTAATGTTGAGAAGAAAGTTAGTGAACACATAAAAAATTGCCTAAAACGCATAGCATTTCCTGGAAAAGCTGGTAAGCAAGAAGGATTTTTACATATAGTACAAAAAGGTAACAAACATTTTCAAGTCGTTCTTATAGATCACTATGGCCCGATAAACGCAAAAAAAAACCAGAAAGAAGGCTATCATTGGCTATGCCAAAGATGTAATACTCTTCACGCTCCTCCGGGTTACATCCAACCTTCCTTTCTTAGCATCACATCAGTTTGAGTGGCAATTTTATTGTAAATTTATTCTTTAAACTAGCAAACTACCCCGCTTTGCACGGGTGCAATTTAAAAAATATCGCTTTGGTATTGATAGCATGAAATTTTATTAATTAATTTTTTAACAAATTTTTGTTTACAATGTGTCTTTGCCAGATCAATAGCATTGTCTACAGAGTAGTATGTTTCAGTGTGTCAGTCCATTGGTCTTTGACAGAATTAAATGATTTACTTTACCTATTTGATCGTTGGTAGGTGACATTTTTTCCTTATATTGCAAGTAAACAAATGTTTTCTTTACCTTATAGTATGGCTTAAATGATAATAATAATTACTTTAATTTAATTCTAAAATCACATTTGAAGAAACTTTGCTGTGTAAAGAATGAAAAGCTGCAATATTGTAGTAGCAGTAAATGCTTTTTCCATAAATTATAACACTATTACAACTACATTAATCTTATCTAAACGGGACTCGTCCGCAAAGCCAACCTGTGAAATTATCAAAATACAGTATTGGTAAATATGGAGACAGAACTTCTTTTTGAACTGTTTTATGAACCAAAAAGAGCTGTTTGATGTTGTAGTGAATTACAAATACCTGTTTTGGTGAATGTCAAAAAAAGTGTTGCTGTCTTTAGTGAATGACAAATATGGATAAATAATGATAATAATCATAATTACTTTTATTATTGAATCAATTACACTGTGTCACAGCGAAAAAAAAACTTCTTATCAGACCTAGTGGAGGTTATAGGTCATAAAAAACTAAAAAGAATGGCATATAAAAAATTTTTGATACACCCTCAAAATCTTGACTTAAAGCTCAAAAACCGTTTTTAAGAGGTTCCTGTACATATTACCTTATAACTTGGCCATTTTTTATCGGATTCAAAATTTGTATTTAGAAGCTGAAATGTAGCCCTTTGCAACCATTTATCATGTATTTTGTTATCATTTAAATACATGGAGATACAGACCAAAAACTTTCCAAAATTCGGATTTTTCCATCGATTTTGCAACTTTAAGTCTAATTTGTGCCCCTTATCTTATCTAAATTATATTTTTTCTCAACGTACATCGAAAGTTTAGTGATTTTAGCTTTAAATGAACCCTGTTTGAATAAAATCGGTTAAAAATTACTTGATTTATTGTATTTTTTGTAATTGCATATGACAGTTTTCTTTCCTTAATTGTTGCAGATAGAGGGAGATAGCTAGAATGCGTGGCAGCAAAACATTTTCGCCTGGGAATTTGCCATTCAAAATACTGGCTTCGATAATGTTCTTCATTAATATTTTAATGACCAATCGCGTGCCATTGCACAGCCGTGGTGGGTTCAAATTGCGAAGTAAAATAATCGGAGATTATTATGTGTGGTGGCATGCCTGGCAAATCCAGTGAGTTCAAAAACTCTGTTGGATAATTTACAGCTTCGTTGGCATCGCAAACTGTATCGATCGATTTGTATGATACCAAGTTGCCTGGCAACAACTGTAGTATCTTAAATTTTAAATCGTCTACGTGCACATTTTTTGGTGCCAAAATGGCTCTTTCTGCCAGCCACGCATGATTTATGTATTGTGTGCGTACATCGGGGAATATGCGGTCAATGAGAACATTTTGCGAATCAACGATTGTGCAGAAATCGCTGGGCAATTTTATGCAGCCAGTATTTTCACGGACTGCAACTTCTCCATCGCCAATATGTAACAATTGTTTTGAGAATCTGTCAGCGAATAGATCTTGCAGCATTTGTACGCGCATGTTTCTTTAAATACTGAATGAGCTGTTCTCTCTTTATCCAATAAAGTTGCTGCAATGCCAGAGGTTGCAACGGCCAATGCGATGCTATTACTTGATCGTATTTCGGCGAGAATTAGCGAAATGATAAATGTTTTGCCAGTTCCGCCTGGTGCATCCAAAAATAAAAATAACCATTGTCCCACTGAAACTGCATGCATAATGCGGTCGTAAATGATATTTTGTTCATCAGTCAGTAGTGTGACATTGCGAGTAACAATCGGTGTCATTTCTGCAGTATTGTACTGCAATTCACGATTCATTTCGGTATTCATATAATCAGATGTACTCCTATTTGGCAAGCGCATACCAAAATGATTGAGTGGTAAACTGACAATGACAATCAATGCTTCATCATACATTGCGTCGCTGAAAGTAATCGTTAGATACACTACAGCGGATAGTAGACGGAATTGTGTTGCTGTACAGCCCAATGCTACTTCAGCAAGCATATCGTCCCAGCGATTGTCGTCTTCGAGCAAACCGAGAGCAAGGCATGCATCTTTATACGTTGGATACTGTTGTCCATTCACTCTGCGTATATCTTGAAATGATAATGGGCCGGTGACATTAACAGTCAACAGTAGCAGATAGAAACACTCAGTCTGCCTTGGCCTTTCTGCCAACTCTTGCTCAGATTTACCGATAACGATATTATCGTCAAAATATGGCAACACACCAGGAATATTTTGTAGAATGTTTTCAATGCAGCTTTGAAATATTTCCGGTGCTGAAGATATTCCGAATTGCAGTCTGGTTACCTTGAAAGCCCCTTGCGTGTAGCTTTAGTTTGCAGTAATGCCGAGCGTTCATCGATGACCAACTGCTGGTATGCTTGTGCCAGATAAATTTTAGCAAAAATTGAGCCACCTTCAATAGACGCCAACAGCGTGCTGACTGCCGGAATTTAGTTTAGTGGTGTAACAGCGCGATTCAACGTTGACTTATAGTCTCCACATATCTCATTAGATCGGCATTCGCAATGACAATCAATAAGTCACAAGGCCAAACGATGTCCGTTTGGGGCTTAGATTTGGGCACACCATGTTTTTCACATGGACAATTATACGTGGCATGTTCTCGCGTGGGCAAACCACCTAAATTATTTATATTGGCTGAAGACGGACTTACAAAAAATATTGTTCATTCAAATGCACTACGAAATTAATACTGATTTTCTTTGTTTCATTTTACTATTTTACTACACTTTACGATTAAAAATATTTTACTTTTTTCACGCTACTCATTGTTTCACGATGCAGGACATATCCGTTTGATCTTCATAAAAGAAAAAAATTTTGGCTTTCGTATACCCCGAGCCAGGGCGTAGCAACGCGCGCCGGGAAATCTAGTATTAGATAAAATAATAATAATATATATCTGTCAATAACGTTATTATTAACCGCTTCAAAACACGTATTTCGACTAAAGAATTTTCGAAACATACGGCTTAGAAACATATGTATGTATGAATATCATTTTACTTTAGAGTATTTGAGATTTAAAACATGGAAATAAAACCAAACAGGAATAATTTTACACAAAATTGGCGATATCTCAAAACATAGAGTTTTGACTTAAGCTACTTTGACTTATTGCCACAAACATATATATAGATAGAAGATAGATAGATATGTACATAATGATGATGATGTTTGAATGATTTCAAACAAAATGTCCTCATTGATATGTTAAAAATAAATACTATGTGTATATAATAAAAAATATTACCTGAAATTTATTTGGAGAAAATATTATTTCGATCTCTTGCAATGAATTCCCTAAGCCATTAAGTTCCGCTTGAGTATAGGATTGACTGAACTTTGGCTTGTTAATTAAAACCTCAGTCGTGCGTTTATACAACAACCAAATTTGACGATAATTTCTATGGCTTAATACTTCATTGAATATTAAGATTTGTTCCAGTAACTCTGTTATCATATCGAAGATTTCCTAAAAACGGAAATAGAAAAGGAAATATAAAATAAAATTTTTGAAAATTTTACATTTAACTAACAAAAAAATGTATAACCGTTGCAGCTGTATTGTCATTATTTTTATCATTTTCATCCAGGAAGGCACCACATTGCAGTAATAGATTGCATACAATTAGATTAATCCGTCGCAGAAATGAACGAACTTCACAAAAGAAATTCATTGCATTACTCATTTTTAATATGATTTGTTTCAAGATATTGTTTTTGCTAATATTATTAACATCACCACCATCATTTTCATCATCATCGTCATTATAATTATTATTAACCATAGTTAAATTTGCAATCCAATTATTGAGTAAATACATATTTTGTTGTAATTCTTTTGACGTTCTTATTAAATTACCGCCTTCAATGAAAAGACTACCAAACGTCAAAAGTAACTTGGGCAGGTAACGACCGTTGTATTCTTGGAAATTAGTCAGATTAAAATTTTCATTATTGTCAAAGACTTGTATTTGAATTATATTGTGTGTTGTATTTAAATTTCTTCTATACAATTTGTCCCGAATATTCTTTATTTTTATATCGTGTTTTTCCAGGAACTCCCTATAACATTTAAGCTGATTTTCAGCAGAATGTGCTAAAATTAAACAATAAAACAAATATTACATTAATTTTAAAATGATAATATTAAAACAAACTATTATAGTTAATATTAACGCACCCAACACTTGTGCATCCATTTCATTAAAACATATGTTCACTATTGCAAGAACAAGCAAGCACCAGCCACCAATTCAGAAAGGCAGCAGCATGCCCTCGAAAATTGATTAAAGGCTGGAACAGAATGTAGAAGCTGAATCTGAGTCTGATCAAAAAATCAAATGCGGCTGTTTGTATGTGAACGAACACAATGTGAAGCTGAGTCTGAATGACAAGCACAGCTTATTGATGTTCAAAACAAAAGCGATAATGGATAAAGCTCCAGACTCAGCATCAGCTTCACCATTCTGTTTCAGCCATAAGCGAGTATTAGACGATGATACATGCCTGCAGACTTGGTATGATGGCATACCAAACTCATCGTGTAATAGCAAGAATGTTGGTATGTCAGACGCGTCTGATGGTTTTCAAATTTTTTTAATTTTTTTGATGTTTGTCGCAAACCAACATACTCGTGTGATAGCAAGAATGACATACCTCGAATAAAATTCAATCGTTTGTGGATGCTGATGAGTATACATCGTTGGAAAAGTATGGTGCATTTGCAGAAGTTCGCGCTTTATTGCAATGTTATCGCTTTCAAAATTTTTGTATACTGAAGTATGCAGACCAAGTTTGTAGGTTTCATAAGTATGCCATCATACCAAGTCTGCAGGCATGTATCATCGTCTAATACTCGCTTTAAAGGGCCCAAGACATGATACAACGATTATAATAGAATTTTATGATAGGGGTAGTGAAATGTGTACGTACCGGTCTCAGATACGCTTGCTGTACGAAATCGTCATGGTCAATCTAAATAGTGTTGGTAAAATTTAGACTCTATTAAGTGATTGCCGATAGTCTTGTTATTTCTAGTAGCGCGGCAATAAAAAGCTGATGATGGCAGACAATATATTTAAGGAAAATTTCAATTATAATTTTTTTTTGTAATCTTAAACAAAATACTTAGCTGAAATGAAAAAGGGAAATGCCGTAACTATGTGCATACACTGTAAAATGTTCTAAATATTGTATTTTTCACAAAATTTCAATTTTTATTTCTCACAATTGCCACAACATTCCATTTGTGTTTATAATGAAACCAAAAAACAGCTGCTCAGAACTCGCAACTCAGTACTCGGTGACACGTGTAACCATAACTCGCACAATTAGAACTCGCTGTCTGAACACACTATGAGATACAACGATTGTAATATTATACAATTTTATCACAGTACAATGATAATAATGTTTCGTCCGTCATTGACATTGTCGTCTGCACCCTTCAAAAGATAAGAAAAAATGGACTTTTTACAACTTCAATGCATGGGTTGTATGCTGTATCACATGCCCATACATGAATGTTGTAGGCAATTCAGACCAAACCACATCATGTTGATGGGGTTTTTCGTTCAGACCGGATATTTTGCATCATGAACAGCTATTTTTTGTTTTGGTTATAAACACACGTGAAACTTGGGAGCACGTTGGTTAAATACAAACTTAAAATTTGTGAAAAATACACGATTTAGAACATCTTGCAACATATGCAAATAGTTACTGCACATTCCTGTTACATTCCTGATACTTATTTTATTAATGATTTAATTTATTAATTTTCACATCAAGGCACATCAGTTCTTGATGTGACTATTGATCCCCATCACATTCTACAACAACAACCCCTGAATGACGTCATTTTCCTTGTGGTTGTTGTCGAATCTGATACGTATCAGTAGGCACATCAAACAAACGTTTGTTGAATTGAGAGACAGTAAATAAGAAAAATAATAAAAAAACATTTTCAAAATGGAAAATATGTTATTTAAAAGAATTATTAATAATTTCAAGCACGCTGGTACGTTTAAATACAAATTTAAAACACAAAAAGAGAAGAAGACTGACAATATCTAACCGGAAATGGCAAAAAACTTGGCCACACTATCAGACATTTCCCAGCCCTGGTCTGCATCAAAGACGCATCAATGCATGACGCGACACAGACTAATAGCCGTTTTAGACAAGGCGATGATGCGAGTCTCTCACGATGCGACCAATGACTCGCATCACAATCGACAACAACCACAAGGGAAATGACGTCATTCAGGGGTTGTTGTTGTAGAATGTGATGCGAGTCTGTGTCGCATTTCCTCCGAAGCGGCTCGACTGTTTTTATGAAATTTTTTTATATTTAGTAGGTATGAGAATAGGTCGTAAGGTATTTTTTATCCTTCTACTCCCACCCATTTTATAATTAAAAATTTTAAAGTCGGAATAATTATGTCAATGTTAATACTTAATTAATTCGTCTTATTTTTCAAATTATTTCATATTAGATTTAACCGTCGTGTCAATTTGACAATTCATTCTGCATTTTTTATGTATCACAACGAAGTGCGTGTGATAATATTAATTTACAAGAAATTTATACGTGTTTTGTGACTAACAAAAAATAACAATTGATTTGCAACAAATAGACGCATGTATAATACGAGGATCGGTCAATAAGTCCTTCGTAAAAAGCATTAAAACAATTTTTTTCTGGTAAATTTTTTTTTATTTTTCAACATAATATCCTTAGAGCTCTATACACTTAGACGTTTCTCTATTTTTTTTAACCCGTCAGAAAAATAAGATTTTGGAAGGTTCTCAAAATAAGCATTTGTTTGATCGATGACTTCTTCATTTGAAAAAAAAAACGTTGTCCACTGAGCCATTTTTTCAGGTTTGGGAATAGGAAAAAGTCACTGGGAGCTAAATCTGGCGAATACGGTGGGTGGTCGACCAATTCGAACATTAATTCTTCAATTTTAGCCATTGATCGTAAACATGTGTGAAGGCGAGCATTGTCCTGATGAAAGCGGATTTTTTTTCTGTTTAAATGAGGCCGTTTTTTTTTTACATTTTTTCTCTTAGCTGGTCCAATAAAGATGTTTTGATTGTTCTTTCGTTTTGGCAGTGTAGTGGTCCATGTTTCATCTACAGTCACAAACCGACGAAAAAACTCATTCGGATTACGTTGCATGAGCGAAAACAGAGCTCTAGAGGCAACAACCATATTGCGTTTATTGTCGACTTCCACCACCCATCTTGCCGAAATCTTTTTGATCTACCCTCGTACATAATTTATTGTATTTTTGGTATTTATTTCAACAAATTAACTTTTTCCTTCCTTCGGCATTTTCAGTTGTTAGTTTCAGTTCACCGGCAATTTTTTTCGACAATAACTGATTTGCCAAGTACAAACACAAATGGTCTTTCACGCAATTCAAATCGGCAAATTTGCCAATTTAACATTTTTGCCAAAAAAAGGTGGACTACAACAACAATTCAATTCAACGTTCAAAATCAGAGGCCTAGTGTACCACAAATTGGGCTCATTCCTGTCAATGCAAAACGAAACACATAAATTATTAGAAATATACTTCATGGGCGGTGAGGACGACAATCGCGTGGATATGTTGTGGATACACTAACCTCATTTCGCCAAACGCCAGGCGCATCATGAATTATTGAAATTCTGCAAAACACAAATGCACAAATTCCAAAATGACAATCACGCTATTGTCATCAATCCTAATAAAACACCAGCTGGAGAACATGTGCGTCTCAATGCGCCTGTTGTGGACGATGTTGCTGGAATCATGGTTGGCGACCGCACAGAGACTTGAGAAATTGTGATTCGAAAAAGAAACAATAATCTGGAGTTCATCGCTGACACACACCGTTCATACGACGGTCTCCAATACCTGGAAGGAACAAAATGGTTATTGCATAAACATTACGCAACGAGATCTCACCCCTACTTCAGTCATTATATATATCATTACTCATTTTGAGATAATTTTCAATTAATATTTAAGAATATTTATACAGTGAATACATTCACTTGCGAGAGACTATCAGGAACGGCGACATCACCGAAATTGGTAACTCCATCATTCTAACATCATCGTACAAGGCAGTCCACGTCATATGCAAGAATATATACAGGATGGTATGACTTTCTTGCGCGAATGCGGCCGACCGTGTTTATTTATACCGTTTACATGTAATCCTAAATGGCGGATTACATCTTGGTTATTGCCAGGCCAAAAAGCAATGCATCGTCATGATATTACAGTACGTGTGTTCAAACAAAAATTGAAGTTTTTAATGAGCATCATTACAAAATTACACGTATTCGGTTCCACACATTGTTGGATGTATTCTATTGAATGGCAGAAGCGACGATTACCTCATGTACACATTTTGATTTGATTTGTCGACAAAATACGCCCTGAAGAAATCGATTGTGTAATTTTCGCGAAAGTCCCAGATCCGTCTACTGATCAATGACCCATGCGGTGATCTGAATCGTTTATCTGCCTTGCATGTTCAAAACGTTGTCCTAAAGATTTCACTAACGACACGATCACAAACGTCGACAGATATCCAATATATCGTCGCAAAATAGTGATAATGGTAGACAATCATTCACGAAAAATATCGATAACGCAGACATTGACATTGACAATCGTTGGGTGGTACCATATTCGCCTCTGTTGAGCAAAACATACAATGCTCAAATTAATGTTGAGTTCTGCAGTTCGGTGAAGTCCATTAAATATATTTGCATGTATGTGAATAAACGCAGCGATATGGCTGTAATTCAGAATACCGATGTGAATGCTAATGGATTGAATGACAACGACGAAATAATGCGCTATCAAATCGACAGGTACATCAGCTCCAATGAAGCTGTCTGGCGTATCTTTGTTTTCCCAATTCATGAACGGGACCCACCAGTTATACATTTAGCCGCTCATCTTGAAAACGGCCAGCGCATATTTTTCACCAACGAAACAGCAATTAAGCGAGCCATGAATCCACCGAAAACTACACTCACAGAATTTTTGGAATTGTATAATCGTGCGGATACTTTCAATGCCTTTACACGAACACTATTCTATACCGAAGTACCTCGCTATTTTACATAGAATCAAACAAAAAAATTGATGCCCCGCAAGCAAGGCACACCAATCATGCGTGCCTCGGCCTATTCAAATCAAATACTTTCGGCCGAGTATATGCAGTCAATCCAAGGCAGACTGAGTGTTTCTATCTACGACTGTTGACTGTTAATGTCACCGGCCCCTTGTCATTTCAAGATATACGCAGAGTGAATGGACAACAGTATCCAACGTATAAAGATGCATGCCTTGCTCTCGGTTTGCTAGAAGACGACAATCGCTGGGATGATTGCTTGCTGAAGTAGCATTGGGCTGTACAGCAACACAATTCCGTCTACTATCCGCTGTAGTGTTGACTACAAGTTTCCCGGGACGAGCAGACACGTTGTGGGATAAACACAAAAATTCAATGACTGACGATATATTGCATCGAATTCGTTCACGGTGCAACGATCTAACGATTACTTTCAGCGACTCAATGTATAATGAAGCATTGATTGCTATCGAGGATCTTTGCGTTGTCATTGTCAGTTTACCACTCAATCATTTCGGTATGCGTTTGCTAATTCGGAGTACATCTGATTATATGAATACTGAAATGAATCGTGAACTGCAGTACAATACTGCAGAAATGGCAGCGATTGTTACTCGTAATGTCACACTACTGACTAATGAACATAAAATCATTTACGACCGCATAATACATGCAGTTTCAGCGGGACAAGGTTGATTGTTTTTTTTGGATGCACCAGGCGGAACTGACAAAACATTTCTCATTTCGCTAACTCTCGCCGAAATACGATACAGTAATGGCATCGCATTGGCCGTTGCATCATCTTGCATTGCAGCAACTTTATTGGATGGAGGGAAAACAGCTCATTCAGGATTTAAGCTGCCTCTGAATATTCAAATTAACCCAGACGCAGTGTGCAACATAAAGAAATAATCGTCCATGGCTACAGTGCTGAAACAGTGCAACATTATCATCTGGGATGAATGCACTATGGCCCACAAACATTCTCTTGATGCGTTGAACAGAACACTCAAAGATATAAAAAACAACGACAAACTATTCTGCGGCACTCTGTTATTCCGTTCAGGTGATTTCAGACAAATATTTCCGGTCATTCCACGTTCAACGTACGCTGATGAGATAAACGCTTGCTTGAAATCATCGTCACTGTGGCGTAATGTTGAAAAAGTTCAGATAAAAAGAAACATGCGCGTACAAATGCTACAAAATCTATCCGCTGACACATTCTCAAAAAAATTTTTACACATTGGCGATGGAGAAGTTGCTGCCTATGAAAATACTGGTTGCATAAAATTGCCCACCGATATCCGCACACAATACATAAATCATGCGTGGCTTGCAGAAAGAGCCATTTTGACACCAAAAAATGTGCACGTAGACGCTTTAAACCTTAAGATACAACAGTTGTTGCCAGGCAACTTGGTATCATACAAAGTGATCGATACAGTTTGCGATGCCAACCAAGCTGTAAATTATCCAACAGAGTTTGAACTCACTGGATTTGCCAGGCATGCCACCACACATTCTACGACTGAAAGTTGGATCTCCGGTTATTTTACTTTGGCATTTGAACCCACCATGGCTGTGCAATGGTATGCGATTGATCATTAAAAAATTAATGAAAAACATTAGCGAAGCCAGTATTTTGAATGGCAAATTCCTAGGCGAAAATGTTTTGCTGCCACGCATTCCAATAATCCCAACAGGCGTCCAAATTGAATTCAAGCGTGTTCAATATCCCATTCGATAGGCATTCGCAATGACAATCAGTAAGTCACAAGGCCAAACGATGTCCGTTTGCGGCTTAGATTTGGGCACACCATGTTTTTCACATGAACAATTATACGTGGCATGTTCTCGCATGGACAAACCATCTAAATTATTTATATTGGCTGAAGACGGACTTACAAAAAATATTGTTCATTCAAATGCACTACGAAATTAATCCTAATTTTCTTTGTTTCATTTTACTATTTTTCTACACTTTACGATTAAAAATATTTTACTTATTTCACGCTACTCATTGTTTCGTGATACAGGACATATCCGATTGATATTCATCAAAGAAAAAAATTTTAGCTTACGTATACCCCACTTTTTGAGTCAGGGCGTAGCAACGCGCGCTGGGAAATCTAGTTATAAATAAAAATAAAAATGATCGCTACATATGAGAATAAAAAAAAAAGTGCAGCTCTTGCATGTGCAATTATTTTCATGAGAAGACCGGAAAGAAAGTATGGGTTGAAGAGTGGATCTTCAGACTTAAAATTTTTTCAATAGAAGACAATTTGTTAAAAGAACTGGATAACTCCACATATGCTGCAAAATTTGATGTAGTTATTTATTCAATCCCACAAATGTTACAATTCTGAATTACTTGCTTTCATGAAAAAAACATCATATAAAATGACATCGTGTGGACAGCCAAACAGTCTATGTCATATTTTCTCATATCATATATTTATTGAAAATGTGAAATCAATGAGAAATACCATATTTTTCTATATTCATTGGGCAGCACCTTTAAAAAAGAGATTTGTTAGTTTCCATTTATTTTGCGATATAAGTACATATCGCATATGTTTAACTAAAGTGTTACAACTCAAAAAACACGGTTTTTGAGATAATGTTGCAGAATTACTCGTTATATCATGTTTTATATTGTGTCATGTTAATAACTTACATACTCTCCGCGTGAGAAGAGAATATATCTTCTATAATTATCCAATTTGTATGTAAATTGAAAACTTTAAATGTGATTTTCTCGAAATGCTCTTTTTTGAGTTGTAACGCTTTAGTTAAACATGTGCGATATATGCCTACATTTTTCTTCTATCGTATTGTCGTATCAGCGACGAGCATGTTCATTGTACTTAAAGATTTTTAATGTATTTTATTTTCATTTAGGATTACCCCCAAGCAGAGAATTTAATGGGTCTGGTCGTGCAACTATGTGGAATCTTATCTTACCAGTGGAATAACATATACCTCTGCATTCATCTTTCTATCTCAAAGCTGAGCAGTATTGACAAACAACAGAACAACAACAGCCTATAGATATCACCGGATCGTTTTTGTAATCAATTGTTGAATCGTAATTCATTGCACAATATTCTTTAATGTACCGTCTATTAGTATTTTGTGTTGTACCCCAATTAGTTTGTACAATAGTCCTCGAATTTCATTGCCAAATACGTTCGTTACGTAATCGGAGTTGTTTATCTTTAGACGTTTCTGTTTCCCATTGAGCATTATGCCTATCACGGTCCAAAGACAAACGGATATTACGTTCAACGGGCGACTGTCGCGCTCTCTAGGTAATATATCGTTCACGGGATATTTAACTTAAGCTTCCAGCTCATACTATATTCTGTTTAACCGATGTAGAGAATACTTTGTTTATAGCAGGGTTTGTATTGCATGCTCCATAGCAGCTGCCAACTCTCAAAAATATTTACCGCAGAAGTTAGACAAAATCCCTAAAATCAACAATTACAATTACTTGGAAACCCTAAATAAATAACGTAGAATGCTATTCGGAGAATGAAGATTTGATTCGGGAGCAGAGCAGTAGCAAGAGCATCAAGAGCAGTAGTCGGAGCAATAGCACACAAAACTCTGGTTCTGATTGCTCCAATTTTTGTTGCTATTGCTTCGACTATAAATAGTATTTTTTTGGAGTTCTGTCAAGTGCTCTTGATTTTTTTAATTATTTATTTTTTTATACTTTTTAGTGTCCCGGTACGCTCATATGAGCGAAAACTGTGTTACTTATATAAGTCGGGCAAAATATAGGTGATTGATTGCATGTTAAACAATACAGACAAATGAAAATTACAATTTACGTAAGCGGTTCAATTCTTCAAGAGAAGGGGGTGTGTCTGTGTCGTGTACACGGCCGTCTGTTGTTATTTTTTTTTTTTTTTTGTTATGCGAACAAGGGGGTACAAATCTTCCAAAAGATACTCAATTACTATTGACTTGTGTCACAAGTTATGTCAGATTCATTAGCCTACCGACTAAAAAACCCACTATCGCCTCGAATCCCGTTAATCCCTACGGCACCGCCAAAGCATTCCTTCGTAGGGAGGGGTAGTGAGATTGATTGAGCGGACGCCATTGTTCGCTCGGACACCGATTTCCGCAATACATAAATCATGCGTGGCTGGCAGAAAGAGCCATTTTGACACCAAAAAATGTGCACGTAGACGCTTTAAACCTTAAGATACCACAGTTGTTGCCAGGCAACTTGGTATCATACAAAGTGATCGATACAGTTTGCGATGCCAACCAAGCTGTAAATTATCCAACAGAGTTTTGAACTCACTGGATTTACCAGGCATGCCACCACACATTCTACGACTGAAAGTTGGATCTCCGGTTATTTTACTTTGGCATTTGAACCCACCATGGCTGTGCAATGGTACGCGATTGATCATTAAAAAATTAATGAAGAACATTAGCGAAGCCAGTATTTTGAATGGCAAATTCCTAGGCGAAAATGTTTTGCTGCCACGCATTCCAATAATCCCAACAGGCGTCCAAATTGAATTCAAGCGTGTTCAATATCCCATTCGATAGGCATTCGCAATGACAATCAGTAAGTCACAAGGCCAAACGATGTCCGTTTGCGGCTTAGATTTGGGCACACCATGTTTTTCACATGAACAATTAAACGTGGCATGTTCTCGCATGGACAAACCATCTAAATTATTTATATTGGCCGAAGACGGACTTTCAAAAAATATTGTTCATTCAAATGCACTACGAAATTAATACTGATTTTCTTTGTTTCATTTTACTATTTTATTACACTTTACGATTAAAAATATTTTACTTATTTCACGCTACTCATTGTTTCGTGATACAGGACATATCCGATTGATATTCATCAAAGAAAAAAATTTTGGCTTACGTATACCCCATTTTTTGAGTCAGGGCGTAGCAACGCGCGCTGGGAAATCTAGTTATAAATAAAAATAAAAATGATCGCTACATATGAGAATAAAAAAAAAGTGCAGCTCTTGCATGTGCAATTATTTTCATGAGAAGACCGGAAAGAAAGTATGGGTTGAAGAGTGGATCTTCAGACTTAAAATTTTTTCAATAGAAGACAATTTGTTAAAAGAACTGGATAACTCCACATATGCTGCAAAATTTGATGTATTTATTTATTCAATCCCACAAATGTTACAATTCTGAATTACTTGCTTTCATGAAAAAAACATCATATAAAATGACATCGTGTGGACAGCAAAACAGTCTATGTCATATTTTCTCATATCATATATTTATTGAAAATGTGGAATCAATGAGAAAAACCATATTTTTCTATATTCATTGGGCAGCACCTTTAAAAAAGGGATTTGTAAGTTTCCATTTATTTTGCGATATAAGTACATATCGCATATGTTTAACTAAAGTGTTACAACTCAAAAAACACGGTTTTTGAGATAATGTTGCAGAATTACTCGTTATATCATGTTTTATATTGTGTCATGTTAATAACTTACATACTCTCCGCGTGAGAAGAGAATATATCTTCTATAATTATCCAATTTGTATTTAAATTGAAAACTTTAAATGTGATTTTCTCGAAATGCTCTTTTTTGAGTTGTAACGCTTTAGTTAAACATGTGCGATATATGCCTACATTTTTTTTCTATTGTATTGTCGTATCAGCGTCGAGCATGTTCATTGTACTTAAAGTTTTTTAATGTATTTTATTTTCATTTAGGATTACCCCCAAGCAGAGAATTTAATGGGTCTGGTCGTGCAACTATGTGGAATCTTATCTTACCAGTGGAATAACATATACCTCTGCATTCATCTTTCTATCTCAAAGCTGAGCAGTATTGACAAACAACAGAACAACAACAGCCTATAGATATCACCGGATCGTTTTTGTAATCAATTGTTGAATCGTAATTCATTGCACAATATTCTTTAATGTACCGTCTATTAGTATTTTGTGTTGTACCCCAATTAGTTTGTACAATAGTCCTCGAATTTACTTGCCAAATACGTTCGTTACGTAATCGGAGTTGTCTATCTTTAGACGTTTCTGTTTCCCATTGAGCATTATGCCTATCACGGTCCAAAGACAAACGGATATTACGTTCAACGAGCGACTGTCGCGCTCTCTAGGTAATATATCGTTCACGGGATATTTAACTTAAGCTTCCAGCTCATACTATATTCTGTTAAACCGAAGTAGAGAATACTTTGTTTATAGCAGGGTTTGTATTGCATGCTCCATAGCAGCTGCCAACTCTCAAAAATATTTACCGCAGAAGTTAGACAAAATCCCTAAAATCAACAATTACAATTACTTGGAAACCCTAAATAAATAACGTAGAATGCTATTCGGAGAATGAAGATTTGATTCGGGTGCAGAGCAGTAGCAAGAGCATCAAGAGCAGTAGTCGGAGCAATAGCACACAAAACTCTGGTTCTGATTGCTCCAATTTTTGTTGCTATTGCTTCGACTATAAATAGTATTTTTTTGGAGTTCTGTCAAGTGCTCCACACATTCTACGACTGAAAGTTGGATCTCCGGTTATTTTACTTTGGCATTTGAACCCACCATGGCTGTGCAATGGTACGCGATTGATCATTAAAAAATTAATGAAGAACATTAGCGAAGCCAGTATTTTGAATGGCAAATTCCTAGGCGAAAATGTTTTGCTGCCACGCATTCCAATAATCCCAACAGGCGTCCAAATTGAATTCAAGCGTGTTCAATATCCCATTCGATAGGCATTCGCAATGACAATCAGTAAGTCACAAGGCCAAACGATGTCCGTTTGCGGCTTAGATTTGGGCACACCATGTTTTTCACATGAACAATTATACGTGGCATGTTCTCGCATGGACAAACCATCTAAATTATTTATATTGGCTGAAGACGGACTTACAAAAAATATTGTTCATTGAAATGCACTACGAAATTAATACTAATTTTCTTTGTTTCATTTTACTATTTTTCTACACTTTACGATTAAAAATATTTTACTTATTTCACGCTACTCATTGTTTCGTGATACAGGACATATCCGATTGATATTCATCAAAGAAAAAAATTTTGGCTTACGTATACCCCATTTTTTGAGTCAGGGCGTAGCAACGCGCGCTGGGAAATCTAGTTATAAATAAAAATAAAAATGATCGCTACATATGAGAATAAAAAAAAAAGTGCAGCTCTTGCATGTGCAATTATTTTCATGAGAAGACCGGAAAGAAAGTATGGGTTGAAGAGTGGATCTTCAGACTTAAAATTTTTTCAATAGAAGACAATTTGTTAAAAGAACTGGATAACTCCACATATGCTGCAAAATTTGATGTATTTATTTATTCAATCCCACAAATGTTACAATTCTGAATTACTTGCTTTCATGAAAAAAAACATCATATAAAATGACATCGTGTGGACAGCAAAACAGTCTATGTCATATTTTCTCATATCATATATTTATTGAAAATGTGAAATCAATGAGAAATACCATATTTTTCTATATTCATTGGGCAGCACCTTTAAAAAAGAGATTTGTTAGTTTCCATTTATTTTGCGATATAAGTACATATCGCATATGTTTAACTAAAGTGTTACAACTCAAAAAACACGGTTTTTGAGATAATGTTGCAGAATTACTCGTTATATCATGTTTTATATTGTGTCATGTTAATAACTTACATACTCTCCGCGTGAGAAGAGAATATATCTTCTATAATTATCCAATTTGTATGTAAATTGAAAACTTTAAATTTGATTTTCTCGAAATGCTCTTTTTTTTGGGTTGTAACGCTTTAGTTAAACATGTGCGATATATGCCTACATTTTTTTTCTATTGTATTGTCGTATCAGCGTCGAGCATGTTCATTGTACTTAAAGATTTTTAATGTATTTTATTTTCATTTAGGATTACCCCCTAGCAGAGAATTTAATGGGTCTGGTCGTGCAACTATGTGGATTCTTATCTTACCAGTGGAATAACATATACCTCTGCATTCATCTTTCTATCACAAAGCTGAGCAGTATTGACAAACAACAGAACAACAACAACCTATAGATATCACCGGATCGTTTTTGTAATCAATTGTTGAATCGTAATTCATTGCACAATATTCTTTAATGTACCGTCTATTAGTATTTTGTGTTGTACCCCAATTAGTTTGTACAATAGTCCTCGAATTTCATTGCCAAATACGTTCGTTACGTAATCGGAGTTGTCTATCTTTAGACGTTTCTGTTTCCCATTGAGCATTATGCCTATCACGGTCCAAAGACAAACGGATATTACGTTCAACGAGCGACTGTCGCGCTCTCTAGGTAATATATCGTTCACGGGATATTTAACTTAAGCTTCCAGCTCATACTATATTCTGTTAAACCGAAGTAGAGAATACTTTGTTTATAGCAGGGTTTGTATTGCATGCTCCATAGCAGCTGCCAACTCTCAAAAATATTTACCGCAGAATTTAGACAAAATCCCTAAAATCAACAATTACAATTACTTGGAAACCCTAAATAAATAACGTAGAATGCTATTCGGAGAATGAAGATTTGATTCGGGAGCAGAGCAGTAGCAAGAGCATCAAGAGCAGTAGTCGGAGCAATAGCACACAAAACTCTGGTTCTGATTGCTCCAATTTTTGTTGCTATTGCTTCGACTATAAATAGTATTTTTTTGGAGTTCTGTCAAGTGCTCTTGATTTTTTTAATTATTTATTTTTTTATACTTTTTAGTGTCTCGGTACGCTCATATGAGCGAAAACTGTGTTACTTATATAAGTTGGGCAAAATGTAGGTGATTGATTGCATGTTAAACAATACAGAGAAATGAAAATTACAATTTACGTAAGCGGTTCAATTCTTCAAGAGAAGGGGGTGTGTCTGTGTCGTGTACACGGCCGTCTGTTGTTTTTTTTTTTTTTTTGTTATGCGAACAAGGAGGTACAAATTTTCCAAAAGATACTCAATTACTATTGACCTGTGTCACAAGTTATGTCAGATTCATTAGCCTACCGACTAAAAAACCCATTATCGCCTCGAATCCCGTTAATCCCTACGGCACCGCCAAAGCATTCCTTCGCAGGGAGGGGTAGTGAGATTGATTGAGCGGACGCCATTGTTCGCTCGGACACCGATTTCCGCACACAATACATAAATCATGCGTGGCTGGCAGAAAGAGCCATTTTGGCACCAAAAAATGTGCACGTAGACGCTTTAAACCTTAAGATACAACAGTTGTTGCCAGGCAACTTGGTATCATACAAAGTGATCGATACAGTTTGCGATGCCAACCAAGCTGTAAATTATCCAACAGAGTTTTGAACTCACTGGATTTGCCAGGCATGCCACCACACATTCTACGACTGAAAGTTGGATCTCCGGTTATTTTACTTTGGCATTTGAACCCACCATGGCTGTGCAATGGTACGCGATTGATCATTAAACAATTAATGAAGAACATTAGCGAAGCCAGTATTTTGAATGGCAAATTCCTAGGCGAAAATGTTTTGCTGCCACGCATTCCAATAATCCCAACAGGCGTCCAAATTGAATTCAAGCGTGTTCAATATCCCATTCGATAGGCATTCGCAATGACAATCAGTAAGTCACAAGGCCAAACGATGTCCGTTTGGGGCTTAGATTTGGGCACACCATGTTTTTCACATGAACAATTAAACGTGGCATGTTCTCGCATGGACAAACCATCTAAATTATTTATATTGGCCGAAGACGGACTTTCAAAAAATATTGTTCATTCAAATGCACTACGAAATTAATACTAATTTTCTTTGTTTCATTTTACTATTTTTCTACACTTTACGATTAAAAATATTTTACTTATTTCACGCTACTCATTGTTTCGTGATACAGGACATATCCGATTGATATTCATCAAAGAAAAAAATTTTGGCTTACGTATACCCCATTTTTTGAGTCAGGGCGTAGCAACGCGCGCTGGGAAATCTAGTTATAAATAAAAATAAAAATGATCGCTACATATGAGAATAAAAAAAAAAGTGCAGCTCTTGCATGTGCAATTATTTTCATGAGAAGACCGGAAAGAAAGTATGGGTTGAAGAGTGGATCTTCAGACTTAAAATTTTTTCAATAGAAGACAATTTGTTAAAAGAACTGGATAACTCCACATATGCTGCAAAATTTGATGTATTTATTTATTCAATCCCACAAATGTTACAATTCTGAATTACTTGCTTTCATGAAAAAAAACATCATATAAAATGACATCGTGTGGACAGCAAAACAGTCTATGTCATATTTTCTCATATCATATATTTATTGAAAATGTGAAATCAATGAGAAATACCATATTTTTCTATATTCATTGGGCAGCACCTTTAAAAAAGAGATTTGTTAGTTTCCATTTATTTTGCGATATAAGTACATATCGCATATGTTTAACTAAAGTGTTACAACTCAAAAAACACGGTTTTTGAGATAATGTTGCAGAATTACTCAGTATATCATGTTTTATATTGTGTCATGTTAATAACTTACATACTCTCCGCGTGAGAAGAGAATATATCTTCTATAATTATCCAATTTGTATGTAAATTGAAAACTTTAAATGTGATTTTCTCGAAATGCTCTTTTTTGAGTTGTAACGCTTTAGTTAAACATGTGCGATATATGCCTACATTTTTTTTCTATTGTATTGTCGTATCAGCGTCGAGCATGTTCATTGTACTTAAAGATTTTTAATGTATTTTATTTTCATTTAGGATTACCCCCAAGCAGAGAATTTAATGGGTCTGGTCGTGCAACTATGTGGAATCTTATCTTACCAGTGGAATAACATATACCTCTGCATTCATCTTTCTATCACAAAGCTGAGCAGTATTGACAAACAACAGAACAACAACAGCCTATAGATATCACCGGATCGTTTTTGTAATCAATTGTTGAATCGTAATTCATTGCACAATATTCTTTAATGTACCGTCTATTAGTATTTTGTGTTGTACCCCAATTAGTTTGTACAATAGTCCTCGAATTTCATTGCCAAATACGTTCGTTACGTAATCGGAGTTGTTTATCTTTAGACGTTTCTGTTTCCCATTAAGCATTATGCCTATCACGGTCCAAAGACAAACGGATATTACGTTCAACGAGCGACTGTCGCGCTCTCTAGGTAATATATCGTTCACGGGATATTTAACTTAAGCTTCCAGCTCATACTATATTCTGTTAAACCGAAGTAGAGAATACTTTGTTTATAGCAGGGTTTGTATTGCATGCTCCATAGCAGCTGCCAACTCTCAAAAATATTTACCGCAGAAGTTAGACAAAATCCCTAAAATCAACAATTACAATTACTTGGAAACCCTAAATAAATAACGTAGAATGCTATTCGGAGAATGAAGATTTGATTCGGGAGCAGAGCAGTAGCAAGAGCATCAAGAGCAGTAGTCGGAGCAATAGCACACAAAACTCTGGTTCTGATTGCTCCAATTTTTGTTGCTATTGCTTCGACTATAAATAGTATTTTTTTGGAGTTCTGTCAAGTGCTCCACACATTCTACGACTGAAAGTTGGATCTCCGGTTATTTTACTTTGGCATTTGAACCCACCATGGCTGTGCAATGGTACGCGATTGATCATTAAAAAATTAATGAAGAACATTAGCGAAGCCAGTATTTTGAATGGCAAATTCCTAGGCGAAAATGTTTTGCTGCCACGCATTCCAATAATCCCAACAGGCGTCCAAATTGAATTCAAGCGTGTTCAATATCCCATTCGATAGGCATTCGCAATGACAATCAGTAAGTCACAAGGCCAAACGATGTCCGTTTGCGGCTTAGATTTGGGCACACCATGTTTTTCACATGAACAATTATACGTGGCATGTTCTCGCATGGACAAACCATCTAAATTATTTATATTGGCTGAAGACGGACTTACAAAAAATATTGTTCATTGAAATGCACTACGAAATTAATACTAATTTTCTTTGTTTCATTTTACTATTTTTCTACACTTTACGATTAAAAATATTTTACTTATTTCACGCTACTCATTGTTTCGTGATACAGGACATATCCGATTGATATTCATCAAAGAAAAAAATTTTGGCTTACGTATACCCCATTTTTTGAGTCAGGGCGTAGCAACGCGCGCTGGGAAATCTAGTTATAAATAAAAATAAAAATGATCGCTACATATGAGAATAAAAAAAAAGTGCAGCTCTTGCATGTGCAATTATTTTCATGAGAAGACCGGAAAGAAAGTATGGGTTGAAGAGTGGATCTTCAGACTTAAAATTTTTTCAATAGAAGACAATTTGTTAAAAGAACTGGATAACTCCACATATGCTGCAAAATTTGATGTATTTATTTATTCAATCCCACAAATGTTACAATTCTGAATTACTTGCTTTCATGAAAAAAAACATCATATAAAATGACATCGTGTGGACAGCAAAACAGTCTATGTCATATTTTCTCATATCATATATTTATTGAAAATGTGAAATCAATGAGAAATACCATATTTTTCTATATTCATTGGGCAGCACCTTTAAAAAAGAGATTTGTTAGTTTCCATTTATTTTGCGATATAAGTACATATCGCATATGTTTAACTAAACTGTTACAACTCAAAAAACACGGTTTTTGAGATAATGTTGCAGAATTACTCATTATATCATGTTTTATATTGTGTCATGTTAATAACTTACATACTCTCCGCGTGAGAAGAGAATATATCTTCTATAATTACCCAATTTGTATGTAAATTGAAAACTTTAAATGTGATTTTCTCGAAATGCTCTTTTTTGAGTTGTAACGCTTTAGTTAAACATGTGCGATATATGCCTACATTTTTTTTCTATTGTATTGTCGTATCAGCGTCGAGCATGTTCATTGTACTTAAAGATTTTTAATGTATTTTATTTTCATTTAGGATTACCCCCAAGCAGAGAATTTAATGGGTCTGGTCGTGCAACTATGTGGAATCTTATCTTACCAGTGGAATAACATATACCTCTGCATTCATCTTTCTATCTCAAAGCTGAGCAGTATTGACAAACAACAGAACAACAACAGCCTATAGATATCACCGGATCGTTTTTGTAATCAATTGTTGAATCGTAATTCATTGCACAATATTCTTTAATGTGCCGTCTATTAGTATTTTGTGTTGTACCCCAATTAGTTTGTACAATAGTCCTCGAATTTATTTGCCAAATACGTTCGTTACGTAATCGGAGTTGTCTATCTTTAGACGTTTCTGTTTCCCATTGAGCATTATGCCTATCACGGTCCAAAGACAAACGGATATTACGTTCAACGAGCGACTGTCGCGCTCTCTAGGTAATATATCGTTCACGGGATATTTAACTTAAGCTTCCAGCTCATACTATATTCTGTTAAACCGAAGTAGAGAATACTTTGTTTATAGCAGGGTTTGTATTGCATGCTCCATAGCAGCTGCCAACTCTCAAAAATATTTACCGCAGAAGTTAGACAAAATCCCTAAAATCAACAATTACAATTACTTGGAAACCCTAAATAAATAACGTAGAATGCTATTCGGAGAATGAAGATTTGATTCGGGAGCAGAGCAATAGCAAGAGCATCAAGAGCAGTAGTCGGAGCAATAGCACACAAAACTCTGGTTCTGATTGCTCCAATTTTTGTTGCTATTGCTTCGACTATAAATAGTATTTTTTTGGAGTTCTGTCAAGTGCTCTTGATTTTTTTAATTATTTATTTTTTTATACTTTTTAGTGTCTCGGTACGCTCATATGAGCGAAAACTGTGTTACTTATATAAGTTGGGCAAAATGTAGGTGATTGATTGCATGTTAAACAATACAGACAAATGAAAATTACAATTTACGTAAGCGGTTCAATTCTTCAAGAGAAGGGGGTGTGTCTGTGTCGTGTACACGGCCGCCTGTTGTTTTTTTTTTTTTTTGTTGTGCGAACAAGGAGGTACAAATCTTCCAAAAGATACTCAATTACTATTGACCTGTGTCACAAGTTATGTCAGATTCATTAGCCTACCGACTAAAAAACCCACTATCGCCTCGAATCCCGTTAATCCCTACGGCACCGCCAAAGCATTCCTTCGTAGGGAGGGGTAGTGAGATTGATTGAGCGGACGCCATTGTTCGCTCGGACACCGATTTCCGCACACAATACATAAATCATGCGTGGCTGGCAGAAAGAGCCATTTTGGCACCAAAAAATGTGCACGTAGACGCTTTAAACCTTAAGATACAACAGTTGTTGCCAGGCAACTTGGTATCATACAAAGTGATCGATACAGTTTGCGATGCCAACCAAGCTGTAAATTATCCAACAGAGTTTTGAACTCACTGGATTTGCCAGGCATGCCACCACACATTCTACGACTGAAAGTTGGATCTCCGGTTATTTTACTTTGGCATTTGAACCCACCATGGCTGTGCAATGGTACGCGATTGATCATTAAACAATTAATGAAGAACATTAGCGAAGCCAGTATTTTGAATGGCAAATTCCTAGGCGAAAATGTTTTGCTGCCACGCATTCCAATAATCCCAACAGGCGTCCAAATTGAATTCAAGCGTGTTCAATATCCCATTCGATAGGCATTCGCAATGACAATCAGTAAGTTACAAGGCCAAACGATGTCCGTATGCGGCTTAGATTTGGGCACACCATGTTTTTCACATGAACAATTAAACGTGGCATGTTCTCGCATGGACAAACCATCTAAATTATTTATATTGGCCGAAGACGGACTTTCAAAAAATATTGTTCATTCAAATGCACTACGAAATTAATACTGATTTTCTTTGCTTCATTTTACTATTTTATTACACTTTACGATTAAAAATATTTTACTTATTTCACGCTACTCATTGTTTCGTGATACAGGACATATCCGATTGATATTCATCAAAGAAAAAAATTTTGGCTTACGTATACAAAAAAAAAAAAAAAAAAAAAAAAAAAAAAAAAAAAAAAAAAAAAAAAAAAAAAAAAAAAAAAAAAAAAAAAAAAAAAAAAAAAAAAAAAAAAAAAAAAATTGATGTTTTTAATTATTTATTTTTTTTATACTTTTTAGTGTCTCGGTACGCTCATATGAGCGAAAACTGTGTTACTTATATAAGTCGGGCAAAATGTAGGTGATTGATTGCATGTTAAACAATACAGACAAATGAAAATTACAATTTACGTAAGCGGTTCAATTCTTCAAGAGAAGGGGGTGTGTCTGTGTCGTGTACACGGCCGCCTGTTGTTTTTTTTTTTTTTGTTGTGCGAACAAGGAGGTACAAATCTTCCAAAAGATACTCAATTACTATTGACCTGTGTCACAAGTTATGTCAGATTCATAAGCCTACCGACTAAAAAACCCACTATCGCCTCGAATCCCGTTAATCCCTACGGCACCGCCAAAGCATTCCTTCGTAGGGAGGGGTAGTGAGATTGATTGATCGGACGCCATTGTTCGCTCGGACATTCGAGAGCCCCTCAATATATTGGCAATTTCTGCAGAGAAGAATGCCCAATCGTCCACCAAAGCTATCATGCACCTTACAATCTCCTGGGAGCTACAGACATTCTTTCTCATGAACAAGATGTTCCGGATACTCCACGACACCTTCGCAGAGACCACAGAACGGATCCGCAGAGTGTTCAAACCTGTTCAGGTACTGACTGTAGCATCCATGAACAGTTACGAAATGGGTAAATTCGATCCCCACGTCACCAGAATGACGTTCAAGCAAATCTTTGATGTCTGGGATGAGCTGGTGTATCCTCCGTAGTTCTGACCTACTTCACCTGTGCTGTCATATCTTCAGGTATCTGGTCTTAATCTCCTCCATACCTACCTGAGAAGATGCTCGCAAGTTAAGTGTCGCCACTTGACCCTGAAAAAAAAAGTTATAATAAACAGAAATAAATGAATTACAAGTGTGAAAAACAATACTGTATTGTGAGAATTAAAAAGTGCCTTAATAAAAATATAATTAATAAGTGGTATAATAACACAAATAAATACAATAAATTACACTGTAAAGAAAAATACATAAAATGTACAAAATATATATAGGTTGGTGTTTGGAAATTTACAAGATAAATTTCAAATGTAATACAAATCGAGGAGCGAATCAAAGATTAGTGAAAAAAAAAACAAACAACAAAAGGCTTCAGTAACAAACAAGAAAAAAAAATGGAAGATTTACAAGCAAAAATCGGAAAACTCAATCGCAACAAAAGGAAATCGCACTAGAGAGCACACTAAAACAACAACATTAGACGAAGGAGATACAACAGGAGGAATTACAACCACAAAACTGGGAGTAACAACTAAAGACTTCATAAATCAGTTCAGGGCAATTCGACAACTATATAACAAAACTTATCTAGTGTCTTTTATAATTCCAGTGGACCAATTAATGACTTTATGTGACTGTAATGTGAGATCCAAAGATTCAGAGTAAACATTGTATTAAATGAAAAACTTCGAGGAAACGCAACAGGAATCGTATCGGAATTATTAATACAACACAACTTGGACAGGAATAAAGCAGAAACCAAGAGGTCACTTCCGACCGAAGACGACTTTTGCGGAGGTCTACAGTATGTATTTGCTATTAAAGAAAAATCAAAAAATAAATAAATGCAATGTTTGAATTAGGAGGTAAAATAAATCCTTTGTATAGTCCAATTTGTGTAAATATAGACATGTTAGCTATTTTCATTGAAAAAATTGATGTAGAGCATTTATTGATGATACTATGCAATTGAAAGATATCATCATTGGTTGGTTGGTTTCCGTGGCTGGCTCGTATAGTCTACTACGAGCCACAATTAGCACTAGAGTGCCGTTTTGATATCACTTCCTCTCCGAACGCAATCAGTATTACTAAATCCAACCTGTCGAATTTAGGTATTTGAGTAAATCACCCGGGCATGTGACTGATCAGTCCGAGGGATTGTCGATGAAGTATTTGCCCTGAAACTTATTTCTAGTCTTTGCCAAGCTGGGCATTGACATAGAAAGTGGGTGAGTGACTCCTCTTCGTTTCCGCAGCTCCTACAATGGCTTCTAAACGGAATACCCAGTCCCTCCGCGTGCATCCCTACACACCAGTGACCAGTAAAAACCGCTGTGAGCCTTGCGGTATCCGAGCGTCTTCTGTTAATGAGTCTAAAAGACATATTTTCGTTGTAACAAGGCCAGCTAGCACGTGCCGCTCTGCAAGATTCAAGATCTTTCCAACGTCTGTTAGCCAGCTGGCGGAAAAACAGGAAGTTACTCCTCTTGACGACCGCCAGGGGAATCGAAACCAGTTCCGCCAACGATACATCAAGAGAAGCACCAGAACGAGCCAATTCGTCAGCCTGACCGGGAACCCATAAGAGAGTGATATCAGCTTGACGACTTAGCTCGCTCATCATCGACCTGGTACGTTATTTTTGGCCAGCCGACATGCTTCCCTAATGGCAAGGGTCTTTCCGCCTGAAAGACTGTGGCCTCGTTGGGTAGCCGGAAAGTGTGGTCTAAGCTTATTTATGGTGAGTGCAGCCCTGCTCCTACACCGCATTGCATCTTCGACCCATCCGTAAAGATTGAAATGTCAAAATCACTCTGAAAACTGTTCTCTTTCCATTCCATGCTGGTAGGAAATTTTACCTTGAAGTCACTCTCAAAGCTATTGTGCGCCACTATATAGTCTGTCGTTCTCTTGAACATAGAATTATTAACCACTCCTAGTATTTAACTATGTCCATATGGGCGTTCTGCCCAGCAGCCGTTTTCTTTTAACCTTACCGCGCTGTTGCAGACCATGTTTTTAATATGGAGGTTAATTGGGAGAAGATATAGCAGTACATTCAGTGCTCTCTGCACACCGCTAAGTTTGTGCACTAAGTAGATCTTTCATAGAGCTGGCCACCAAACAATTGCCCCGTATGTAAGAATCGGACGTACTATCGCTGTGTACATCCATGCTGTTATTTAAAGGCGTAGGCCCCATCTCTTACCAAGCAATCTTCTGCAAGAGTAATAGGCCACAGTGGCTTTCCTAGCCCGTAGCTCTATATTGGATTTCCAACTGAGTTTTGCGTCCAGCAAAACTCCCAGGTACTTGGCCTTGTTGGAAAGATGAAGCTGTTGTCCATTCAGAAGAGGAAGGGGAAAAATCGGTATTTTGGTTTTCGTTGTGAAAAGCATCAGTTCTGTCTTGCTTGGGTTAACATTTAGAACACATCCTGTGGCCCATTTTAACAGTTTCCCCAGAGCTCCCTGCATGATGTTGCTTATCACACTAGGAAACATCCCTGATACCGTGATCACAACGTCGTCCGCATATGCGACTACCCTTGCCCCGTCTCCTCTAAAACCTTGATAATGTTATCTATGACTAACAGCCACAGCAGTGGAGAGATTACCCCACCCTGTGGTGTCCCTCTACTGACATATCTGATTAGAGTCGAGTTTCCTAATTCTGACTGCACTGTTCTGGTATTAAGCATGTTAATTATCCATTCCCCAATGTCTTCCTCTACGCAAATCCTAGCTAAAGAATCCTGGATAGCACGTGTACTATCATTATTGAAAGCACCCTCTATATCTAAGAATGCTGCGAGAGAGTATTGTTTATAGTAAATCGTCCTCTCTGCCGTGCGGACAACCTCATGTAGAGCCGTTTCCGTGGATCTACCCTTGAGGTATGCATGTTGGCAAGTCAAGATGGGAAATTTATCAATAATGGATCAAAGATGGAGCTCCAATACCCTTTCCATCGTCTTCAAGAGGGATGTTAGGCTGATTGGCCTTAAATCTTTTGCGGACTCATGACCAATTTTCCTTGCCTTTGGTATGAAGACTAGAGCATCAAGAGCAGTAGTCGGAGCAATAGCACACAAAACTCTGGTTCAGATTGCTCCAATTTTTGTTGCTATTGCTTCGACTATAAATAGTATTTTTTTGGAGTTCTGTCAAGTGCTCTTGATGTTTTTAATTATTTATTTTTTTTATACTTTTTAGTGTCTCGGTACGCTCATATGAGCGAAAACTGTGTTACTTATATAAGTCGGGCAAAATGTAGGTGATTGATTGCATGTTAAACAATACAGACAAATGAAAATTACAATTTACGTAAGCGGTTCAATTCTTCAAGAGAAGGGGGTGTGTCTGTGTCGTGTACACGGCCGTCATTTGTTTTTTTTTTTTTTTCTTTGTTATGCGAACAAGGAGGTACAAATCTTCCAAAAGATACTCAATTACTATTGACCTGTGTCACAAGTTATGTCAGATTCATTAGCCTACCGACTAAAAAACCCACTATCGCCTCGAATCCCGTTAATCCCTACGGCACCGCCAAAGCATTCCTTCGTAGGGAGGGGTAGTGAGATTGATTGATCGGACGCCATTGTTCGCTCGGACATTCGAGAGCCCCTCAATATATTGGCAATTTCTGCAGAGAAGAATGCCCAATCGTCCACCAATGTTATCATGCACCTTACAATCTCCTGGGAGCTTGGCTCTTCTCCAACTCATTGGTATGTGGCTTAGACGAATACATGTCCTAAAAATCAACCTAAGCCACGGAACTTCCTTGTCCCGTAGCTTCTGTAGCATTATCGGAAGAATTCCAGGCGATTTATAGGGCGAAAACGTATTGATTGAGTGCGTGATTTTGTACTCTGTGAAGATCGAATCAAAGTCTCGTGAAGTTTGCCGTAACCGTACGGGTACTTCCGAATCAGTTGTCGCATCTTTGCAGTCGGGGAAATGTGTTTTGTGTAGGTGGTCAAGTGTCTCAGCAGATGATTCCGTCCATGTTCCATCTTCCTTTTTCAAGAACAAGGGATTTACCCGTTCTTTGGCCAGAACCTTTCCTAATCTTGCTGAGATAGAAGTAGACTCGATCGACTCACGAAATTCCTTCCAACCATTATTTTTGGCTTTCCTGATGGCTTTTTGGTAAGTCTTGAGACAGTCTTTGTAGACTTGCAAGTTGTTATCCATGTAACACTGATTGAAGAGCTTTCTCGTTTTCTTTCTGAGTTTCGAGAGCTCTTCGTTCCACCACTGTGAGAAACTTTTATGGCTCCTTCTAATTTGGGATATCTTGTACGCTTTGCCGAAAGCTTCCTCAAGATATTTAACCGTCTTTTCAATTTCGTCCTTGAAGTCAATGTTTGAGCATGTAAAGGTATTCAGTTTCGATTTAGCTACCCTTGTAAAAACATCGCATTTTATATTGCGTGGGTTTCTAAATGGAACAGAATCCGTTATCTTCAAATTCAAATTGTAGAGCATCCAACTGTGATCCGAGAAAGAGCTATTGTTGAACAGTCTCCAGTTTTCAACCTGAACCTCTGAATTTTCGGACAGAAGAGTTATATCTAGTACCACTTCACACCCCGGAAAGCCTTCTGTACTAGGGAATTTGAAGGTTGGAGTATTTCCTCTATTGCAAACTAACAGATTGTAACTACTAATAAAATTAAAAAGCGACTCACCCCTTTCGTTATCCTCGGTGCTTCCCCATAGCATATGGCGTGCATTGGCGTCGCATCCCAGGAGTAGGGTAGTGTTGGTGGATGTTGCACTGGCGGACAACTGCACAACCTCGTCCGGAGGTGACTGCCTGTTGTGCGCCACGTAGACGGATGCTACCAGCATGTCTTTTTTATCTGCCACTTCGACTTTTACCACTGTCAAATCACCTGTGCAGAATTGAGGAAAAAGGAAAGCATTGATAATGTTTTTAACTAAAATACATGTTCTAGGCTAGTTACATACCTTAGTGTACAGAAGTTTGTACCTTTTGTTTTTGAGCCCTAGAATGTCAGTGCCTCTGACCCAGGGCTCTTGAACGATGTCAACGGTCAACGTCATCCTCAGCTAGGAAGACGGCAAGATTATCCGTGGCATTCTTAGAATGCTTAAGATTAATCTGCACGACTTTCAGCATCGGGAGGTCTCTTTGGTGTACTGGTGGCTTCATCCTGAAGCACCAGGTCGCCCATCAGCCTGTTGGCAACCTGCATGTCATCAGGCTCTTCGTCCGACGGCCGAAAAATCTTAAGCTTGGCGTACCTTCCGCCAAACCTCAACTTGTAGTCAGACTTCTCCAACTGCTTAACGGAATCTTCGTTGATGGAGAGGAGCAAAGACATGCTGATCTTTTGCTGACCTTCGTCCTTTATTACAGCCCAATCACTCATGGGCATGGAAGGATTCTGTCGCTGCAGAAGCTGTAGTACCTTGCCGTGCTCCAGCTTCATGACAGGTAACTAAATGCGAGCTCTCGGCCGCCTTGGAATGTCCCGAGCCGGGATGAGCTTAAGCTTTAAGCCCTCCCAAACATTGCTGATCTTAGCAATGCAATTAACCAGGAACTCCATAGACGGTCGATCGTCGCACCTCATCACCCTGCAGCCACGGATTACCTGAGAAGAGTCGAAACCGGGTGGTGAAGAGCGCAGATCAGAGAGTGGGTGTTCCATCACCAGCTCTGTTAACCTGGGTTCAATCTCCACCCACTTTTTCTAAAACACCTTCTTACCACCGTTAGTGACTTCATCAATTAGTGCTACCGTAAGCTCATCCCGATCTACGTCACTAAAAAGCCTCTTGGCACTTACTGAGGGACCTTCCTCGTTATTAGCCAAAACGGCGACTTTGCTTTTCATTGCATTTGTAATGGTCTCGTCCTGAGACCGATTACGTTTCGTCGCCTTCACAGGCTTCAGGTGAGTGGCCACGTACTCCTCGTACTCGTCCACCACGGCCTGGTAATTGGCTTTGTCCGCGAGGTCGAACTCGTGTACCGTCCCAATCTCCTCATTCTTAGCAATGTTGCTTAGGATGAATCGAACTTTCTGGTACATGTTCTTTCTGACCATCGCTTCCGTTTTGCCTTTTTTGGCTTGGATGCGCTACGGCTGGCGTTATCCTTAGCCGCTTTTGTTCATGTTGTCGGTTTTTCACTACAACCTGTAGCTACCGACGTTGTTTTGGGTGCTGTTGATTGCGCTACAGCTTGCCCGCTGTCTGCGGTAACTAGCTCCTGGCTTGAGGCCTGTAGCTCGTCCTCAGAGCTCGTCCCGAGCTCCATTTCGTTTTGTTTTGTAAACAAATTTTTTGTGTTTTTAGTATTTAGATTCATGTTTGGTCCCACGAGTGTAGGGGAGAGTAGGTCCACCGGGGCATAGCCCCCTGTACCCCGACAAGGCTAAAAATGAAACCAGAGGTCGCCAGGAGTCCACCGTTCCAAAACATACTCACGCAGTGCCATTCATCCCATGGGCACGGTCGTTCGACACACGGGATTGCGGGTTTTATCGAGTTTACCTCTCTTGATCCGCCATATTTCATAACAAACAGCAGGGACACCTCTGCCAGGATGTGGCTTCTTACCACGTATGGACGGTCTTGAGCGTGAAGATGTAATACTCTTCACGCTCCTGTGAACGAGCATGCAGAAATCTTATATTATTAATTAATTAGACTTACTTTTATGATAGATTCAGTATTTATACTAATTTCAATACACTAATAGTCACATGTAGATGGCGCATGACTATTAGTATGAAATATGTGTTAAATGAAGATGGCGCATGGCCATCGTGTATTGAGCAGACATTTTGGGAGATATACGATCCATTAATCCTAGGATTTTGAAACTTACATGGTTGGTGACAATGGATCAGGCACTTATAGTGTATAAATTTCAGTTCGATAAACCGAAAAACAAAAAAGTTTTTCAAATAGGAACATTAATTTGAATTTGTGTTTGTATGGGAGGTACCCTCTTCCTAGTTTGGGAGGTACCTTTCCCAGTTTGGGAGGTACCTCTCCTGGTAATCCTAGGATCATGAAATTTAAATGGTTGGTGAATATGGATCAGACATTTATAGTACATATCTAAATTTCAGTTCGATAAGACAAAAAACAAAACAAAAAATTTATAAAGAACCCCTCCTTTGGATTAGGCTGATTATGGTTTAATGAAACATTTTCTGACGACCATACCTATCAGTTGGCAGCACAGAAAATAAAACAAGTGAACAACTCCAATGCGCACTAAATGAAATCTTTGAGTGGACATCAACATGGCGCATTAAACTCAATGAGACAAAATCAACACATATAGATTTCTTGTACAACAAAATACGATACCTCCTATAGTAAATAAATGGCATACAAATTCCACACCATAATACTGCTAAATACTTAGAGATGACTCTGGACACCAAGCTCAAGTGGAATGAACATGTAAAGAAAAAGAAAGAAGAACTTGAACTAAAATTCAGAAAAATGTATTGGTCATTGGTAGGCGGATTGCGCTATCGAACTACAACAAAGTATTATTATACAACCAAATACTTAGACCTATATGGATTTATTGTATCCAGTTATGGGGCTGCTCGTGTTCCAGCAACATAATGTCAATACAAAGGTTACAGAAAGAAAGTGTGAGATGTGTTGTGAATGCACCCTGGTATGCCCTTAGCAGCGATATTGAACGTGATCTTGGCATCGATTCAGTCGCAATTACCATTCGGAAATATGCGAGGTCTCATTTGGAAAGGCTAAGTGTTCATATAAATAATGAAGCTTCAAGCCTTATAGATCCAAGTGGTTGGAAAACAAGGCTGAAACGCAAAAAGCGGCATCAACTCCTAGATTAACCCAAATCTCTTCAATCAGGAGTCCCAACAAAATGATGAGTATTAGCTAAGCCCACTTAAAAGTGCCCGTTAGTTTAAATTTCTTTTAAAACTAGTTCCAATATATATAGAAAAAAAAATTACTCCCTTCTTTAGAAATTTACATGCTTCACGACCTTCATCAGTCTTTAATTTCCCAAATTATGTAAGAGTCCACAAAGCACAATCAACGACACTGTTAAAAAAGTGCTTGATGAAGTGTGCAGAGTTGCGTGCTCAAACGCTGAAAAAACTTGCTGCAAATCACCCAAGACTGCAATCTCATCAGTTGTTAAAGGCAATAGTGCTTTTGTATTTCCAATGGCAGCATTTGTTCAAAAAATGGAACAAATTAAAAGCACTATTCCATCTAGTATGGCAATCCTGTACTAAGCTGTGTGGGTAATCTGTACACTGCGCTTCTTTAAATTTACCATAAGCTTTCAAGCTCCTCTTAAAAAATACACTGTAGCTTTATTTTTTTCTTGAGTCAGACAGTCTTGTTCAGTCAAATTTATTGAGTGAGCAAAACATGGCACATGTCTGTTTTGCAAGATCTCACAGGCTTTTATCATATTATGGGCGTTATCTGTCACAATGTCTGTCACTTTGTGGAAAACTCGCCATTCAGTCAGAACATCTCACAATAAGCTCGATATGTCCTCTGCCGAGTGGTTCGTTTCATCAAGCAGTTTTTTGGTTGATAAAACAGCTGTGCGCAACTGAAAATTGGCTGTAATGAAAAGACAAGTGACCGTCAGATAACTTTCGTTAGCTCGTGATGTCCAGCAATCCGTTGTTATAGAGGAATGCTCAACATCTTCAAAATCGCACTTAATTTTGACTTCATATCGTTAAAAATATTTGGCATGCATACATTTCGCAATTTTATACGGGAAGGTAACTCGTAGCGAGGATCAAGCGTGTTGACAAATTGACGAAAAACCTTTGTTTTTAAAAACTAAAAAATGTCTTAGGTCTGAGCTGATGGAATAAGTCAGTACGCTGTCAAGTCTCTTTTCTCTACCTGACGATGTTTCGTATTTTTTGTCTCAACGACAAAATAGCTCCTGAGGCTTTTGGCCTTATTGTTAAAGTTGGATACATGCTCTTCAGATGACCAGACAAATTGGTGGTATTTCCACTTGTTTGGTACGTTTTCCCAAATTTTATGCATTTAGCAGACATCTGTTGATTTAAAAAAGCTCCAGACTGTTGATTTACCATATTTTGTCCGTTTACTATGGATTTCTTCCTTGGCTTCACTGTTCATCTAAATCGAGTTCGTATTATTGCCATTTATTGTACATACAAAAATATATTTATATATATATGATGAAAATGCACACACACACATTAAAAAGACTGCAACTGCAAGATAGTAAATACCTTTGCCTTTAGAATCTTTCTTAGTTATTTAAATATCCAAATTTAATAAATTAATCGGTGATTTTAATCGATCTATCGATATTGCATCGATGTTTCGCCTAGCACTAGTCCTTGATACTATTCACTTGCAAGACACAAAAAACCAGCACTTCAAATGAGAACAGCACAACATGCATCCATTTTCAAAGCGTTTTGAATACATTCCTACAGATCTCTAGTGTACACATACACTTTACAGAAACAAAAAAACATTCTCTCAAATTCACTTAGAGTATAGATTCATATGCCAAATGTATTCCTGTAGGATTTTAGTACATACAGTGACCCAAAAACTATTAATTTGAGCCCCAAATTAAAATTAACAACCCCATTCTTCATATAAAAAAAAAAAAACAGACATTTTTAAACTCATATCGACAATGTAAGATTAGCATTTATAATTTTCTCTGCTTATTCATCGATCCACCAAAATTTTTAGTAACTTCTTCTGGTATATTGTCCCAAATATCCTTTTCCACGATTCTCCATTTTTCTCAATTCTTTTTCCACGTAGACCCATAGATACTCTACAGGATTTCAGTCAGGGCTTTCAGAGATGTGATTTCGTATTATACAGAAACCATTTTTTTACAAGAATATACATACAGTGGCTCCCAGCTTATTTCATGCTGCAGCATATTGAAACTTTGAAACGGTGATGTTCTATAACTAATAATGATATCGGAAAAATTTAAATGTAGAATTGTAGCTATGTATTTAACATAATCCATTTTAAAGGAACAAAAAAAAAACTCCTTTTCACAAATACAGAAAATGGAAATTTACACGAAAAAAAATTCTATATCTTTATTAGAATACTAGAATAGCGTGTTACTGCGGCCCTGTCTTGATGTTAGTGTGCGACAACAACACACAATTCAAGAAGGAGCAGTGATGCCATTTTAGCCTTTTTCCAGACAGATCTGTGCTTTTTTTAACTGACCTATCCGGAGAAAAAAGTCAAACATCCCCTATCCGGAAATCTATCCTTTTTTAGTTTTAATGTATTATTTAATTTTTTTTTTTCAAATTCTGTGAATATGCTAAAATTACGCAAATAATAGAAATAGTCGACATGTATTGGGTTGTGCTCATCACTAATACCATAACTTAACATTGTGGCTGATCACATGACCGAAAACGGCATATGACCCGAACATAACATAAACAAACAAACATGCCGAAAGAAATATATAAACAAAAATTGAGCGAGTCGTGGCTAAATCAGCCTGATTTAAAAAGTTGGGTGAGCCGCGATCCAAAAGTTTTGTAAGTGTGGGATTAACTCTAAAATTGATCAAATACGTGCGCACATGGCCACAAAAAAACATGTGGTTAATGCCTAGCCATTCGCACAGCTAAATAAATTATCGTTCCCACCTAAACCAAGGAACGAAACTGCTGTCCAGGATGCGGCGCTAGCAATGTTCATTGCCCAGAATGCTGCGATTGAACCAGTCGCCCAGTTAAGTGACTTGTGCAAACAAAAATTTGGCGCATCGCAATTGCAATTGCGCCGGACGAAATGCACACAGGTTATTAAAAACGTGTTAGCCGAACATTTTAAAGAAGATCTTCGGAAAGATATTGGTGATGCAAAATACAGTCTGCTAATCGATGAGACGACGGGTGTAAGCATTACTAAGATTATTGGTAGGACGCACTTATTATATTATAGGTAGGTTACACTTATGGGGTTCCAGATAAATATCTCAACATGATTGGCACTAGTGCCTCCTACAGTAGTGCCTTAAAAGAAGAGGATTATGACCTCATAGATGAGGCAATAAAGCTCATTTAATATTAAAAACATAAATTTATAACTTTAAAATTATTAAAAATAAAAATAATAAGGCAAAAAATTTTGTCCTGTTTTCTGTCCTTTTTTAAATATTTTTTGTCCCTTTTTCCCCGCTTTTTTGAGGTCGGTCTGTCCTGTTTTTGTGATAGGTTGATGGCATCACTGAGAAGGAGCAAAGCATAAGGAACGAAGAAGCAAAAAAAGTTTGCAAATACAATATCAAAAATTGCATACATACATTTCAAATGTTTAATATTTTCAAATTACTCAACTCAACAAAAGTCAAACAAAATACGTGAAAGAAGAAGAGAAAAAAAAATCGGCAGAATACATTTTGGTTTTTGGTACACGACTACCCCGCGACCCACCCACTTGTCTTAACAACAAATCAAAATTGATCAATAGTATCAAATACGAAACGCAAACGAAGCAAAGCACAAACAACGAAACACACAGTCTTATTTTATTATAGAAAACTATTTGTTAATTCGTAGAAGTGTGCACTGACTTATTTTTTTTTCGTGTTTTTCATAATTCTTTGGCTTGCGTAGAGTGAAAATGCATGCAAAATGCAGAACATAGTAGCCAATAGGAGCGTAAGGTGAAGAAATTTGCTCTGCGACTGAATGCACAGCTATATAGAGAAACATAAATGGAAAGGGATAAGCAACAACTTGATTTTTACGCGTGCCGTTCGTGTGAACACAAACAAAAATCACCCAGGAATAATCGACGATCGAATGACGTTTATGCAAATTGTGTGTTTTACTATTTTATTCTTCTCTCTTCCTTCCCTTGCATATTAACAAAGGCACACGATGCTTTCCAATACACATACCCACATTCACCTTTGCTTATATGGAATATGAAGGAGCCTTAATTAAAGCTTTGGAGGGAAAAGCTTCAGTTAAGACTCTTTGTCAGCAAACATTGGTGGAATGTTGGGACCTGGACGAAGTCACCACACGAGAGGAGGTGTGCGAAGCCATACGCACTCAAATTCCAGCCCTCAGTAGCATGGAGGCGTCAGCGGTTAAGTCTATGCGTAGGGCAAGATATGGGACTCAAACTGCCACAATTGAGCTCCCTGCTGCTGAAGCCAAACTGATTATGGATGCGGGACATATACGAGTAGGATGGGTTCGGTGCAGGATACGCGGAAATATCGCACCGATCAGATGTTATCGCTGCCTCAACTACGGGCATGTTTCCCACCAATGCGAAAGCACGGTGGATCGCACAGGCGAATGCTTACGTTGCGGCAAAAAAGGTCACTTAGCCAGAGGTTGCCAAGCAGCACCGAAGTGCTCAATATGTGAAGACGGAGACAAAAATCACGCTACAGGTTGTTTCCAGTGTCCTATGTATAAAAGAGCGATGTTGCAGCTAAGCAAAAATGGTTAAGGTGATCTAAATCAACCTTAATCACTGCAGGGCCGCCCAGGATCTATTATATCAGACCATTACTGAAAGGCGCATTGATGTTGCAGTCGTATGTGAACCTTACCGTGTACCTCAGGCGAATAACACGTGGGTAACTGATCAGTTTTAAAAAATGTTTCCTCTCTCTTATAAATATGCATTTATTATAAAATTGACAAAAAGCTCAATGCTCCAATATTAAATTATTGATTGATTTGACTTATGTTTTGGGTGCATATCAACATTGTGAAAAATATCAAAAGCAAAAGTGAAATAATCATACAGCTTAAGAGTATACTTCCAAAAAAAATATTACCAAAATATGAAACGAAATAAATAACAAAGCTAGAAACTGTGCGCAGTGCATATTGGAGCACATGTTTCTTCTATGGGACCCCTTTAATTTTGTAACTTTATTTTAGTTTTAGTATTTGTTGCTATCATGAAATTAGAAATACACATTCTGTGAAAATTTCGACTGTCTATCTATTACGGTTCATGAGATACAGCGGAGTCGGACGGACGGACGGCGGAAGCTTAGTAATAGGATCCCGTTAGCACCCTAGCACCCTTTGAGTATGGAACCCTAAATAACTATATTAAAATTTTTAATACATCAAAAAAGTAAGTATTCTATGACATTCAGTGACAAGGTAGCATTCTATTGGTGAAAGAATTTATAAAATAGGATAAGTAGTTTCGAAGATTACCTGAGTCATCAAAACTATTATATTAGTATAAAAGTATAGATAGTAAAGATATGCTGCAGCATGAAATAAGCCGTAAGCCCAAGTACATATTTCGTGCTCGTGGGTTAAATTTTGCAGCAGTTTGAGGAAGATTTTACTTTGGTATGTTAAGATAATCTTTTTTGTACCAATAATATTGGCTGCATCTAGTGCTGCACCATCTCTTCTTCACATGAAACGTCGCACATCAGATCAAAATATCTTGAATTTTACTTCCCCTGGAGAAATAACCTAGCACCAGAACTCTGGAGGCTTGCTGACAGAAAATTTAGCATATTGCAGCCGTTTTTTATAATTCGGGCAGTAAAAACTGCTTATTCTTAGATGTGTATCAGGAGAAGGTTATCTTTTGGTTATCTTTGGCTATGACAAAGATGTAATACTCTTCACGCTCCTGTGAACGAGCATGCAGAAATATTATATTAATTAATTAGACTTACTTTTATGATAGATTCAGTATTTATACTAATTTCAATACACTAATAGTCACAAGTAGATGGCGCATGACTATTCGTATGAAATATGTGTTAAGTGAAGATGGCGCATGGCCATCGTGTATTGAGCAGACATTTTGGGAGCTATACGATCCATTAATCCTAGGATTTTGAAATTCACACGGTTGGTGACAATGGATCAGGCACTTATAGTGTGTAAATTTCACTTCGATAAACCGAAAAACAAAAAAGTTTTTCAAATAAGAACATTAATTTGAATTTGGGTTTGTATGGAAGGTACCCTCTTCCTAGTTTGGGAGGTACATCTCCTGGTAATCCTAGGATCATGAAATTTGCATGGTTGGTGAATATGGATCAGACATTTACAATGATCGGAAAAAGTATTTTGACAAAGAAAAAATTGCGCATTTTTGTTTATATCTTCCTTTTTAATGATAGAAAAAATTAAGAAAAATCCATGATAATCGTCTAACAATAAGCTTACATTTATTAGTTCAATTCAATATTGTAATTAAGAAATTAAAAATTATTTTTGAAAAATGTATGGAGAAAAAGTATTTTAACAAAATATTTTTGGTCAGAAAAAAATGTAAATTAGGATAAATTTACAAATATGAAAAAATGAAGTCTCCTTTAGCGTTGATAACTTTCTGCAATCGGCCTGATACTGATTTCACTAAATTTTGGAGGATTTGCGGACAAATGTCCTTCCAATGGTTTTCGACCTCAGCGATTGTTTCCTCGCGCGTTCTTCTTTAACATGGACTTCTTTTTCTTTTTATATAAGCCCACACATTCTCAATAATATTTAAGTCGGGGCTTTGAGGTGGCCAATCCAATATATTTACTCCCACATCCCTTAGAAAGTTGGTTGTCATCTTGGCTTTGTGACAAGGAGCTGTCTTATCAATTTATCACCAGAAGTGAACGCGTGATCATTTAAAATATGTAAGTATTGACCCTGATTCATTGATCCGTCGATTGGTACCAAATCTCCGATGCCATTGAAGCAAACACAACTTGCCACTTTTTTTCTTATTTTCTTAGGCACTCTGCAGAAAATTTTCTTGTTTGACGCATGGTACTGAAAGGAGCTTTCATCAGTCCACAATACTTGCTCCCAAAATGATGAAGGCTTGTGTACATATTTTTGGGCAAATTCCAGACGTTTTAGCTTATTTTTTCGTGAAATTTGAGGTATTGGTCTGGCTGTATAGGTAAAACCTGCCTCTTTTAAACAATTTCTCACAGTTCTTTCACAAGTTTCAATATTATACTGCTTATTCAATTCAATTGCTGCAGATTTTGGAGTTTTTAGCAGATTGTTTTTAAATTTTTACCACAATTAAACGGTCTTCTCTTTTGGACGTCTTACGTGGTCTTCCTGAACGTGGCAAGTTACTTGGAGATTTGATTTTTTTTTTTGCTTATTAGTTTGATAATAAACTGTTTGACGAGGCACTTTGTATAGTTTGCTTAAGTATTCAACAGAAATACCAGCATCATACTTGATCACCATCTCATTTCTTATAACTTGACTTATTTCTGACGCTTTCCCCATATTTAGTAATTCAAGGTTAATGAATGTAATTCAAATTAATAATAATTTATTAAAACAAAGATTATAATGCGCTGAGATAAACTTTCATCGCACCCGAAACGAAAGAAACTAAAAAAAATGCAATGTCAAAATACTTTTTTCCAGTCACTTTTAGATCAGTTCTAACTTTGCACGTCGTAGAATATGAATGGAGAAAGTAATAAACAAAATAATTTGCGCATTTACAGATATTATCACCTATTTTGTTTTGATCATCATCAGAGAACCGTTACTTCTCAGATTTTATGGAAACTAGCAATCAAACATTGCACATAGTTTTGTCAAAATACTTTTTCCGACCATTGTATAGTACATATCTAAATTTCTGTTCGATAAGACAAAAAACAAAACAAAAAATTTATAAAGAACCCCTCCTAGTCGTCCGATTAGGCTGATGTCTACAAATGTTCAGCATATGGTAAAAAGAAAGCTTTGTGTATTTTCAGCTCTCTAACTCAAAAACTGAGGGACCAGTTTGCGGCCAGACGGCTAAATCAACTCGTCTCATCGAGCTGATCACAAATATACAGTGGGGAACAAAATAGTTCGGACTTTTGCACTTTTAGAGTAAATGTATTAAAATGAGTCAATGGAAGAAATTTTGACAAATGTTTTAAATTCATTTATTTAATATATCAACAGTGGGGAGCAAAAGAGTTCGGACTTTTGCACTTTTAGAGTAAATGTTTTAAAATGAGTCAATGGAAGAAATTTTGACAAATGTTTTAAATTCATTTATTTAATATATCAATAATCTTTCATTTTATTAAAAAAAAAAAAAACAAAAATATTAATTTTTAGCAAAAATATAAACTAAAAACAAAAGTAATCTTATTCGAACAATTATGCACACGAGTGATTATGCATGATTGTGCATGGACATTGTTCCATTATAAGTCCCGTTATTTTTTTGTTCTTTGTTATTTTTGTTACAATTTCATTTGCCTTGATAGATTTTAAATTTAGTACACCATTATGCGTTTTGCAGGTCAGTTATCATAAGAAAAAACATAACATGAAGGAGACGTCATTCGAAGTTGAAAATATTGTGGTAAATTTATTACAAAAGTATTTTCATGCCGCAAAATTGCTGCGCGATTAAATTTAAGCAAATCAACAATAAATTCTATAAGAAAACGTCGAAATGTGATGTGTGCCAGGAATCCTGCTGGCCGACCAACACTTATTTCTGATGGCGATGCTCGATTGATGGAACGTTTGCTCCATGACAAGGGCATTCGGACACCAAAAAATGCTGCAAGTGCTATTAACAAAGACGTCAGTGCATGGACAGCTAGACGTGCGCTGAAGAGAGTGGGCTTGGTCGCTAGCGTAAAAATAACTATCTCTCTCAGACAAACATGTACCTCGACGCTTGGAGTTCTGCAAATTGGACTGTTGATGATTGGAAACGCGTTATTTGGAGCGATGAAACGAAAGTCAGCCTTTTCTAGTCAGATGGTAAGGAGTACTACTGGCATCGACCACACGAAAGCATCCAAAAGAACCAGGTGAAGGAGACTGAAATACGGCGGTGGAGGTATAATGGTTTTGGGCTGTTTTACTTGGTGGCGTATGGGTCCTTTAAAGAAAATTGAAGGCATTATGAAGAAGGAGCAATATTTAAGTATTCTCCAAAGCAACCTTCCTGATTTTATTGATGAGTGCGCATATCCAGTTGAAGAAATCATTTTCCAGCAAGATTGAGATCCGAAGCACACAGCAAAGGTGGTTAAAAATTGGCTTCAAAGTCAAAATTCCCAACTGATGCAATGGCCTGCACAGAGTCCAAATTTAAATCCCATAGAAAATTTGTGGGCTATTGTAAAACGGAGGCTGGGTGCTTATGAAAGTCCTCCAAGAAATTTATCTGATCTTCATGAAAGAGTGCAAAGAGAATGGCGAAATATAGGACACGAAACGATTAAAAGGCTAGTGGAAAGCAAGCCCAGATGCGTTAAAAGTGTCATTTAGGATAAAAGACTTTGGACGAAGTATTAACTTAAAAATTAAAAACGATTAGGCAGTCATACAAATGCAAAATCACTCTTGTACATAATTGCTCGAATGAGATTACTTTTGTTTTTTGTTTACATTTTTGCTAAAATTTTTTTTTTTTTTTTTTTTTTTTAAATGAAAGATTATTGATATATTAAATAAATAAATCAAAAACATTTGTCAAACAATCTTCCATTTACTCATTTTAATACATTTACTCTAAAAGTGCAAAACATCCGAACCATTTTGCTCCCAACTGTATATACTTTATGTGGTCTGCGATGTCTGCTTCTGTGTGTTACAAACTTCATGACAAACTTATAATACTATTCACTCCCGAGAAGAGTATAAATAGAGAATTGACATCGACAACTTTTTCTTTCCACCAGCGATACTTTTAGATCTTCCTGAATACATCGCACATTATGCCGAAAAATGTTTGTTTAGATGAAATCTTGGATGAACGTTGAGTAGAGCCATTTTCTTTACTGTTTCAGTGATAATAACGTTTGATAATTTTAATTTACTACGAAAATGAAAAGAAATACATTAATTGTTAAGTGTTAAAAAAGGACAAATATTAAAGTTTACAATTTATTTTATCTTTTAGCTTCATAAGATGCCGAGATATTTGATTTGAAATATAAAAAAAATGAGAGCCCCAGCACTCAAAATAATAGTAGCACTAGTTCAAAAATTGAATTCGATCAAAAATATAAATGAATCGGTCCACTAATGTACTTATAATCATTTTTTTGATTAAGTACAATATGTTAAAAAATCACAAAGAATTAATAATTTCAGGTCATATAACAATAAAAAAAAATTGGTTTCAATAATTTGCTCACTCAAAATATTAGTAGTGTCTCATCTGTAGGTCTCCCACTGAAATTACGACGTTACACTAAAATTAGCATTTGGTACGATAGCCTTTGTTTGCTATAACTGAAGCACATCGTTTTGGCATCGCATTCACAAGATTTTGGCCCTTTTGGGAAGGAATTGAGCTCCAAGCATCTCTTTACTGCTTCCCAATGCTGCGCAACATTACTTGGACGACGTTTAGCAACTTCTATCTTCACTTTGCACAACAGATTCTCAATTGGGTTCAAATCTGACGACTTTGCAGGACATTAAAGTACAATTATTTAGTTGGCCAGAAACCACAGTTTGGAGACTTTACTTGTGTGCTTCGGATCATCGTCCTGAAACACCCAAATCAGTGTCATTTCTTCACTGGCATATGGCAGCATTATCTCCTGCATTATATGCAAATAAAGGTGCCGATCCATGGTATCCTTAATATATTGGCCGCACGCCGTAATAAGAAAAACTAGCCCAGAGCTCACATTATTGTAAGCTCTTCCGATGATTACTGTTTTCGTTGTGACTATTTTCGATTCGTCAGACCATAAAATGTTGCTTCATTTCTGTACTGGCCAACCAATGTGATCACTGGCGAATTTAATTCGTTTTGCTAGATGTTCTTTTGTTAGAAGGGGCACTTTTCTTGGGTTACGAGCTTTAAAATTTCTGCCCCGTAAGCGTTTCTTTATTGTTTGTATACTTGTAATCAGATTTAGTTCATCTATTATATTTATAGAGCTTTGAAATGAGTTCTGCTTTGAGTATCTCACTACACGGTTAACTAATCTAGCTGACATTGCTCGAGGTCATCCACGTGTTTCAGGGACTGGAATTAATTTTATAGCATTACGCACCACTGTAGGAGAACAACCTACTGTATTTTGAACTTCATTGTATTTTTGCCCTCAAAAATCAATTCTTGTATGAGTGCACGCCGTTCATGAAAGCAGTGCTTGGCTCGCCCCATTGCAGAAAAAAAACTGAATTTAATTTTGATAATTTACTATTGTAAATTTATTTACCTTTTGCAACCTTTCCTGTGCTGAAGGAGCAACCCACAAAATATTTTTTTTTTATTTGTCCAATCACTACTATTATTTTGATCGTGCAACATAATTGTGAAATAGTTAAATAACAGCAACAAACGCACAAAAAGCAAAAGTAAAGGGAAATTTAATTGTACTCTTGTAGTAGATCACATGGGTAGAAAGAAAGAATTAGAAATAAAGAGAATCACAAAACAACGAATGATCAAACTTAGTACTATTATTTTGAGCGCAACTGTATGTGCATGAAGTATATATTTTATGAGTAAAGCAGTATTGTTATACCCACATTTTTTAGGTTTGCTTTTCAAATGTTTTATTTCGTTTCTTTCTGTCGAGTGGTCTTCGAGAACATGCACGTTTCGCTGCATTTCTTAAAATAAGCAAAAATCTGTTATGATCTGTTAAAGTTGATGTTTTATGTTCATACATATTACTATTTAGAAAAAAATAACAAAATAAAGAAAAACCGAGTACAGCCATCAGCGGCAACGTTAAATGCGCAATAATACATGCACAAACACATTTACCGATATGTATGTATGTATGCTATATAAGCAAGAGAACACTCATTTTAATCTATATGGTCTTTCCTACAAAATTTATTTACCAATGAATTTGCTATTATAGTTCAGTAGCTAAAATATTTATAAGTTGGAAAACATTTGGAAAGAGAGAGCATGTCGCAGAGAGGGAGAGAGCGTGCGCAAGAGAAAAATGAACGACTTACATGTTGTATTTCTCTTTCTCAACTCATACAGGGTTGCCATAAGAAATTTAGATAAATCCAATAAATTCATTTTTTGACTTAAATATAATATCAAACATATTATATTTTTCTCATACATGTTTTTCATTAATTTAAGAATATTATAAGGATTGTTTTTCTTTTTTCAAATAACAACATAGTTCAAATAATTTTAGAAAATCTCTGTCTATAATGTGGCAACAATGATTTCTCTATTCCAACAAAACAACTTTACACACAGATGCAGATGTATATGTAAGTACATTTGCCGCATACACATAATGAGCAAGCGGGAGCATACTACTAATGCGCGAAGTATAAGCGAGATAGAAGGAGGCTGCAAAGAAATTGTATGAGGAAAAATACGAACAACAACATGAAACCAAAATCCAAAAACAAAAATTCCTCTCGCTACAAAATAACACGGTTAAAGTATATAAAAAAGCTGCTGTAACAGCATAAGTGCGAATGAGTAAGCATCATGAACGCGCAATATCACGATACACACACATATACACATACATCATTTAACAAGCAAGCAGCGCGAACTCTGTAGCCAGGCTCGACTATGAACTAAAGCAACGCAGCGTTTCAATTCAATAGCCTTTGCATTCGTTGTTGGTACTGTGTGTGTTTTCAATTGTGGCAGCAGTAGCAGTGAGCATTAGCTTTTTTCGCGTTTATTATACACAGCACAACACGATTTAGGTTTGTTGTGTAGTATAAGCACAAGTCCAAAGAAAGCAGCAGCAGCGCAAAAAAAGAAACAAGAAAAACAAAAAAAAAGTATTGGAAAACCCCGTATAAACTGCGTCAGCAGCATCAAATCACAAGTGTGTGAGACTTGAATATTGGCGTGTGGCGGTGGCGTCACAACGTCCGTCGTGTATAACAAACAAACAAGCCAAGCAGCACCAACAACGTAAGCTGTGAGAGGCTGAAACTTCAAAACAAACGTACGCATGTTGAATGAACTTAAACGTTTAGATTGTAGCGGGGTAAAACAATAAAAATCAACAGCAAAGCAAACAATTTCTATAGAAAGAAACGCTAAAGAAAAAAAATAATATTAAAACAAGCAAGTAACTAAAAAAGCTCATCGGTGCTTTCTTATTATTAAGGAAAAGGCTACATATAAACTCAACCGCATTAATATAATAACAAAATATAAACGCATCATATTTATATCAAAAACACATTTGTGACGTTTCTAGGCAGGCGCTACGTAACGTAACAAAGGGCTGAAGAAGAAAAAGGCTGGAGAAGGTGACGACGGCGTAAAAGTAGTAGGAAAGACAACGATAAACCACGCATACCACAACCGATAACTAAACAAACGGCAGCAGCGACGACAACAACGCGGGAAAACATGGAGCATTTCCATCAGATTCAGGTGAGTTGATATCTATGTTGTATGGTTGATGTTTGTTCTGCTTTTCTTTATCATTATATTACGGCGTACATTTAGTAATTGTTCTTCTTATTGTTATTGTGGTGTGGTTATATTTTCATTACGCGTTACATTACGTTTAGATTTTCACGATTTTACATATTTGTTTTCGGCAAATGGTGTGCAAAATAACGGCGGATAGCTGCCGCCGACTCTTTCTCAAAAAAATTATTTCATAGAAAAACAATCAAAAAAATATTAGTGTTTGTCTTTTTTAGTCAGTCGCATCAATTTTTTTTTTTTTTTGACAAAATGAAGGTTTTTTTGTTGATAACTAAATAATAAAAAAAAAAGAAAACTAGAACATTTTTGTTCAGTTTTCGATATTTCTTTTTAAAGAAAAAATTTTGTGTTTTTTTAAAAAAAGACTGGACTGCGATTAATTAAAAAAAAAAAGAAATACAAAATTTATATAAATTTCTTCAAAAAACATAAGTAATAACATCGAGAAGAATAAAAGTATATATTTATGCGCCATAAAATAGAAAGGTAAAACAAACATTGATTTAATGGTATTAAACGAAATTTTTGCAAATATGCAAAAATGGGATTCCCCTTTATACTGTTCAACATATAATTACTATACAAAAAGAATAGTAACGGACGATGACTATTAAAACTACTGATCTGTTCTAACATTTTGTGTATCTGCGATTAAAATTATTATAAATACATATACATATGTCAATATTTCTTAAGTGAAAGATGTGGACAAGTGAGTTGTTTGTTTAGTTACAGTGCTATTTTTTATTTTGTTATGTTTTAAATTTAATGAATATTGTTTACATTTTGAGGAATTGGTTCTAGTTGGTTGTGTATAGATTCAGTCGGACATAGAAAAAGCTGTTTTTAGATACAATTTGAATCAAAAACACATGTCGCATTCGAGCATTGTTTTTATTCTTCCATACATTTCGTTTTCCTTTATGCAAAAAAACAATGTATTTTTCTTACAACAATCACTTCTCAATGAAAAAAAAAAAAACACGCTTGCACAGCCGCCGCAGCTTGTGCTGTGCTGTGTACCCTAAAGTTAAAATGAGAAGAAAAATGTGATTCATTCCACCCCAACATGCAATATATATATATATATATATATATATATATATATGTATATTATATATACATATACATATGTATGTAAATATATATATTTATGGAACTGTGTGTGTGTGTGTGTGTGTGTGTGTGTGTGTGTGTGCGCGTGTGTGTATGTGCAATGTATCTATGGATACAAAGCCATTCGTGAAATTTAAGTTACACACATTGAATGAAAATAAAAAAAGAACCAAACAACTTGCGTAACAATTTATTTACAAAGTAACAAATGCCAAATTCTACTTAATTTTTGTTTGTGTTATTACATACATAACAACAAATTGATAAACATAACAAGGCAAAGTGAGGGAGTTCAATTAGCAGAGGAAGTGTTTCAAAAAAAAAAAAAACCTAGGAAATTGTACGAATTTTTATTTAAAAACATTCTTATAAACAAAAAAATGCCCTTTATGTTGTCATTTTTAAAGTTTAAGTCTCTAAACTCTTTAAAAATGGCGGGAAAATATTTTACAAAAGAAAAGAAACTAAAAAACACTAACACTAACCAAAGAAACAAAAGTAATAATTACGTGGAGAACTGTAACTGTAAAAGAGAGAGCTCTACTAGCTGTGAGAGAGAGAAAAAAGAAGAGGGCAAACACGCATTAACACATTCATACTTATATGCTATTTAAAACACACATATATATTTACTCAATCATACAAAAAGAGAGGAGAGCGCTTGGTGAGTAAAGCTCCAATTTAATTTTTTTTTTTTTTTTTAGTTTTTATGAAAGAATGCATAATTCTAATTTGTTCTTATTTTATTCATTTACAAAAGAGAGTTTATACCCTTTCACGGTATTTGCTTATATGTTTATATTGTTTTAATTCGATAAATTGTGGCATATCTCAGCCTACAAAAACTAATTCTAATCAAAGACTATAAAATTATATAGACTGGACAAATCAATCAGAAAGAGACAGAGACAGCTCTCTCTCTCTCTCTCCTAAATTTCAATTCTCGGGATACACAACAAGAAATTGAGTGCAATTTTGTTGTTAGGTATCCCGATGTTACACACAATTTATTGGTGGGTAATATCAAAGAGTATCAAACATATAAAGCAGACAACTCGCTCAATTTAAGCGGAGACTTTTTTGTAGAGTAATCCAAGAGGAAAACAAGAGTAAATCCAACAACAATTGCGTGTAATCTCGGGTAAATATCAAATAACCCATCACACAATTTGTTTTTGGGCTTAAAAACTAAGAGACACACCACTTAACTTAAGGAGCACACCACTTGAATTGAGAGATATATAGTCTATATATTTTAATAGTCTTTGGTAATATCGAGGTACCCAACAAACTGAAATTTAAGAGAGAGGCAGTATTTCGTGAGCGATTTGTCCAGTCTATTCATTTTATAGTCTTTATTGTAATAATGGTTGTTTCGGCTCGTAAGGTTTAGGGTTTTAAGTTAGATAAAGTGTTTTTGTGCAGTGTCTTTAAGTAAACGGCTGACAATTATTTTAAAACAAAAAACTTATAGCAAAGACTACTAAAACACATTGGCTGGACAAATGCACAATTTAAGCGGTGCTTCTCTTTATTTTTTAGTCCAACAACATATTGTTGTATGCAAGCCTTTTCGAGAGTTGCCTCGAAATTTCATTTTTCAGGCAAAATTACACACTATTTTTTTTTGTGTATGTTAAACCTTAAAAGTAAAGCGAAACACTGCTTATATTGAGCGATTTGTCAGCTATAAATGTTTAATACTCTTTGCTTTAAGCAAGCATAATGGACGAGGGAATAGCTTAGCTCCTAATAAAATTGGATCTGATTTATGTGAGGTGTGTTGCTTTCACATGTGTCCTGTAGTGAGTGAAGTAAAACGACTAAAAATATAGTCTGTCCTAATCTCCAATGATCAAAAACTAAGCTAGCCTTTGTAAGAATGCCATGCACACAAACAATAGAAAGATTTACCAGACGAGCACGGATGTGGTGGCTGGATCGATGCTGTTTTGTGGCATCGGAGACCCCGCTTGTATATATACACATGCATATATGTACATATGCGACGCCATCTTATGAGCTTTCGGGAAAACTTAAGATATTTTACATTACACTTTCGTGTGTAAGATTGCCTTAGACAGGGAGAATGATCAATTGTGCAAGAGAGCAGCTCCGCATATGGTATACATGTAATCATGGTTGTATTTCTTCTCTCCGCAATACATATTCATATATATACATATATATACCATATGGATGTATGAGTTGAATGAAATGGCAGTAAGATTAAAGCAGCTCAGCTCTACTTATTTTGGTTCATTCTTTCTTACTTGCACTTACGCAAAACACACGCATGCATACACACATACATCCATACATGGGTACATACAAGCATACAAGGTACCGTATGTAGTGTCATTGTACAGTTTCTCTGTGAAGATTTTTTTTTTCTCTCTCTTTACTATTATAAGTTTTTGTTGCTTTTGTAAATTCAATTTCGAACTACAAATTTATTATTTACAATACAAGAACGAAAAAAGTGCTACCGAAAATTTATCAGTTTCTATAAAGCAATCTCGATATTATTTAAAATGATATATTTAATTTTAAGTATTCATATGAATTTTCATATACAGTTTTCAATTCGTTCTTTAAATTTTTCTCCACAAACATGTCACGTCTCTCGTATGTAACCTAAAAAATTTGTGTATGCTGTGTTGGTTTTTGTTCACATAAAGCTGTCCATAGGTGGTCAACGTGTATGACTAATTTGTATGATTTGAAGGAAGTTTGATGTTCTCATAGACGCTAATAAAGCGAAAATAAAACAAAATGTAGAGTCAAAGACTATAATTATATAGACTGGACAAATCGCTCACATAGAGAGAGCTCCATCTCTTCATTAAACCTCAATTACACTTAGTTATATTTGGGGAGCTACAAGCGAGCGAATTGGCTAATTTCAAGCGAACTTATCTAGTGTAATCATATTGGCTAGTTGCGAGTAGAGTGTTAATAAGTCACCAAGAAAAGTTGACACCAGTCCAGCTTTACTCGCAACTTTTGTGTGTAATCGTTACTAGCGCACACACCGATTCGCCCGTTTGTGAATTTGTTACTTTTCAGCACTCCAACTAGCCAAGGTGAGGCTTTAGCGATTTGTCGATTCTATTCATTTTATTGTTTGATAGAGTGTGGACATGCAATGCTGACCATCTTTGGCTACCTCAATTGGCAGAGAAAATGCCATCGTCGCCACCTCTACTTGTGTTGTTAGCTAGCTTCTTTTTTTTTCTTAAAACGAAACTGGTTTTAGATTTGCAGGTATGAGAGCAGCTTGAGCTTAACCAGAGACTTTTATTCGAATATATATATATATATATGCATATCCATATATATACATATATAGATATATATGGATATGCATACATATACACAATTTAAGTTGTAAACGTTACGTTTGGATTGCATGATTCTGTAGGCGTCAGGCCAGACAGATGGACTGTAAGACGACGAGTGTGTCTTATACAATTTGATTATAAATATGACGACGTTTACATACATCACCATGAATATGTATGTATGTATCTTTCTGCCTCTAAGGGTTGTTTCTTTTTTGTTGTTAATTTTTTAAAATGCAAACACTTTCTTTTCATGTATGTAAATAATTCTTCACTGTTAAATAAACAACAAACAGTAACATCAAGCAGGATAGGATACTATAATTTAAGAAAATTATGAAGTGGTAGTTGTATTTTGCGCCTTCACTTTTGGTATTAAAAAACAGGGTTGCAAACCGGTTCTGAACCGAACCGTCACGTTTTTTGGGTTTTGAACCGAACCGTCTTTATTTTAAAAGTACAGAACCGAACCGAAAATCACTCAAAAAAATGGTTCGGTTCGGTTCATGATAAAAAGGTAATTCATTATCATAAATCTACTCAAATGAATTTTATTTGACTTAAGGGCATATGTAGAAGAAGACCTTTTACAAGACATTCTTTTACTAAATTTTGAATACTGAATAATTGAAAACAATTAATATAATCTATGTAAATTATTGGAAAGCAATTAAAAAACAATGCCTTTTAACTTGCTTTCATAATCAAATATTCCTTGAAATAATAATTTTCGTTAAAGAAAAGTTTTGATACCTAAAATAGACACTTAGTGCAAAAATACTGAACCATTTGAAACGAAAAGAACCGCGGTTCAGAGGTACCCATGAACCGGTTCTTGCATCGGTACAAGTTTCCTCTAAGTGGTTCGAACCACTGAACCGAACCACACAGATTTTTGAAGCGGTTTGCACCCCTGTTGAAAAATATTGAATAATGCAAGCATATGGCGGTAAAGGCAAATGGCAGCCATGGGCCTTTTACTCCCTCGAAATTTGCTCACTCTCAATTGTTGACGTCATTCGCATATCAGTGTATAGAACGCTGAAATAATGCATTTAGTGTTGAACATGATTTGAAAATGCATTGAAAATTGAAGAATTTCTTACACCATGAATGGCAGCAACACAACACTGCTTCTTTTATATCCTGTTTTTTGGTTTCGCTTGCTTATAATAGCATCAAATAAAAATAAACTGGATTTTCTCAAGTCTTCTTTTTATTTTCTTATTTTTGTTTTTCTAAAAACTACACTATTGTAATGAAAAGGACCTATGACATTTAAAAAGACATGTTTATTTTTATGCGTACAAAACAATCTAGAAATAATAGTTATGCTCTCGTCGTTCGTTTATTATAAAATTTTACATGCATTTGCGCAATGTTTTGTAGAGGCGAGTTTTTGTGTCTCTGAGCATGTATGTATGTGTGTGCCTCTGTATTTATGTATGTATTTCTTGTTTCTATAAAGGAAGAAATTTTAGATGTGTGTATATACGTATATATGCGTGCATGTATATAAACATATATGTATATATATATATATACACCCAAAAGGGTCATCATCTCAAAAAACAGTATTACGAGAAAAACTCATTTAGTTTTCAATTTACATACAAATTGGCTAATTTTCGAAAAAATATTACCTTCTGACGTGGAGAGTATGTAAGTTATTAAGGTGAAATTTTTACACAGTATAGAACTTAATGTAACGAATATTTCTGCATCATTAACTCGAAAATCATGATTTTTGAGCTAATAATGCAGAATTATTCGTTATATCATATTTTGTATTTTGTAAAAATTTCATATTAATAATTTACATACTCTCCGCGTGAGAAGAGAATATTTCGTATATACAATAATTAGCCAATTTGTGAGTAAATTGAAACCTTTAAATGCGATTTTCTTGAAATGCTATTTTTTAAGTTAATGCCTTTTTGTAGTTGTGGTGAGATAAATAAGTATATGTAAAAGGTAGTTATAATCCCCTAATGGGTTAGGAGAGATAGCAATAAATAATTGTAGTGAATGACAATAAGAACATAATTTTTGGTGTTTCGTAGTAAAAGTATGATAAATAAAATGGAATAAAAGAATACATCTTTTACGATGTAGGTTCAATAACAACCATAACAACAACTACAATAGAAACTAGAATAAGATTTCGTTGAGAAACTTAGTTAGCAACCAAAGGTTTCACATCAGTTAATGGTCAAGGGCTGCTGCTACTACTGTCTGTGTGTACTATCTATAAATTTGTATATGGATATAACAAACATGTACATACATACATACATATGTAGTATTTCTCTACATACGACAAACGCACATACACAAGCAAACGTAATATGTATGTATGTATGTATGTGTATTGGTGCCTTAAGCAGAAACAAAAAGCAGCAGCAACACCAGGTTCAGCAACGCAACCAAGCGATAATGGTAGAAACAGCGGTAGAGAAGTGCGCGTGTTTGTTAAGTTCTTTTCTTGATACTTTTGTTCTGTTCTATTCGTTGGTTTGGTTGATTGCCTACCTTGCCTGTTTGGTTGCTGGTACATCATCCAACCTAACAAACAGAAACAAGAGATAAATGCAGATACATATGCCCACACACAACACAACAATAGATATGGATCATTACAATGTACTGAAAATTTTATATGAAAAAACAAGAAACTAACAACCATCTGCACTTGCTTGCAGCGGCGCAGCACTAGCAACATGAGAAAGAGTACAACAAAAAATCATCATTGGCGCCGCTACCTCGGTTTATCCTTTAAACAACAATAAGAACAAGAAATAAAAAAAATAATACATATGTGATTGGGGTTGTTTGTCCCATACTTCTGAGAGTGAGTGCGCTTTCGGTAGTTATTATGTCGTAAAAAAAAAAATTAGTTCAAATTAAAATAAAAAAAATATTTACTGCGTCGTAATAAGTCAAAGACAAAATTTTATTATTTAAGTAGGAGATGATCTTCATAATCACTCATTATCTTCTATAATACGGAGACAAGATTCTTTTCGTCCCGTTATACCTTCTTAACGTCAACGTATTTGAATGAAAATTATATGGTTAGAAAGGTAGATTGGTATGGTGTTTTTATGCCAATATATGAATGTTAACGTTGCAAGAAACAGGTGAGAAAACTAAGCGTTTATAACAACAACAAGCATTGAAAACACCATACAGCTCACTGCTTACACAGCGAAGTTGTGGAATGAGAGAACGAAAATATTTTTCAAGCGAATATGTAGGTACATACATACCTACGAACCATGAAGAAGCAGTGCTATGAAAATTCTTCAAATTCTTCAATTTTCAATGCATTTTCAAATCATGTTCAACACTTAATGCATTATTTCAGCGTTCTATACACTGATATGCGAATGACGTCAAAAATTGAGAACGACACATAATTGTAAACTAATGGCGCCACCTCTATTTCTTACACCATGCCTACGAACGATTGATTGTGTGTATACAAACGAAAACATATGAAAACAACAACAATCAAGAGCGAGAAAACAATATCGCGCACTCTGTCTGACAGCCTTCGTTCGCCGTTTCTTATCGCTTCGCTGCAAGCAAGGATTCAGTCAGATTTGTGTTTCACAATTAAATACTTTCTTTCTTCTGGCGGGGTGGTTTGTTTTTTTTTTTTATTTTTGTTCCTGGCATCATCATATTTTTTACCGGACTGCCAAGAAGGGTTATGTTTTTCGCGAGTATCTTGTATGTACATATGTAAATTTCTTTATTTCCTCGTATCTTCCAAATGGTTCGATGGATTTCGACAGTTGAGGTATCATTATATTCTTCTTCCAAACCCAAGAGTCCTTAGATAGGTGTTTTGTTGTTCTTATTTTTATTTTTTGTCTTACCGAATTGAAATTTGGATATTATGAGTTACTGGTACATACTTATTTACTACCCTGTAAACTTCAAGATCCTACGATTACTAGAAGGGGTACCTCCCATACAAACCCTCCTTTAAATTAATGTTCTTATTAAAAAAAGTTTTTTGTTTTTCGACGTATCGAACTGAAACTTATAAGCTTCTGATCCATATTCATCAACCATGTAAATTTCATGCTCCTACGGTTACCAGGGTACTTCCCATAGAAAACACCATTAAATTAATGTTCTTATTAAAAAAAGTTGTTTGTTTTTTGACTTATCGAACTGAAATTTGGACACTAAGTTTCTGATCCATATTTATCAACCATGTAAATTTCATTATTCTAGGGTTACCAAGAGGGGTACCTCCCACACAAACCCCCGTTTAAACTAATATTCTTATTAGAAAAAGATTTTTGTTTTTTGAGTTATCGAACTGAAACTTGGACACTATTAGTTTCTGATCCATATTCATCAACCATGATCCTAGGGTTACCAGGAGGGGTACCTCCCATACAAACCCAAATTAAATGACAAACTTATAAAGAGTAAAAGTAAAATAAACTCAATCATCAAATTGTAACAGAGGGACTATAGTGATGCTAAGAAAGGAAGGTTGGAGGCAACCCGGAGGAGCATGAAGAGTATTACATCTTTGGCAGAGACAATGAAAATTTTTTTTTTTACATTTCTGGTTGTGCGGATATCGTAAACCGATTTAAATTTATAGATTACGATGTGATAAAACTTGCAAGCAAGAAAGAAATTGAAACTTCCCCAATTTTTATGGTAGCTAAAATTTAGTAAAAAAAGGTCAAATTTACCTGGCAAAAATAATAATAATTGAAATAAAGGAAAATATCTCTAATTCTTTTTTTTCAGTTTTTTTTTTTTCATAATATCACAATTGTTTTTTTAATAACCGGTATGTCCTCCTTTATTTTCAATTATCTTTTCAGTCCTTTTTGGCATACTGGTTATTAGTGTCTGGCAAGTTTCCACTGGTATCTCATACCAAGTTTTTTGGACACACTCCCACAATTGTACCCTATGTTGGAAATTTTTCCTTTCCAATTCTATTCTTCAGCTTATTCCAAAGTTTTTCGATAGAATTCGAGTCCGGTGATTGACTTGACCAGCTTAGTAAATTGACTTTCTTGTTTTTGAGCCAATGTTTGTTGATCGCTGCATGTCATTTTCGCAGTTGGCAGCCCATGTTATAACGACAGTATAATTTCAAATTCAACCTGAACTGTCATCATAATTTATGGCGGCAACAATGATACTTTCCAAAATGTTTTTGTATTTGAATCTGGTAATGGTATCAGAAATTCGGTGGTTTGGTCAGACGCCATACCAGGAAAAACATACCCAAACCATGTTGCCGCCGCCTTGCCTAACTGTCTTATTTGTGCAGCCCATGTGGAATTCCTTTCTTTGGAGCATTGAACATTCGAAGCACTATCATTACCAAACAAATTTATTTTTGTTTCGTCACTTCACAAAATGTTACGACATTCACCGCCTGATCCAGACCAGTTTACATGTTTTTTTTGCGAGAGTTAGCCTCATCTTCAAATTATTTTGTCGAAGCAGCGGAACTCTGGGCTATTCGGCGAGTTAGGTTAGCATGTTGTAGTATGTGTCGAATCGTTCGGGCTGAAATTACTTTGTCAATTTCAGCTGAAATGCATCTTGAAGATTTGAATGGGTCCTTTTTAGCGAGTGTGATTGATACGGGTATCTGTTGTAGTCGATGCCTTGTTTTAACCTACCTCGAGTTTCGCTATTTTTTTTTCAGCTTTTAAAGCATTTCTGCACAAAAAACAATGATCGTTTCATTGTTTTGGCAGTGGATCGAAGACTTTTGCCTTCGTTTCTTAGTGTCGTATCGATTCTCCTCTCCTCGGAGGTACAATGTGGATTTCGACCCATTTATTAAAACGTAACTTGTTAATTTCACTGTAATTGCCTTTTAACACAATTAACAACACGAACCTTAAACAAAAAACCAAGGGTTGCGTACCCAACGGGACCCTATTACTAACCATACACTGTCCGTCCGCCCGTCAAAGAGCTCTACCTCATGAACCGTAAGATGTACACAGTTGAAATTTTCACAGAGTGTGTAGTTCAACACGGTTAAAAGCATAGAGGGGATACAGACCCAACTTTAAATTAATGTTCTCATTAGAATATTTTTTTTTTTTTTTTCTCTCTTATCAAACTGAAATTTGGATACGATAAATTATTCGTATGTTCGCTAATCATGTAAATTTCAAGATCCTTGTATTCCTAGGAAGGGCACCTCCCATACAAACCCAAATTGAAATTAATTTTCTTATTAGAAAATTTTTTTTGTTCTTAGTCTTATCGAACTCGAATTTGGACACTGTAACATAAGTGTGTCATTCATATTCAACAACCATGTAAATTTCAAGATCCTAGAACAACTAGGAACGGTACCTCCCATACAAACCCAAATTCAATTTAATGTTCTTATGTATTATCTTTTGTTTCTCATTTTGGTTAATTCTTTTGTAGTATACTTTTGGGCGATGTTTAAATATTTCACTTTTGTGACCAAAACAAATTAATTTTACATAACTTCAGGTTTGATGGCAATTGTAACGAAATTTTCTGACCGTCTCATTGATGTGGCTATGAATTTGTATTTTTTTTCCTTCATCTCGGAGCTGACGAACAAGTCTTTTCTCTTCTGGACTACAATGTGGTCTACGACCTATTTATAATTATTTCAAAATCATAGTTAAACCATCATTCAGTGTCATTACCTCAAAATCTAACCTTCTGTAACTAAATAACAATTTAAATTTGATCACATTAAATTTTTACCACAATACATCTATTTTATTGTCTAGCTCAATTTGAAGGTTCAGCAAATAAACAAATTTACCAAGAAATATTTTATTGCGGGGATTTCCCATTTCATTCCAAAACAGTGCTGCCTGCAACACTTGCAAATCGGTTTTGCGATTGTAAAAGATGTGGTATAATTTTTTTCATTACACATTGGAAAATTTCGGGGTTCACACCTATTATTTTGAACAGGTGTGTATCTTATGCTTAACATAGATATTACTACTATTAGAAAAAAAAAAAACAAAACCAAAATAAATAATATGAATAAACAGTTCATATATACATATGTGTATATATATATTTTAGAGGTATGGTTCGCTTAAATTGATCTGAGGGATAGATAGATGGATGGATAGATAGATAGATGGATGGATAGATAGATAGATGGATGGATAGATGGATGGATAGATGGATGGATAGATGAATGGATTTGTATATAAGAACCAAGCTAAATATTTATAGATCCATTTTTGTTATGATTTTTTATTTTGAATTAGATTTTTTTTTTGTACCCAGTAATATTATTTCTTCAAACTATTGTAATATACATATGTATATGTATATAAAATACAAATAATAATGAGGCAACAACAGCACAACGACTCACTCTTGTACTAATTCATTTTCATATTTTCATTGTCAATTGTATACGATTTTTCATTGTTTAACGTCGTGTATATTCACTTATCATCAACAAGTTTTTACAATAATAATATCATATATAATCGGGTATGTGCCAGCAATCTCCGACAGTCTTGACCCCGATCTTCTTTTTTTTATTTTGTGCATTCATGACTACGTTCACAATATGCTGACATGACACTTTTCACCAATGAGATTATTAAAACTTTTTGTTAAACTAATCACGTTCTACACATTTATAAAACAAATTTATTATTAATGACATTTGTACTTTATTTTAAAATATCAATTAATTGAATTGAAGACAAATTCAAATCTTCGAAAATGTCAAAAATTAAATGCGACCAATATGGCTATTCAGCATTAATAGGTGCTGCTCGGTCTTTTTGCTGTGATTTTTAAAGATATTTTTGTAATCATGAATTCTTTAAATGCAGATTACCGAGAAAAACATTAAGCTACACTTGTTGGTACATTTATTTTTATAATTTCGAATAAGGCTACATTTTATCAAATAACAATAAAAATTGCAAAAACGTCTGAAAAAAATTGCTGCCACACCAAACGGGGCAATTGGGTAGCAAGTGAAGAGAAAGAGATTTCTGGCACATACCATAATATAATAATAATCGCATAAATAACAACCTTAGGGAATAAAGTGAAAAACCAAGAAAAGAAAAAAGTAAATTATAAAGAAAATAAACAAAACACAAAATGTCAGAACAGAACAGGCTTTGGGGAGGTAATCGGTGCCAAGCGACAGCAGCTGAAGCTACCTCATTGTGGTGGCCAGGTGCTATCGCTGTGGCAACACAACAACATCACCACCACCAACAACAACAACAACAACAAACTATTGATCAGCAAACACTTCAACACTATCAGCAGCAATTGGCTGCGCAGCAACAGCAACAAGCGGCTGCAGTGCAGCAACAACAATTACAACAACACCAAGTCGTTGTACAACAAAATCAACAGCAGGCTCATCAAAATAACGCCAACACGACAGCTGGTGTTGGCACACAACAACTTTTCACATATAAAATGGCCAGTAGTTTCCCAAATCCGGCAACAACAATGGCACAAGTTGTTGCAACATCAAATGCGGCTGCTGGTACCACAGGATATGATTATCGTTTAAATATGGCTCAAGCGGCAGCAGCGGCAGCAGTACCCGGTTCCCAATGGTGGTATACAGCTGCTAATCAAGGACAAATTGATGCTAATACAGCTGCACAATTGCAACAGCAACAGCAACAGCAACAACAGCAGCAGCAGCAACAACAACAGCAACAGCAACAACAGCAGCAACAGCAACAACAGCAGCAACATCAACAACAGCAACAACAATTGCAGCAACAACAGCAACAACAAAGTGTTAATTCTGTTGCGGTAAGTGAAACGAATTTTATTCTTATATTTCTTTATAATATTATAAACCATCTGCTTGCATCCCTATAATTTTTTTTTGAAGATTAAAAGAAAAGGGAGAACTTTAATTTTCAATATATTGTTGGATACACACGTCGCTTACAACCTTCAAGACGTATAAAAAAGTACGTTGTTCAAAAAGTCAGTGGTATATGTGTATTAGAGCTGTGCGTGATCGTGAAAAGCCGAATAAACCGTGAATTCTCGTGATCGTGAACTAGTGGCAAAATTACGTGAAACTCGTGAAAGGGAATCCCTTCACGAAAATTCACGACATCACGACAATTCAAGACGTCACGAAAACTCATGACGTCACGATATATTGTATATACATACATCAAATTTTTTTTTTGACTGAATTTTTCCGCGACATACGATTTCAAAAATCCAATAAAATAATCAATATTCAATTACCATAAGTCAGGAATGATTTAATCTATATATGTATATATATAAAAACGTAAGCCCTTTCCTGTCTGATCACGCTAATCACAGAAACGGCTATTTGAATGCTGTTTTCACTGGTGTATTGTAGCGACATTTAGTCTTTTTTTTTCGAAATCGACCTACTAAATCAAAAGATATTCATATTTTTAATTCTGTTGCCGACTTTTTGGCAGTTTTTCGAAATTTTTCGTTTTTTGCTGCCAACATTCAACATCTGATAATTAGGAAAATAGTTAACAAAACATACGCTATTACAACATATTTCGAATACCACGTGTACGAAGTCGTGGGCACAGCTAGTGTAACATAAATCAATTCAGTGCGCAGAACATCAAGAGACATCACCTTATCATCGTTAAATTTTGTTTTGTCCGCGCAAATGTTCACTCTGTTAATTAAAATTTGCAATGATTTTGGCAGTCACCTGTTTCGATTACACTAGTGCTGCACGCAAAATATTAAACTCATTTATGATATTTGTGCAACATAGCGGTATCCATGTCGGTGTCACTCACAAATACTTAATGTCACAAATATAATAAAACTTACAGCTGCATTGTGTGGGATGGTATCGATGGATAAAAAAATTATCGAATCCATATTTTTTTTTTTTTACTATTAACTGTGATTTAATAATGATTGTTAAATTTAAATAAATAATACATATGTATCTTGTAATTTTAATCTTATAAATTTATTTTTATAAATTAGAAGATGAGTTTTATTGCGTCATCTATCAGGTCATAATCCTCTTTATCTGCGGTACTTACAAAATTTGCAGTAGCCTTATTGTTGTCTTTTGGAGGACAGATCTGTCCGGAAAAAAGGCTAAAATGGCATCACTGCTATAAACACATAAAAAATAATTTATTACACCGCAACCTAAAATAATAAAAATGCCTAGACTACGTGATTTTTAAATGTATGAAAAACTAAGAAAATTATCGTGCGTGAACGTGCGTGATCGTAAAAGACCCAAAACACCGTGAATTTTCGTGAATGTGGCAGAAATTTTATTTCGTGAGTGTGCGTGATCGTGACGGAGAATTTTGTCACGCGCACAGCTTTAATCCCTAGCAGAGAGCTGCAACCGGGTAATTTTTTTTTTGTATATACCCAATCATTGACTGATTTTGTATGACGCATTTATTTCTCTCAGCAAGAACGAATGATCGTTAGCAAGTTGTGCGAGTAAAATTCATTCATTTGCAAACAATTGAATTTTAATCGTATATTACCGTTTCTGATAAGAATTTTCTGTAGAATGATAAATCGGCTCGAAATCTGATCGGTATATAAGTGCGTCATGCCCGCGCTACAACAACAACAAACGAAAACAACAACTAAAACCTGCGAAAAAAACAGCTTGTGTGTTGTACAACAACAAGAATTCCATGAAATGAAGCGAAAACAAAAACGGAAAGAAGGTTATCATTGGCTATGCCAAAGATGTAAAACTCTTCATGCTCCTCCGGGTTGCATCCAACTTTCCTTTCTTAGCATCAATATATCTCTTTTATTGTATTTCAGTATCAACAAAGAACACAGTTTGAGTATCAACAAAGAACACAGTATGAGTATCAAATATGAGCACAGTTTGAGTGACACTTTTATTGTACTTTTACTCTTGATATGTTTGTCATTTAATGTGGGTTTGTATGGGAGGTACCCCTCCTGGTAACCCAAGGATAATTTGATTTACATGGTTAATGAAAATGGATCAGAGGCTAACAAGTGTCTAAATTTCAGTTCGATAAGTCAAAAAACGAAAAACTTTTTTTAATAAAAGCATTCATTTAAATGTGAGTTTGTATGGGAGGTATCCCTCCTGGTAACCCTAGGATGAATATGAATCAGAAATTTATAGTATCCAAATTTCAGTTGGATACGTTAAAAAACAAAAATCTTTTTCTAATAAGAACTTTTATTTCAATTAGGGTTTGTATGAGAGGTACCCCCCTTGTGGTCTGATTCGGCTGATTCCGACAAATGTGCAGCGTATGGTAAAGAGAAACCTATGTGCAAAATTTTATCTCTTAAAATAAAACTGGGGGACTAGTTTGCATATAGACAGACGGAAATGGCTAAATCAACTCGTCTCATTGGTCCCTTCCAATCCGTGTTTTGGATGTGTCCACCTTGGTCTGAAATTATGCTAAATAGGTTTTGGTTCTTTGCACAGGGTGGGCCATCTACTGGTCCGATTTTGAACTACCTGTCGATAATGACGATGTTAACTTTCGCGCCATAAATTGTTGACAGTAGTTTAGTTTTGACATTCCGCTGAACGAATATGGAAAACTATCTCTTTGAAGCAACACTTTGAAATAATGAAAATGTATTTTGAATGTGGATCTTTTATGGCTAAACCATTTTATAAAACTGCGTACCAAATTTGAAAGAAATGAAGCGCAGACCGAGAGTGCAATACCAAAATTGGTGAATAAAGTGCGTGAAACTGGGAAACCGGTGCGTGCAGCTAAAGCAATCGCTGCTGTGGGGACACAATCAAACAACATTGACTCGGCGCTCTAGTCAACAAGTTTTTCAAAAATGTGGAAGCTCGCGTCGTGACTCTCATTGGTGAACGCTATAGAGACATGATAACTGACTTTTTGTGGCAAGCATTGGAAGATATCGATCTCGATGAGCTATGGTCTCAACAAGACGGCACAATTTGCCATGCCGCTGCGCGTATCTTCAACGATTCAACAATCGTGTGACTAGCCGGTTTGGCGATGTCTATAAGCCTGCTTGGAGCTGTGATTTGACGCCGCTGGACTTTTTTCTGTCAGGCGCATTGAAATATAAAGTTTATGCCGACAATCCCCAAACAATTGATCACTTGAAACGGAACATTTGGGCTGATTATTTGAATGAAAACATTTTTCATACTTAACCGGAAGATGACTCTATCAAATAATACGAAATTCGTTGAAAAAATAGAAGGCCCACCCTATATTTAGTGAGTTGATCGCAGATGTTCATGTACTGCGTCTTAACTCATCCGATAATCTAATAAACGAAGCCAATTGATTTCAATTTGGTTTTTGCCTCAATAGCTTTCTTTTATTTTTTTGAAGCAATAATAATAAGTATGACTGGCTCGGAGGTTAGTGCTGACATCCTAGAGTCACGGGTTGGATTCCCGCTTAATAAGTCTGGTCCTGCAATTATTGAACCAAACAAAAATCAAGCGTCAAAGTTTATGGGGGATTTATCGAAAACTTCACTCGTTACGATTCTTCTTCAAATCAAAGAGAATTGTCTACAACCAATTCGATTAACCCAGATCAAACAATTACTGGCGGCTATATCATATTGTTTCACGCCCAGAATCCCTCATATCCGATCAGAAAGTTGGTGAGTGTTAGCTTATAATGCGATAACTCTACTTTATTCCTTACTTATAGCCTTTCCACAGTGATTAAAAAGTAGAGAGTTCTGGTTTTGCGTCCTTCGTGTGTTCTGGTGTGCTCTGAACAGCCGTTTTTGTTTTGGTTATACACACACGTGCAACTTTGCGCGTATGTTGGCAAAATGAAAACTGAAAATTTGTGAAAAATACATGATTAAGAACTTTTTGCAATATATGCAAATAGTTCTTGCAATTCCCTTTTTCATTCCTGATACTTATCTTATTAAAATAATACAAAAAAATTAACAATTTACATTTTACTTAAAAATCTTTTGTGGCATCATCAGCTGTTTCATGATCCCATGACCAAAAAAGGCAGTATTTTAGAGTGACCAGCCTTAAAACTGCATTCAAGAACCAGAATTCTGTGTTCTGACTGCTACAACAAAAACAAATATCGTTCGTTTTCCCCGTTGTTGTTGTCGTCAGAACACAGTTCTGCTTGTGTTCTCAAAACCCAACTTTTTACTCAGTGTGAAATGGCTATTATTGGCGTGAAGCATGGAATGTGTTTTTATTATCGTGTTTTTCAGAATTGGTTTGGTGAGACGACTAGAGACATACCTGGTAGATAGGGGGAAGACATTATATAGCAGAATGAGCTGGAGTTTGGATTATATTTACAACGCAATAAGTGTTTTGAAGAAAAAAAAAGAAAATTTGGTTAAATAAAACTATAAGTTCGCAAATGTCTAATACCAACAAAAAGGGCCAAGATGAATGAAATCAAATATCAAACATAGGGCAAGTACGAGTCGGACTCGCACATGAAGGGTTCCGTACCAACACACAAGATTTATCACTATGTATGCAAAATCGTTGTATGTAAAGCTTGTACCACTGCCTGAAGTGATGTTAAATTTCTTTGGTTTTGGTTTTGACGCAAAAGTGAAATATTTAAACTGCACCAAAAAGTATACTACAAAAAAATTTACCAAAATGAGAAACAAAAGATAGAAATTGCGAGCAGTGCATATTTGAATACACGTTACTTGTGTGGGGACCACCTTTAGTTTTTAACTTTATTTTTACCCGACTACCAAGAAGGGTTATGTGAAAAAAATGTCTTTTTGGCGCGAAATAGTAAAATTAAAGTTCTTATTAGTAAAACTTTTTGATTGATTAAGACACTTTCACCCACAGAGGAGGTTGACATAAGGACAAGAGAGCATATGAAGATGCCATCACTATACCTTGCGACCCCAAGATCTTCATTTCTTTAGTTAATTTTTGATTTCGTAAACCATTTTAACATATCCGCGTATATTGATTGACAACTACTGGCACGAAGTAACTCAGACTTTGAGCCCAAAATTTTTCCATAAACGATAAGTGCCTCTAAATAGTATTATCATTCTAATATAAATCAAAGATCAATGGATCTTTTGGCGATACACAAGATCATCCTTAATAGAAAGTTTAAGGAACTAACTCATCATCATCATTTGCCTCGGTCGAGTTTCTTTAATCAATGCTATAATTTTTGTTTGTTTATTAATTGTTGTGAATGTGTGATTCTATTGATTTATAGAGTCCTATGATCAGAAGCAAAGCTGACGCAAAGCCTAGGGGACGCATGACGGCTTACGCTTATTTTGTGCAAACTTGCAGGGAGGAACACAAGAAGAAACATCCAGATGAAACAGTGATATTTGCTGAGTTCTCACGAAAATGCGCTGAACGATGGAAGGTAAAAAAAAAGAAAGAAAATAGTTAAAACCATAATATAACATCATTTTATTTTTATGTAATATTCATTTTCTTTCTTTTATTTAAAGACAATGGTTGATAAAGAAAAGAAACGATTCCATGAAATGGCTGAAAAGGATAAGCAGCGATATGAGATGGAAATGCAAAATTATGTACCACCCAAGGGCACAGTGGTGGGTCGTGGCAAGAAGAGGAAACAAATAAAGGATCCAAATGCACCAAAACGTTCATTGTGAGTTCGTAGAGAAGTCTTAGTTTTTGTCAAAAGTTTTAATTTATATAATCTTGTTTCGTGACTGACTATACATTTTCCTCTCTTTGTCTTCTCTGGACTGAATTAATCACGATGATGATTATGTATTGAAGGTCGGCATTCTTTTGGTTCTGCAATGATGAACGAAACAAGGTGAAGGCCTTGAATCCTGAATATGGTGTTGGCGATATTGCCAAAGAGCTTGGACGTAAATGGTCCGATGTTGATCCAGAGGTTAAACAAAAATATGAATCAATGGCTGAACGTGATAAAGCGCGTTATGAGCGGGTAAATATTACAAATACAATACAAAATACGTTAACAACAAAGCAAGAGCAGAACAGGAAATTAACTTCGGTTCATCGAATCTGTTTACGTTACACCCTTTCACACCACCCCAGGTGTAAACTTGCTCGCTCTTTAAGATTATATGGCGGCTATATACATCCGATCAGACAATTTAGTTGTCTTATTTCTAAAAACGAGTGTTCGTTTTTGGTTTCTGTCGAATTGTATTGTATTTCAGACGGAGAGCTAAAAACTAAGAGATAGAAGATGAGTGAACTAGATTGGTTGTTGTTTGCTGCGTGGAGAGTATGACGAACTTTTAATTCCTCTCATAAATAAATTCTTATGAAATCCGATCGTTTCTATTTTTTCATACATATATTTTTTTATAATACAAGCCGAGCGCATTAAAGTGTTCAATGTACATAAAAATTGTGTAACTATAGAATAGATATTCTCTTCTTACGCAGAGAGTATGTAAGTTATTAACATGATATTTATACCCGATATATAACTTGATTTGCTCATTTACTGCAAAGATTATCAGCTGTGTGATGGAAATCTCTCAAATCGCTGTGTCATAGAATTAATAACTTATGTAAAGTTATTAAATTTAAAAAAGTACCAGCAATTGTAGTTAATTGTTTTCCACTGTAATCTGCATGTAAAGAATTCAACATTTCAGTTGTGTTTAGTAAAAATTTGCATTTTACAAAACCGTTTTTGAAATTTCAACAAAAAGAAACAAACAGCAAAACAACAAGCAATGCTGGATATGCCACGTTGCTTGCATATAATTTTTGTCATTTTCGAAGATTCGAATTTGTTTGCAATTTAATTTGTTGGTATGTTAAAATAAAGTACAAATGTTATTAATAAATGTGTGATTTTTTAAAAATGTGTGGAGCGTGATTAGTTTAACGAAAAGTTTTAATAATCGCATTGGTGAAAGGTGGCATGTCTGCATATTGTGAACGTTGTCGAGAGTGCACAAACTAACAGAAGAGTAAAATTACAAAAAGTATTTTTTTTTTTTAAATTTAAGTATTAATTTAACTCGATAATATTGTAAATAATGTATTATACAAATAGTGGAAAACATAGAACAGTGGACTTATTCGAGTATTTTGGTCAGCAAACAATTGAATTAAATGCATATTTTGAATATGTATGCTTGCCAATTACACGAAACGCAAACAAAAATCGATCAGCTGTTCATTCGAACATCTATGTTCGAAAAATGAAATCTCGTGTTCTATGATATGGATTGTTTATTTTGGAGATTTCGAATAAACATGCCTGTATGTATACTCTTCACGTGAGTGAATATATTACAGCATCACTAGTACACTAGCAGATATTTTTGCGAATGCGAATATCAAGAAATGTGCGAAGATTCGCGAATACGAATGCGAATGCGAATATTCGCAACATCTCTACAGTGTACTTAATAACTTACACACAAAAAGAAAATCACACAAGTAATAAAAGGGGTAAGAACCCAGAACATTTACCAGTTTTGTTAATAAAGAAGTACCACCAAGGATCTCTCACCATGTATAAATACTTAATTAAATGCTAATATAAATTTTCTTTTGTAAATAGGAAATGACAGAATACAAAACGAGCGGGAAAATCCCAATGTCGGCGCCATCCATGCAAGCGCAGGCTCAAAAAGCTGCATTACTTGCTGCAGCCGCACAACAACAACAGCATCATGATGAGCAAAATGAGGATGATGATGGTGACGGCGACGATGATGAGAATCAATAGGTTTAAATCTTAATAATTACCAAAACAAAACAAAAAAGCAAAACAAATAAATGATAATAATATTGATTTAATATAAAATGTAATAATAATAAAAACCAATTCTTCTTACTCCCTACCTATCTCCCTCTTTTTCCTAACTCTAAGCTGGTACATATACTACAGACACACACACATCTATGATGCACAATCTAACACCAATGTTCGCAAACAAGAACCACAAAAATGTAAAAGGAAAAACTTAAAAATTGTTATAATTTTTACTTTTGTTTTGATCCCGTCATCATCTCGTGTTTGATGATGAATGAATAATTGGTTGAATGACAGTAGATAGATGATTCGAACTACAATGCAATGGTGATGATGTAATGTGTGTGTCACAGATGATGTTTATGAAGGTTTGGGAAAAAACAAGCCAAGCATGAACGCAGAGAACACCAAGCCTGCTTGGCTTGATGTCGTTAGGTTTGGTAGGCTTGGTGAATGTTTGTAGTACATCACATTTTTTGTTTGTATTAATTGTTTTGTTTTTTTTTAATAGCAACAATAACACATACCAATGCAACTAAAGCATCAACGAAAGACAAATACGTCACTTTTGTTATTGTTTTAATGTAAAAATGTGAAGTACTATAAACATACACCAAGCCTTCCAAACCAAGCCTAAGCACACCAAGCAAAACAATACACAATCTCAAGCAGGCTTGGTTTCCCAATTTGCTTGTTTGCTTGTAAGCACTTCATAAGTACAAGCCTGCACATCTCTGGTGTATGTATATGTTTGGCCACCATTTGCTCCCTTCCATCCTTAATCTACCCACTTTCCTTCCACCATGAAAACATTTTTTTTATTACTATTATTATTATGAAATAAGTAAAAAATTCGTTAATAGAAATTAAAAAGGAAACAATGAAAAGTAAAAGCAAACAAAACAAAAAAAGAAAAACAAAACGAAAAGAAAAACAAGAAAGTCTTAAGAAAAAATAAAATATATATATATGTACATATACATATATATATACGTATATACGTTTCCAGAATTCCTTTAAAATGAATCACAAATTTGTATTTTTTTTTTTATAATTTAATTTTAAGCTTATTAGAAGTACATATACAGTTTTATGCATTCATGATTATAAATAATAATTAAATTAGGTTTATGCGATCTTCCCCTAAAATCAGTTTGCTAAACGCTCTGATAAACTTCAGGATTAATAAAAGGGGAAATAATTGATGACACAAACAAAACAAAACAGAACAAAAGAAATTCCAAAAAAAGAAAATGGGAAAAAACTTGAGAACACAGACACAGTAGGAACAAACTTTTTTTTAGGTATACATATATATAAATATATGTATATATGTGCATATATCTGTGGCAATAAGTCAATGTAGCTTAAGTCGAAAATTGAGTTTGAACGCTATCATTATTAACCGCGTCAAAACGTGTACTTCGACTAAAGAATTTACAGAAAATACATTTTAGAAACATAGATCTATCTTTTTACCTTAATATATTTGAGATAAAAACATTGAAATAAAACCAAACAGGAATTATTTAACACAAAATTGACAATACCTCAAAACACATTTTTTCGACTTAAGCTTCTTTGACTTATTGCCACAGATATATATATAAATATATATATATATATATATGTTTATATAGATGTACATGTATACGTTTTTTTTTTTTTTTTTTCAAAATTAGCTATATATATTTATAATACTTAGTTTACTTTGTATTTAGTTTCCTTCTCTCGCCTTTATTAAAGCAAAATTCTCGTTTATCTCTATTATTATAATCTCTTTCTCTCCATTAACTTTTATATAAAAGACAACAAAAAAAAGGAAATGAAAAAGAAAAATCTACATAAATAGAATTTTAATATTGTAAGGCGGAAGCTAATATAATCAAAAAAAAAAAAAAAGAATTATTAATTTAGCAATATTTTGTAGAGATAAGATTTTTTTTTTTACTTTTTTTCTATACCTTTACAACAACAATCTTGTAAAAAAAATAAAAAAAAAATATATTTTAGTTAGTATTACGCTTACCAATAAAAAAAAGAAGTGTTTTCATTTTTTAATACTACTCATCTCATCTAAAAAGATGTAATTGATCAACAACATGGCTATGGATCAGAAACTTATAGGCTCCAAATTTCAGTTCGATAAGTCGAAAAACAAAAAAAAATTCAAATAATATATGAGTATAAAAAATGCTGTATTGTATTGTGTTAAATACTATACTAAGTTTCTAAATGATTAGATCGTCTGGTTAAGCCTTCTTACACTCTGAGTCGAGTCCGTGAGGGTAGCGGCTTCATCATTTATATGGTTGATCAGTCTCACTTTGTGGGAGTTAGTTACTTTTTTAATAGCGACCGCAACCGACTCGACTGCAAGATCACGTTCGAGATCAGAACTGCGAATATACGAAGGGACACTAACAGCACTTTTTTTTGGAACCTATGGTTTGCTGCGCATTGCTTAAGCTGCAACAACCCAAAAATCTGCTTGTATAGGAGAATCTTATTGTGAATGGTTATCGATGACTGTTTATCCATTAGCCAATACATATTGCTATATTTTGATTCAAATTTTTCTCTCTTTTTCTTAACATGAGCTTAGCACATCTAAAGTCATGTCTACATACTTTGCAGTATTTGAATACGGAATTTGTATACCGTTAATCTAAAGTGGTACATATCGCAATTTATTGTACGTGAAGTTAATATGCACAGACTTAGTTTTATTTGGTTTGATATGCCACTTTATCATCCAGTCATATATTTTTTTGAGAGCGTTCTGTAATTTTGAGGTATATTTCAACTCTGTCTTTTCGACCGAGAGAATGTGTGCCATAAGCAAATGTTGTGACGCAGTTTTCATTATTAACGTCAAGAGTAGATATAGGAGAGGATCCAATACGCTTCACTGAGGAACCCCAGCCTTTATCTCTTTGAGCTGTGAATAATCATCTCGTTTTACTCGACATTAACGGTTGGATAAGTACGAACTTAATGTGCAAAAGTGCTGGTTTGGTAGATGCACATTGTTTTTCTTCAGTAACCCAGCATGGCACACTTTGTCCAACGCCTTCGAAACGTCGAGGAACACCGCACTACAAGTGTTTTTCTCTTCAAATGCATTTTCAATAAGACGAGTTATGCTATGGATTTGGCCTATTGTTGAATGTTTCGAACGGAACCCAAATTGGTGAGAGGGTGTAATTTTTTCATTATCATTTATAATGTTGATTCTTTTAATCAGTAAATTTTCAGCCAATTTTGATAGCATGGGGAGAAGCGAGATCTGTCTACAGCACGTTACTTCGTTCGCTGATTTGCCTTGTTTATTAAACATTACAACCTCTACCGATTTTCAATAAATTTTAAAATATTTAGCTCAAATCAAAGTTCGCAAATAAATGATAACCTTTTCATTAGGTCCTCAAGCCACCAGTTGTTAAGAAACCAAATGTAAATTGGACGAAAAACACGTGAATTGTTTTTCGTTTATAAGTTTTTGTGTACAAGCAATGCCAATTATTTTTGTTTGTTTATGGCAGGGCCAACCACTAAAGGATTCATTGTCAAAAGGTCTTTCGTGTGTATGC
>JBAMAV010001077.1:0-74264 GCA_037043315.1 Amiota communis | reverse complement strand
TAAGAACAAAAATTTTTTAATGAAAATGGCTTTATTGTTTTTCAAAATATTCCCTATGATGATCAATACACTTTTGCATTCGTTCGAACCATTGGTCATAGCAATTTTTCCATTCCTCTTGAGACACCTCCAAAGCATGGTTTTTGAACTCTTAAACTGCTTCTACTGCGCTCGTAAATCGTTGACCACGCAGTTTTTTTTGATGTGAGGGAATAAAAAGAAGTGATTGGGTGCCAAGTCAGGACTGAAGGGCGGATGAGTCATCAATTCGATGTTTTGACTGCTTAAAAATTCACCTGTTTGCCGAGATGTGTGAAAGCTTGAATCGTCATGATGGAGAATGATTCGTTTTGCGAATTTCTCCGAAGACCTCCGGCAAACAAATATTGCTCTAGCGGAACAGTGGCCACATGACCCATTCTTATGAAGAAACAGGCGACCATTTGCCTAGCAGTGCTTCGAGCGCGAACAACTTTTGTTGTTAGAACACCCACACGGTCGATTGCTGTTTAGTTTCCGGCTCATACGCATATATCCATGATTCATCACCTGTCACGATTTTATAAACGTGTTTTGAAGCACCACGGTCGTACTTTTTAAGCATTTCCTTACTCCAATCGACGCGAGCCTTTTTTTGAGCGATTGATAAGTTATGGGGTATCCAACGAGAACAAACCTTTTTTACAACTAAGTGTTCATGCAAAATAGAATGTATTGAAGTGGAACTAATGTGCAAGGATGCTTCTATCTCACATGTCACATGTCGATCTTGCACTATCAGTTCACGCACACCTTCGATGTTTTGTGGCACAACAACCGGTTTTGGACGACCTTCACGGAATTCGTCAGTGACTGAACTACGACCACGATTAAATTCTGCAAACCAGTGATAAACTGTCGTTTTTGATGGTGCTTTCTCACCATACAAAAAACTAAGTTCATCGACACATTCTTGTTGTGATAATCCACGTCGAAAGTTGTGAAAAATAATCCAACGAAAACCCTCTCGAGAAATTTCCATTGTTTTGCCAAATTGATTTCTTTAACTTATTGTAAACAAAACAAAAACCAATTGTACATAAAAACGTTGTACGTACATATGTGCTAAAAAATGATAGTTTATTATGGCGTTGCCAGATTTTACGCATTGACATTAGTTTTGTCAATTCCCGAAATATAAATAGCAGCCCTCGTAGTCGTATACAATATTTTTTATAGGAAATAACTTACTATACTTATGAGTTAGAACAATAACTGTCTGGTTTATCCGATAAGGCAGTTATATTTCACTTTTTTTAAGGTTTCCTTATATTCTTTAATATAGTTGAAGAACTCTGCATAGGACAGCTCCAGATTAAATTGGATTAACAATTCTGCTTTCATTAAATTTATGGAGCATCTATTTCTGGTATCCGACCATTTGAATTCATTTGGGTAAATGCGTTCGAGAAAGCAGTTTGAATTTGGGACACTTAATATGAGAGAGTATCATTTTTTGGACACTGTTTGAAGATCTGGTGCCATTTCTGTGCACTACTAAATCCAAGGATGATTCAATCATGATTGTCCATGTGTGGCGGTGATTGAATCGTGGGTTAAGCATTTATTTAATCGATTTAGTTGCAGCCTTTAAATAGGACATGACAGTTAATTCAAATATTCCGATTTCTCTTAGTGCGCCAAATAATCCCAGAAAAGTGTGAAATCGGTAGTAAATAAGAAAGTATAGAATAGAAATAAAAATAAGGTTGATTTGCGTATTTCTAGTAACTAGTGATCAGATCTGTACATCCTCATACACCTCAGCATACATAACTGTTTCGCAAAACTTGAGAATCGTTAGATTGACTCTATCAGTGCCTAGATGGTCTAGTGATAGTTTGCCTTGCAGATGAATTCGCTGGTTGACCTTGGTCGGACAGTCACAACTCAATACAAGCATTTTGCTCTTTTTCGCTTGACAAGCAGCATTTAGTAGATGCTTTGTTAACTGTTTTGCGAGTTATTTTTATATTTCATATAGATCTTGATTGATTAATGGCAGCAAATCTTCATCTTAAATTCTTTTGCCGTCACAGGATGTTGTTTGCCTTCAACTTTGAAATATTCTTGTTAATCGAAAGAGAACTTCACAAATCTATAAGTAATAATAATTGAACAAAGCACATCAAGTTTGTGAAAAATTCAGCTTGAAAGACATTCAGGCCTTGGGTGATGCGAAATACAATACATAATAAGTAAGTAGTTGATATTATGCTTTGTCAAGTTTAAAAACATTATTATTTTTCTGATTCAATTTCAAGTACTTCATCCTTAATGTTTTCTCTCAGTTTGTTTAAGCTCCATGTCTCATATAGCGTGGAATCATTTCAAACAATAATTCACAAAGTGTTAACGTAACCGATTAACAGAAACAATTGTTATCATATCCATAGGGCTCTCTATTTTTAAGGTACCTATATGAATACAGAAAATGAATTACACATATTGTATAAGAAACTGAGTTGTCTTCAAAAAGCGTTTAATGCGTAAGAGAGAAACTGCTAGAAAAAGTTTTAATTGTATTCATACAATACTTTGAAGGATAAAAGAAATATGTTTAGTAAATATGAAATTACAATAAAAACTGCAGCACTTCCGGTAAAACGGAACGTAGCTACTTCAGATACTTTAACATGGTCACCCAAACACAGATACACTTTACGTATTAGCACACTCTCACATTTACACAGATACACATGCATGGTTTCCGCATTATACACACACACACTCTTACACACATTGATGTTAGATAATAATTTCCGTTTATTCCGCCTCATGATGCTGAGGCTGATTGTGGATGCCTCTTATACTTCTCTCCATTGCATGTGACTCTTTGTTTTTCATCTTTTATTTTTTCATTTTTTTGTTATCATTTTACGGCAATGCGCCGCATTCTAGCCTCCACCAGCTGCAGCTATAGTTTCAGCTTCCATTGGTCGACCCATTATACTCGTATACATACGAGACAAGGATGATGAATTTTTATTTGTCATTTTTTATCTGTAAAAAACGAAGGTTTAACGTAATTGAACAAAAAAAAAAAAAGCAAAAATTATTGTAATAAAAGGTAGAAAAAGAAATTGTTTTTGCTTTATAATCGTAGGCATTGTATGTAGTGAGTGAGTGTGTGTGTGTATGTGTGAAGGTCATATCTATGTTCCATGGAAGACCAAAAAGATACGATTTCAATGTCATTAGCATGTGCAATGCTAAAGTTAGCAGAAAAAAGTGTTGCATACGCTTGGGCGCCTTTCGTTCTCATTTGCTTTTTCTATCATTGTACAAAATTTTCTATCATGAAATAATAAATTTAAATTCAAATAAAATAGATGAAAAATTACTGAAAATTTCGAATGGACAAATTATGAACAATATTTAAGAAACCATGTGACAGTCTTCGAAATGTCTATTGCTGCCAACTAAGCTGCATACGTCATCACCAGCAGCATTTATAAAACAATCAAGACAAATTATATTTTCTAAGACCATTGGTATTGGTTGATTGATAATGACGATGATGTGGCGAAATTTTTTGGCACTTTTACGTAAATCAAATCCTTTGCGACATATTGCTGCCGTTGGTAGACGCATGGTCCACTATTGCATGTGTCTTAAATCCTATATGCTAATGCTGACACTTGTGTTATTTGTAAATCATACTCGCAATTATCGCCAACAACATCATTATCTTCGTCATTGTCACTATCTTCATCATCGACGACAGAAACAGGAGGAGCAAAGACAAAAACTTGTAGAAGAAGATTGTGATGGGTCATTGTCATCATCAAATATCACACAGAAAAAATCTAAATCTAAGGAAATTGATTTGTCTTTGCCAACAGCAGCAAGAACCAACAAAAATCAGGAGCAGCAACAGCAACAATTACGAAATATCATACCCATCAAAATCTACAATGCCTTCGACTTTGTCTATTTGCCAGGTTATGGTTCAATATTATTCTAAATTCCACAATGAAACAATAAAATTACGGACAATAAAATAAATAATAATAAAAGTGAACCCAAGTAAAAAAATTTACTTCACAGTATGACAACCTTTGATATTTTCTTGTATCTTTTGAAATTCACTTTAGTTTAGTTCCATGGTTGACTCTTTCTCTTATTGCATCAATGCTTTTCCACTTTTTAGAGTTTTTTTTCAGACATAAGCATTTTTCCTTTAAAATATTTTGCTTACACAGCATGCATTTGTTGTGCTGATGTTCGTGGTGATGGTGCTTAACTCGGCTCATCCAGAGTATCGTGTTGTGTTGTGGTGTCAAATTTGCTGATGGCAAGGTTTTATAATTTTTACACTCTATACCAATGGAAAATAATGCACAAAGAAGAAGAGAAAACAAAACAGAAAAAGAAACAACAACTGAGGAAATATTAATTATGTATTTTAGAAGATTTCATACCGAAGAAATACTAGTCTAACTTATGTATAAAAATGTATACCCTCTTCTTTTTATACGAGGACTGTAAGCATTTGATTAAATCATATAAAACCATCTCTCGATAGCACATAGTGGTTCAACTGATCCAATTAAAATAAGACTAATACTAATAATAAGAATAATGACTCGTTGCTCCTTTATTGAAGCACCTTGTTATATAGGACATTTTTCAATTTGTTGTCAGGTGTGAGAACGAACAAAGCTTATGGTTTGCCGAAACGTGTACATGCTACGTTTAATTAATTGACTGTGGAAGAAACGTTCATTTTCTGTATTCAGGCCACCAACACTCAAGGATTGGCCTTTCGATTTGTTGATCGTCTAGGCGAAAGCAAAACAAATTGGAAATTAAATTCGTTTAATCTCCAACTGCATATCGTTTGGGATCAGTGGAATTCTCTTAATGATAACTTCCTCACCTTTTAACTTTCCATTGAGCATCGTCACGTGAATCACATTGCCCGTGAGTTTTCTCACCACCAAACGCCTTCCGCTCCATAGTTTTGGTTGGTTTAGATTTTTAGGCATGATGACTACCGAGCCAACCTTCAGTTGTAAATTGTACGGTGGTAAGCAAGGCAGATCCAATGCGTTGAAAATTCAGTTGGATAGTTGGTTGCATTTTCACCGTTTCTTATACAGTCGATAGATTTGAAGGAATGCAGTGGACAAACGATTTGATTTTGAATTGTGAAGCTTAAGTGAACAACATCTTTGTTTTTTAAACCCAAGAATTGCCACTTGTGATGTTTGTGGTCAGCAATGATGTTCCTTCGTTGAGACAAAATTTATAAATTTGATTATCCGTTTCGATTCGTCGAGAGGAACACGCCCATTATTCACAAGTTTATTCACATAGTGCCATAGAGTCAATGAACAAGCGTTTATTTCATCAGCAGCGGTCGATTTTGGAATGATTGGCAGAGTTTGGCGGAAATTGCCAGACAGTAGAATCATTATTTGTAAACTTAACTGTAAGAGTTCGCAAATAAATGGCAACCTTTTCAGTAGGTTGTCAAGCAACTGGTCGTTACAAAAACAACAGTAAAAGGGATGAAAAAACCTTGTGATTTATTTTTCGCTTATAAGTTTTTGTGTACAGCCAATGCCATTTATTTTTGTTTCTTTTTGGCAGGGGCTACCACAAAACGATTCAATGAGAGAAGTTATTCAAAAGGTCTTTCGTGTGTATGTATGAGTTTTTACATGTGTGTGTCTGCTTGTGCGTTGCAGTCGACTATTATTTGTTACTACTAACTAGTTTTTGACTCCACAGTTTTTACAGGTCATTTTTTTTTTATTTCTCGCTATTTGATTTAGTAACCATATATTTTTAATATTTCAATATTTTTTTTTTGTTTCTCTTGTTTTTAAGCGTCAAATCAACCAAAAGGTTTCTAAACATTAGTATCATCAGTTTAAGGAATAATCACGTGAGCTTAAAGGATGTGGTGTTTACGAGCCCCTGTTGGGTAGCTCATTGGGGTGAAGTCGTTTTAATCGTCGTGGAGTTCCGTTCTATATTGGAGCCATTGCTAGGGAATTAGGGTGTTGGGGTAGTCGTTCTTTATAACGGCTGCTGAAGAAATTGATTTATTTATTTATTAAATTCAATGACAAAAAAAAAATGTCAGCTTAAAAATAAAAACAAGAGATTTAAAATCACACAATTACACTTAATAAAGAGATAAAAATATAAATTGAAATGTAAATAAAATAAAAATAAATTAATTACAAGAGAGAGAAACAAAATAGAATTAAAAATAAAAATAATAATAACATAATATAAAACAGCAGCTTCTGACCCGATGGGAGAAATTTATTTGCAACACTAGCAACCTATGCCCCTACTCACAGCCATGTGTGGTCAGAGGCACATAAGCTACACAGACGGTACAGCTGATCAGCAAAATCCAGTGCATCCAGCCAGTGAGGTCATGAATCCCGTAGGCAACGAAGAATGATTGAATTAATTGATTCCGGAGATAATTCAGGAGAGACAACATGATAGAACTTATTCTAATATGAGCATGAAACTCTGAAAGGATCATGAAGGGCAAAGTTAGTAGTGCATCTATTTAACACTAAAGGGACAAAATTTCTCGAAGGACGACGAGGGATAGAAAAGTTCAAAAGATTTAAAAGCTCTGGAGAGTCAATGTTTCCGACTAAGAGCTTATGAAAAAAGGAAATCCCTAGGGCAATTCTACGATGCGCCAAAGACGGAAGACTGATAAGTAGGAGTCTATCAGGCAACCTGGAATTAGAATTCCAGTTAGGCCACGAAGAGCAAACAGAAGGAATTGTTTCTGTACAGACTCAATTCGATCTCGATACTTTAAATATTGCGGTGACAAAATGTAAGAGCAATACTCGAGAATTGCACGTACAAGAGACACAAAAAGAATCTATCTTAGTGGTATAAGGGTCATTAAATTCAATAGACCAGCGTTTGATGAAACCAAAAACACCCTTCGCTTTGTTTGCAACAGAAGAGACGTGCTGGTTAAAACACAGCTTAGGATCAAACAGGACACCGAGGTCATTAAACGTAGAGACTCGCTGAAGTAGGACGTTGTCAATCTTGTAAGTAAATAAATGAGGCTTACACCGATGATATGTTATGAGCTTACATTTAGAAATATTTAGATCTAAATAATTTGTCAAGCACCAAGTACGTAAAGAATCAATATCCTCTTGAAGTTTAAGATGAGAGGCGCTATCATAAACTGAAAGGCACAATTTTACATCATCAGCGTACATGAGCACACGAGAGTGTGAGATGGAGAGAGGCAGATCATTAATTCACAAATTGAAAAGAAGAGGTCCTAGATGACTACCTTGAGGAACCCCAGAAGTTACGTGGACTATATCTGAAAGACAAAACCTAAACAACACTCTTTGCGAACGAGGATGTAATCCAACCTAGATTATTCGGAAAGCGCATAATATTAAGTTTATACAAAAGAAGGTCATGATTAACTGAGTCAAAGGCTTTAGTAAAGTCTGTGGTAATAACATCAGTTTGTTACCTATTGACGAAACCTTGATTAACAAATGAAGTAAACTGAAGGAGGTTAGTGGCTGCGGACCTGCATTTTACAAATCCATGCTGTGATGGAGAAATAATTGCCTTACAGAAATGTTGCAAATTCGTTATCAGGACCTTTTCAAACAATTTTGGGATAGCGGACAGTTTAGATATGCCCCTATAATTTGAGATATCAGATAAATTTCCTTTTTTATGGAGGGAAATAATGAAAGATTCCTTCCAAATAGGCGGAAATGAAGATACCTGTAGCGATAAGCTAAAAAGCTTAAATAACGGCCTATACAGGGAGTTTGCACACCGTATAAGGACACAATCTGGACCAGGAGAATAAGAAAATTTCAGGGATCTTAGAATATGAAGAATATTCACCTTATCAAGTTCAGGGGTTCTGAAATTGTTAATTGTGTTAACATGAAACAAGGGTAGGAAGTAAGAGAAAATGTTGCTGAAAATAAGTCAGATATCTCAGGATCATTTGATGCATGCAAATTATCTAAGAAAAAAGAAGCATTACCATTAACAAAATTATAGAGGCGTTTGGGATTACTTGAAAATTGTAACCTACAACGGATAAGATAAGTGTTGTAACAACGGGAATTAAGAGAGAGAAACTTATAACGTGCCACACAAAATCTATCAAAATCTAAGGAAGACCCAGAGATTTTAAATTCTTTATAGAGTCTAGACTTTAAGTTTTTTAAAGTGGAGAGCTTACGCGTAAACCAAGGTGGTTTGTACGATCCTTTTGGTGCATTCATTAGAGGAATACATTTAACAAAGGCAGAAGAAGGACTATTTTGGCGCCAATAAATTCAATATCAGCAGGCAGCACAACTTGAATAACTTCGGAACGAAAACTTGACTTAACTGCAACAAGAACACCACCACCACGACGAAACTGGCGATCCTGTCTATAAATTACAAAATGATTACCAAGGACTTCATTATTAAGAATATTAGATGTAAGCCATGTCTCAGAAAAAACAATGATATCAGCAACAAAAGAAAAACTATCCCTATACAAATTATTAAGCTTGGACAGTAAACCTTTAACATTTTGATATGTTATGGTGATATATTGAAGGCAAGAAACTAGTTTTTTGGAGCCGAACCTGGAGCCGAAGAAGAACTTGTATATAACGGCAGCCTTATAGAACTATACGTATTCTTTTTCTTCTGTTTAAATTCATGAACTACCATATTTGGAGGCCAGAAGTTAGGAAAAACTGAATTTCTTCACACTTACCGTCATATTAGACTTGGACGCAATATACCTGTTAATATCATCACTGGTAGTATCATTAGAAAGTCTAGAAAGGAAAATTTGTTTCCGAGGGGCCACTACCGATATAATAGGTGGTGATACCACATTCAAAGAATTACGGTCATCATCTGAGAGATGTTCTGAAGTAAGGGGTGGAGAAGCAGGTCCAGACTGTATAGAGGCATTGATGGCAACGGTTTCAATATTGTCATCATTCCCAGTATTATCTACATTAGTGATAGATGAGGATGGAGAAGCGGGTCAGGACCGCTAGGAGGCATTGGTGGCAACAGTCTCAATATTGTCTCCAATGGAGTTCGACGAAGGAGGAGAAGTGAGTCTAGACCGCTTGGAGGAAGACATTGCAGAAGAGGGTGGAAATACCTGAATTACAGATAGCACAGGTGTTGAGATAGGATCGTCTGGAGTAGCAATCTCTGTAGGAACAAGAGGAATGTTAGAAGGAAGTTGGGGGGAAGCGTGGTCACCCGTTGGTGAAGGTGACAAGAAAAGAAGGGGAGGGAGGGAATCGAACTGATAATTACTTAGCAATTCAGTGCCCGAATCAAAATCAAGCGAGAGTTGTCTTACAGTGCTATTTAACTTAATAAATTTGTCACGTATACTCCGATACTGCCCGATGTGAATCCTCAGTAAATGTCTCTATATTTTTACACGTTGGATTGCAACAAATCATTTTCAATAGTTATTGCACAATAGGTTATTTTAAAAATTAAATATAGCACTACTAAATAGGCCAAAACACGATCCAATAAAGCAATGCACAATAAATTAATTGATTTGCTCAAGTACCATTGGCATTTTCAAGTCCCGATGTAAGGTCGAATATCTGACGAACCATGGAGCTCCCGCTATACGTCACAATGCTTTATTTTGCATTGCTTGAATTTTTCTAACGTTGTATGGATAGTCGTCCCCCAGATTTGGATGCCATATATCCAGACGGGTGCCACAACTTGTCTGTATATAAGCAGGTTGTTGCTGCTGCGGAGTTTGCTTTTCGCTCGCAGCAATCAATCCATTTTTTTCATTTTTTGATAGCAACAGGCAGTGATATATTTTACATGGGCGCGCACAACTTTATACGAACGCAGACATTTTTTTATATGGAGCAATTGTTATACAAAATATCAACTGTTATACATTTGTGCGTTTGTGCGGTTTATTCGCTTTCATGAAGACCCTATACTTACTCGTATATATAAAATAAATTTATAATGCAAAATATTGAAAATGCATTTTTTCTAACAAATGTCATAATTAACCATACAAAAATTAAATGCAATGTTCCAAAACATTTTCTCGCTTCTAAGACTAATAGTTAGTAGTCGTTGGCCGAGCGTGCTAAGGCGACTGTTCAGTATATGCACAATAATGCGTACGTGAGACCGCGTCATAGGTGCAATCCAAAGTTTTTACAAGTAAATTTTTTTTTTATTTCTTGCTATTTGATTTGTGTAACTTAAAAAAAAAAACATTTAATTTGAAATTAAATTAGATTGAACTCATTAATCGCGAGAAAAACTATCCTATCTATCAAGTTGGGCCAAATGACATAAATATAAAAAAATTTATCAAGATCGGTTCAGTAGTTTCCGAGTCCATAAATGACAAACTCTGTGACGCGAGAGAAGAGATAATAAAAAACATATTATTATTATAAGTTTTACAAAATGCTCGCTGGGTAGTATCTGCTTTGTTTTCTATTCTCCTCTCTCAATCTCCCTGTCTCTACCACTCTCTCTCTTCGACTTAGTAAAATCACGTCACACAAGAACAAAAAAAGCGTTTTTCGCTTGCACCCTTATTTTTTTCGGGCTCTCATTGCCATTTATTTTGTGTGAGATTGAGCAAAATGTTAGTTTTTAACTGTTATTTTGAGACTCATACTTTTTAATCGCAATAGAAAAGGGCGACCACATACCGAAAAAAATGAAAAATAGGTGAAACGGTCAGTAAGAAACCGAAACAATTGAAAAATAAATGGTAACAGTTATTTGCGAACTATGCTACAAAGGTGTGAAGATATTAAGGCTCTATTTTCTTTATGCCTTTCGACACAGGTGGACAATATTTGATTCCTTGACAGGTTTGTAGTCTAGAAGAGGTGAGAAGTCAACAGGCTAAAGTAGCGGAGCATACGATGATTTGGTATACAGCCTTGCGGTTCTTATCCTGCTCAGGCTTATGTAAACCATTTAAATTAATAATGGTAAAAAATAATTCATGTATTATTGATTTAAATATTTTCAATTTTTTTATACGAAATGTGTAGTTTTGATATGAAATTAAAGGTATTTAAATAACATTGGTGAGGGCTCGTATAGTTGTAGTAATTACATTTGAGTATCAGATCCAAACACTTATTAAGGCAGTTGTTCTTTGGTTCAAAGTGTCGGATCCGAACTAGTTAAACTAATCAAAATATTATGGTACATAGTTAAGCCAATGCTTACGCCAGGTCAACAGTTATCTAAATATTGTATCAGGTGATGGAAAGTCACCAGGTTTCTATTGGTTATTTTGGACAACGGGAAAGGGATGAAACGTTCCTACGGTTATTGGTCTAACCAAGTAGAATGTATTGTAAGGTGTTTTCAGGTATGGAAATGTGTTACTTATTAGTCGTCATTCGGTCGGTCACTTTTCTACCCCTATTTTTTTTTTGTACCTATGGGGTAACCTGGATGGTTTTTCATCTAGTTATAGTTGGACCCGGTGAAACTGCTGACGAGATCCAAACATTTTTTTGATTGTCGCAAAATGAATCGGAATTTTGACATTTCAATTTCAGGTTACTAACTTCTGATATATGATTTCATAAGATATTCTAAAGAGACCTTAGGAGTCTTTGCATTATCATTAATTTATTTTTAGTTTCATATACATGAAAGCAAAAAAAAGAAAACGTTTACCGTGACGAAAAGTATTTTATAAAATTAGCACATTTATTCGAGTCCACTAAAAGTGTTTCTAAGGCTGAAAATTTAAGTTTAAATAGTTATAAAATGTTGATACTATTATGAAGAGTTTGCGAAATGTTAATTTCTCATTGGACTCAATGGCACAACATGGAACATGTAGCACAAGGATATGGTAAGATTCAATTGACACAAAAATTGGCGTTTACGAGAAATATAGTCGTTGTTTTATCGAAACATCAACTATGGTGGACATTTCCGAATATAAACAAAATTTATAGAGTTTAGCATATTGCATCTAGTGATTTGTTTCTATGCAGTTGTCATATATACCTAACTCTTTTTTTACACGGTGGATGCATATGTTCCTTAGAAAACCGAGCAAAAAAAAATAGTGTAAAAAAAGCGATATATAGCAAATTTTATTTCCAAAAATGGAAAGTCTATAGATATTTTTTCCCAAAAACACAGTGCATAAAAAGTAAAAACGAAATCCATTTATTTGTAAAGAAAAACATAATTCATTTTTATTGGTAAAAAAAAAAAATTACTAAGCAGTGAAAGTAGGTGCATCATATAAAAATTTTAATTTAAATAAGAATTAAAAAGCGGTTTCGCAACTATTCATCGCTGCTTGGTAACAAGCGTGCACGTTTATTACGGACTGGAGTATCATCATCTGTAGATATATCAAATTCTTGCACAACTGTCGGGTTTGATACAAATGCAGAACTTCGTTCGTTATTGGTCTTTTTGTTGGTTTTTTGTTAAAAAGTCTGTTCTTAGTTGCTGTTTTTTGGTTTCTTAAGTTCCTTATATAACTTTCAGTAAACCTTCTATCCAGAAGACCATATGTTTTTCTGTTTCTCTAAGATAGGATTTCGACTATAAGAGGATGCTTTGGAACTGAGTTCAGATCCAGAAACTATGGTGTGTCGAATGGAATCCTCATATTTTTTGATTGTCCTTATAGTCAACCGCCTTGCCAACGGATGTGGGTCCTTTACCTATCTTTAGACAGTCTAAGATTTGTATTTTAGTCTCTAACGAAACTGTTTGTCTCTTTGGAATGTTTTGTTTAGATATATTTATATTGCTTATATAACTTTTATATTATCAAATATTTAACACAACTGAAATGCTTTATTCAATTTGAAGAACAACGAGATAAAGAAAAAACGTATAAAACATAATTCGGGTAATTGTATATTGTTTTCGTATTCATTCACGAATTTGCTGTAGGACACTGCAAAAAAATAGTTTTAAATTTGTGCAACATCAAATGTAAAAAAATAAATATGTTTAATTTGTAAAACGTGTTATTTCAAAATCGTGGAAAAAGAGTTGGGTGTACTGATAATATTTAGGAACCAGAGTTTCCCCATTACCGAAAGAAATAATTTTTATACCAAAATCAAACATTCTTCGATTTTGAAATGCTAAGAGTGACCTTTCGAATTAACCGAAAATTGACTATTAAATTTACTTAAAAAGCCGAAGGCCTTAGTAGTCTTTGCTTTGTCTTTAATTTAAAAAAAAAAAATCTTTTCGAGACAGTTATTTTATAAAATTAACAAATTTATTCGAGTCGATTAAAAGTGCTGAAAATATAAGTTTAAATAATAATAAAATATTGATACTGTTATGGAAAATGTGAGAGAAATGAGCTTCACATGTTACTTTCTCATTGGACGCAGGAACTATGCCTTTCTAATGGCACAACATGGAACATGTAGCACAAGGATATGGTAAGATTCAATTGACACAAGAATTGGCGTTTATGGGAATACAGTCGTTGTTTTTAGCGAAGCATCAACTATGATAAACGTAACCATTTTTTATCTTACTCAAAACATCTTTAAAATAATGCGTAATGCATTCGTAGTCTACGGGTAGGCCAATTGCAGCAGATTTTATTGCGTGCCACACCCCGTAACGCACGTAATGTTTTTTCCAGAGATGATTGTAATTTCATTAACACATTATTAGTTTGTCGCATAGACCCCACAAAATGCCACAACTTTTGAGAACACTTGGACTAAATAATTGACAATGATATCAGAAGGTTCACCTGGTTGGTGTTGGAGGTCTGAAATTTTTACTTGCACACCTTCGTAAGTTTGGAAAAAGGTCACTAGATTATGATATATTTTCTTGTTACCGTGGTTTAATTGTAGTAAAGGTGGATTAACTAAGATCATCTTTCAATTCTTTGACCGCTGTACGCGCCATAACATTTTCGACAGTATCTCCTGTTTTCGTACGCACGAAAATAAATATCTGATTGGATTAGTTTTGACACATAATCGTTGAAGCATTTAATATTACTAATTAATTAATCAACGGGTATTTTGCTCGTAGGCTATCATTGAACGTACGCTTACGTTTTGGCATAGTTACACAAGATTCCAAAACAAATAACCTCACTAAGTTACCACAACCAAAATTACATTTTTCTAGGCGTCGTTACAAATCCATTGAGCTATCGCATATGCAATATTTTAACCAGCTGTTGCAAGAAAGAACTAACATGTTTTTCAACTTGTGAACTAGATTATTGGGAAAACGGGAAAATTTTGCGTCCCAAAGCTTTGTTCGGGGACACCGGGACTGAGAAATGAAAAAAGGGACGGTCCCGTTCAAAACGGGACTTATGGTGACGTTAACTATGATGGACATTTTCGCTTGAATAATTCCGAAGTCAAACAAAATTGAAGGCATATTTGCTCAACATAAGGAGTGATCGTAATTTAGAGTATTGCATTTTTTGATTTGTTTCTATGCAGTTGTCATATACTGATAATATTTAGGAACCAGAGTTCCCTCCCATTACCGAAAGAAATAATTTGTTTACCAAAATCAAACTTTCTCCGATTTTGAAAAGCAAGCATTGCTTTTTATTAGTTTTTCTGTCGTATTAATATTTCCAACAAATATTCTTAGCTTCAGAATAAATTTATATTTCATTTGGGAGCATAGTGGTATTTAATTTTTAATTTGTTTCAGAAATGATGCCACGAGGACCATTCCGAAGAAAGTGATTCCACCGAAGCCAACAATAGTAAGTAACGCTTTTGTATTGTATTTGTGAGGCAAAATTGTCTCTTATTTATTTATTTATTTTTTTTTTTGGAAGCGTAGTTATCTCTGGTACCAAGGATCAATGATGCCCCAAGGACAATAATATTAGATGAGCCAAAGAACGTGGTTGCACCTAAACCCAAAAACGTTAAACAATCCTTTTGTATCACATTTCCTTCGTCGTGTGTTTTTACAATGTTCGGATGATAGCGGTATAGAAAAACGTGAATGATTAGTTGAATTAAATTGAGTTTTTTCTGGCATTTTGCACGGTTTGCTTTCGAACTTTCGTATTACTTTCGACATAAATTTTCTCTTGCACACATTAAGTATGAAGATTGGTTTGCGATATTTATCGCTAAAAAATGTGAAACCAAAAATTACGACAGATATATGAAAAAATCCGAAATATTGGAAAGAAGTCCATCAGCTATATATAGCCAACTTCAAGAGAGAGTTGAATAAGAATGCAGGATCGAGGGAAAACAAATTGATTTAGTGTATTTCTTCCATAATAGTTTCAACGCCACCATCCTCCAAATTTATATTGACTCAATACTTTTGAGATCAATATAAAAACCTTGTTATAATATAACTATTTATTTGGTTGTCAATTACCTCAATCCTGAAGAATGAACAACATAGAACAAGACAAAAAAAAAACAGACACCTATGTTTCGTGGCACCAAAACACAAACAATCAAAGCTCCAGCAAACATACTGTATGAAGTTCTTCTACAAACTAGTAATAAGAACAATTTAGAAGGATTTGAGGTTGAAGAGAAAAAACTTGGTGAAAGGCAATATCAATTCAAGGAAATGTGTGAAAGTCTTAAAAGTTCTTCCACACAGAAAGGTATTTCACAGTTTATTGTAAATGATGAGACTACAGATTTACAAATTTATTTAAGCTAATTGAGATTACATACAAATACAGCCAGTAAATCCATCGAAACCTAGGATTTCCGGGTCATAACTTGATGAATCTTCAGATGACTGAGACTGAGATGAGTTGGCGCTTAGATTTGAATAGATACTTAGGACAATTGATGTATAGCAGCCCAGCAACAAAATTGACTTGTAACTTGCATGTGGTTGAGGTAAGTACGTGTATAATCAAAGACCATTACCTTCTTCGACTGGACAATTCGGTCACGAAATTGTATTCACACTCTATGTAATCAATAGTCTTTGGTATTATAAGAGCATTTCAATTTATATAACTTGGTAACTAAGTAACACTCAATTTTGTAGGATCTTTGGCGTAAATTTATCAACCTCCAGGCGGGACATGCAAACAATCAATAGACGCTCACGTCAGACTGGCTAATCAGATCGAAAACCTCTGATGAGATCTTAATTGATGCTGATGGCAATTCTTTCACTTCTAAATTTATTAGTTATCAAAAAAGTACAAGAACTACGGAAATACTGTTAAAACTAAAGAAGGTAACTGTGATTTAGAAAGAGGAAAAAAGTCAAGTTCAACAGTAATGATCATCCATCGAAGAGCTGAAATACTGATCTCTATTAGTAAAAATAGTTTAGCTGTAAAGTTAATTTTTAACTTATGCAAATTTGTAGGCAAACGTACCAAATGATCATCATTTACAACATTTGGGAATCATTTCTCTGTCCCAGACTTAAAGATATAAAGAAAGATTAAGATTGTCCCACTGTTTCTTGCCATATAACGCATTTCATCAGGTTTTTTCTGAGAATTGCCGGTAGTTAATAACAAAATGATTAGAATTATCAAAATTGGTTAAATTCCGCATTCTGGTTACTGGCAAAGCTGAACTGGGTTTAGACCATTTTTGATAGCATTCAGCATGAGAATTCAATTTTGGATCTGCCTTTTTTTGTAAGTCGGTGAAGGTTTTCCTATTTCCAAACTAGGCCTTTGGTTGTTGGAGCTTTGATTGATGAATTATTGATTGATGGATCATTAGTTGTTTGTGATTTGTTGCCATGAAACAGAGATGTCGGTTTTTGTTTCTTTTGTCATGTTCTAGTTGCTCATTGTTTGGGATTGATGCAATTGTCAACCAAATAAATAGTTCTGATATTACAAGCTTTTTAAACTGGTCTCGGAAGTATTAGGAGACAATATAAATTTGGTAGATGGTGACGATGAAACTATTATGAAAGAAATTTACTCAATCAATTCCTTTTTCCAAGATCCTGCATTTTTATTCAACTCTTATATGAAATGACTATGTATCATATAACTGATGGGACTTCTTTCCAATATTGTCATACATCTTTTGTAATTGTTTGTCCCACATTTATTAACGAGAAATATCGCAAACGAAAATTCATATTTATTGTTTGCATGGGAAAATTTATGTATAAGATAATACGAAAGATCGTAAGCAAACTGAGCAAAATGCCAGGAAAAGCTTAACTCAGTTTTACAAGTCATTCAGGTTTCTCCATAACGCTATCATCCAAATATATCAAATACGCACGAATAAGGAAATCTAAGCGATTCTTTTGTACGTTTCTTTCACGTGAAAGAAACGTTCGAACGAATTGCTTCTACTGTTGGGTTTGGTGGTGCAACCACTTTCTTCGGAATCCACAGGAAACATATAGACAAGTACATCCAATTTTATTCAAGTATATAGATTACTTACCTTATGAGGTAGACAGATACAGACACTATTTCATTGGCCTTGGTGTTTGTAGTCTTTTTTATACCTGATGACAACAATAATATTTCTAATCACGATTAATCTTTGGTACTTTTGCCTATTTTAAACATTTTGCATCATTTCATAACTTCTGCTTGAAATTTGTTCAAATATAATTATATACAATACTTAAGACAAATATTGTGCTAAAAATTTTATTGTAAGTACATGAATAAATAAAATGTTCCAATAAATCCAAAATAGGATAGATGGTTTTTTATTTTTTTGTGTCTATTTGAATTGTGCTGGTACTTCCAAAAACTCACAATGATATGAAATAACAACAAATAACTCTGAGTTGAGAGCTAAGTACCTATTGTGATCGTCGATGCCTGTGCCAATAACTTTCTTTGTTTGTTTGGTTTTTTGTAACATAGCAAATTTAAAGAGTTGATTAGAGATACGACCATCAAAACAGAAATTTAGAAGAATAAGTTACTTATGATCGAAAAGGTCAAAAATGCAAGAGCGTTTAAAAAACTAAACCAAGCTACTGTTCAAATATGTTGACTCAAAAGCTGCTTGAATGATTGAATTATTGCCTAAAAATTGGTTTGAGAAATTATTTACAAAACAAGAACTTAGAAGAAAACAAAGCAGTTTTTTTTTACTTGAAAAGAAACCAAACCAATTTTTTTTCTAGAAGGTAGGTCCAGGATATGGTATCTCTTCAAACGTCTAACGACGTCATTCCTATTTAGAAGGTTGCTAGCTAATTCATTGTCATGGCCACTCAGTCTTTCCAAATATATCTTAGTCACTCTGACTGTTTCTTCCTGAACAAAAGGAATGTTGAGATCTTTATGTAGGTCAAAGTTTGTGACATACCATGGTGCGTTGCAATAGTTTATTTTGATAGAGTTGTAAAATTTCAATGTTTGAGTTACTTGTGATGGCCCAAAATTACATGGAATATGACCAAACAACATTGTTTTTTACAATAATATTATATTTTCCATACTCAACTCTTAGTTGGTACCAAGAAGCCAATACATGCTACACGTTTTTAGTACAGTAGCTGGGTCTTTTTCGCTTTAAGATGTGCTTTCCACGTTAACCTTCGGTCCAGATGTAATCCTAGGTGATTGTATTATTGTGAGGAATATCAGTTCCATTCAGCAAGTCCTTTAAGCTCGCCACCATCTTAGCGTGAATGTCACTTGGATAGATTTTCGGGCGTTAACTTATATGTTCCAATTTTGAAGCCAAACCTCTAACAAGTTGTAGTAGATATTGTAATGCTAAAACTGAACTGCCACTTTTAGCTATGAACGCCGTGTCATCAGCATACGTTGCAACATTTACATCATCAGAGACAGGTATATCGGTAGTAAATATAGAACAATACATGTATACCACAGGGGCTGCTACACTTCCCTGAGGGATGGCTACACGAATTTAAAAAATTAGTAAGTAAATCTACATTAGTAAATAAGTACAAGAAATCCAATATTCTATTAGTGATAATATTATTGTTGCTCTAAGTAAGAATTTTAAGCGTATCTACTATTGTTGAATGCGTCAGGTAAACCTTTTAAACAACAATCAATATAAATACAATAATACACCTAGTACTTACTGTAAGTTACAAACCTTTGCTTGTAACGTAAAAAATGTTTTTGTTCGTTCGTTCGTAAGTTGGCTTAGTGTAATTGTGGTGCATACTTTTAGGGTTAATATGGTTATACATATACATATTTGACTTTGTTCCAAATTCTTTGATTTGCCCAAGGTAGCCAGCTAGAAGCTTTAAATGTTGATTCTTTGAAAAAATAAAGGCAAGGTAAGTGGAAATGGAATGGTAAGTTTCATCATTAAAATTTATGAGAGCACTATAATATTTTGCAAAACTCATAGTGGCGTTGGTCGAAGTAATTTTGGAGCATGTGGGATAGACGGATCCTTCATCAGACCTCTTGCATCTTCACATAAGTGGGAGTAATCTGTAGTTGAGGAAAGTGGGATCTTACAATAGCAGTTAAATTTATCGAGTCTCATCATCTAATAAATCTCTAATCTAATCTCTATTATTTTCCAGGCTACAAATTAGTGATCTTTAAATTCCCTTTTAATTTTATTGTTTTTTGTTAATGTGTTGGTTTATTTCTATTCTATCTTATCTATCACGGGCTATTGATTCATGTTCACTTTTTGTCCAGGTGATGCATGAATGGTTGGTCAACAAACAGAAGAATACATGAAAGAATAGAAATGACACAACCAATAGCATCGTGTAAATGGAATTTTAGAAAAAGAATTTAGGTGAAAGATTCTTGTGTTTATTGACAACTCTTTTTTGTGGCAATATTTTCTAAGGAATTAATAAGAACAAGAGTTTTTTCTTTTTTTCTAATTTGTCAAGCCAGAGACATTTGGGAAAACCGTAATAGTCATAAAAATAATTTACTACATTCATTCCGACGGTCAGCAGATATTATTTTGCTTTTACATATTTTTGGAAAATTCATAATTCAATACATTCCTGGTAAGTAAAGAACAAAAGTGCTCAATCTGGGAGTCAAAAAAATTAATATCTGTATATTAATTTAAGAAACTGTGATTTTTGCTTTCATTAAGTGTGATATTTAATAAAATGGCACCACCTCATTTGGTAATTTTCGATAAAGTCACGGAATCTTTGCGATATTGTCAACAAATTTTGGATAAGGCTCTACACAAAGATTTGGTAGAAGTATTTTGGCCATTCTATAATAAATTAAAAGTTGAAATTACGCATCAACCACTTCCCGAGAAGCCCATGAATTTTGCAATTATTCAGCATAAAATGAATAAGAAGATTTACCGCAGCGGACAGGAATTCGCTTCTGATATGCGTTTAATTTTCAGCAATGCCTTAGATTATTTCCCTTATGGTCATTTTATGAGGTCGTATACATTCCATGCCGCCAAATTGATGGACGGCTTCTTGGCAGAAATACCAAACATCAATCAAGAAATGCCTGAAGGACTCTATCAGCCCCTTGATTATCGTTCCGATGAAATTAATCCTGATGCAGAAGAATTCTTAGAGCCGTACGCAAGTATAGCGAGAGTAAATTTGTGGTTAGGGGACTTTGTGGATGATGTGTATAGTAATGTGCAAAGCGGTGGATCTTTCATCAAAAATGATACTGGTAGCGAAAGGATAAATCAATTTAAAAGAATGTGCTCCATATTAAATGAAAAATCACCACCACTACCAACAATGGCAGAAACATCTATACCACCATCTATGCAAACAAAGTCTTTGTCAGCACCGTCTCTGTCAGAAGCATATATACAGGCAGCATCTCTGTCAGTACCATCTGTGCCAACATCATCTGGGTCAGCATCATCTAAGCCAACATCATCTATACAAGCAACTTCTCTGTCAGCAGCATTTCTGTCAGCAGCAGCTATGCAAGCAGCATCTCTGTCAGCACCATCTGTGCCAGCTTCATCTAAGCAAACATCATCTAAGCCATCATCACCTGAGCCAGCATCTTCTAAGCCACCGTCATCTATACAAGCAACATATCTGTCAGCAGCGTTTCTGTCAGGACCATCTGTTCCATCATCATCGAAGCCAGCATCATCTAAGCCAATATCACCTAAGCCAGAATCATCAAAGCCATCAACATCTCAGGCAGTGTCTTTTAAGCCAGCATCATCTATACAAGCAACACCTCTGTCAGCATCGTCTCTGTCAGCACCATGTGTTCCAGTATCATCTAAGTCAGCATCATCTAAGCCTATTCAAAATTTAGTAAGCCAACCATTACCAGTATCAACAATGCCACTCCAAACACTACTACTGGAATCAATGGGACCATCATCACTGCAATCACCAACAAGAGTTCGATCTTCAACCGTGGTATCTTCACCAAAGCCACCAAATGAAACGAAAAAGGAAAGACGAAATTCGTCAACATCAAGCTCAAGTTCAAGTTCAAGTGGTACTTCAACAAGCACCACAGATTGTGAATGTATTAACTGTCGGAAAGATTCTTCAAGTAGTTCCAATAGTTCTGGTTCATCATCAGCACCAAGCAAATCCGAAACTCCAAAACGCGACACGTAAGTCTTTTGTATATTGAAATATTTGATACTGTACAATAAAATTCAATTTTTTTTTTTTGTAGCCACTCAAATTGATTATAAATGGATTGGACTTTATTTCGTTGGTTAGAACATACTAGAAGAGACAACGGAGTTCACTGTATGGTTATAAAGTTTTGAGATGAGTTTTCTTTTAAAAACAAATGTCGATCCATTTCTTGAATTGAAATTTGTTGTTAAGAAACTAAAAGTATGAATAATTACATATATGTATGTATGTTTTTATCCTTCAATACAAAAAGATTTATAACAAGTACATTAATGAGTGTTTTAAGAAACTTATTATTAAGCGTGCTTATATCAAATTAACCTATAATACATTTAAAATACTATATATGTACTACATACGATACAATACAAATGCCTGTATGAAAATTATTTATATTGTTGTGTTGACTTTCATTTCAAATCATTTTGTCCAGTTTCATTTCTCTTTGTCAAAAATAGAATTAATTAAGTTAAAAACCTAGAGTTCGTAATCCAAAGTCTTGATCCGTTTAATCATGTTATCTCTGTACTGATAACACATAAGCTTAATGGGGTCTTCGACATGTATTGAATGGAAACCTCACAATAGAGTCTATATAAATATAAGTGTGAAAGATATACAAATTGTATGGATACTATTTTTTGTTATAAGATTAATTTATTCTCGTTTATTGTGTGCTATCAAAGCATTGACTGATTTGTAAAAAGTGATTAATTTTATAAATTTCTAAGTGCATAAATATTTTGCAAAAATTAGTTGTTTGATTTCAAGTTGTGGTTTAGTGGTGTGGACTCTCGTAATAGTGTGTCATAGTCGTCGTTGTAGTCAATCATTCAAATAAGGCAATAATTGTCGTTGTTTTTGTGCTTGGTGTTCATTTTTGGTGTCAGAGTTGGGCCACCTTTAAAATCTTTGAAGAATGTGCTGAATAGATGAAAAATTACATGAAAAAAAATTTTAGAACTCGTTAGTTTATCGTATACCTTTTTTTCTGAGGAACATAACAGGAACGCTGTGTTTCATCTACAAAAACAGGGAACATGAGCAAAGTTGATGTGCGTGTTGTTGTATTGAGGAGTGTACATCCGTGTTGCATTCCTCATCGGAGCGAACGTGAGAGGGTTGTCCTTAAGTTATGATTGAAAACAAAGAATCAAAGGGGGCAATATGTAGTTTGATTAACTAAAAGCATTCAAAATTTCAGGTTCTACAGGCTAAAAAGACATTACTACGCCAATCATAATTTATGTCACGAAACCACTTTCGTCATCGTTTAACAAACATCTTATTACATGAAATTAATATACACTTCGCTTTTGTGGTTGCAGTTTTCATGTAATCAGTATGAATTTATGAAAATGACCAGTTTTGTAGAAGTATCAAGGGACCTCTTACACTTGTGTAAATGTTCCAAGTAGACAAAGTTGCTTACCGACTTGAAATCAGAACACAAAAGGGGTCAAAGTACAATAGATTATGGTTTTTATACTTACTTCAATGAATCAGATAAGAATCATTGTAAAATAGGGGAATTTTATTGGCCATCGCGCTCTACAAATTTTTATAATAATTAAAATCCCCACTGAATCAACGAAACAACAGTTTTGTTAAAATCCAAATATGTATTTCATGTATGCTTGTTTGCCATAACTGCGAGGTGAGGCTACTTCATATGTTTGCCAAGACATTTAATTGTATTTCCCCCAAAACAAGAAATTTCCTCGAAGAGACTTTTACAAACATTTTTAACAATGCAAAAACTATTCGATAAAAATTGAATTTTTTAAAGCTATGAAATGACTCACTCTTATATCAGATTTCTTTAAGCTCAATGGGATTCACTTATAGAAAGCTGAGACATACTAGTTGACTTTCTCTCATATAATAATTAAACATTTTAATTCATTTATTTGTACATTTTTGGTGTTTTTTTTTTCCTTGACAATTTCTTGGAATGTGATCATATTCTTTCAAATCTATTTCATGTCTTTTATAATCTTTGAAACACAAAGTTTGTACAATTTGAAATACAATATTTTATCAATTTTCTAAACCAAATAAAAAACAACAAATGTTTATGACAACTCATTAATCATGAATGCGAACACATACGTTCATACGTTTTTTTTATTTTTTAAATTTATTTTGTCTTAAAAGGCGTCACCAGTTTTAAAATATTAAATAAATAAAAAAAAAAGAGAGCAAAAGAAATACAAAAACTATTCATAAGTAAATAGTACAAAATTAACATTAGGTCTCACCAAATTTTAAATACACTTCACATATCATTCTATCTACAATTTTTACTTGTTTCATTAACAACTTATATACAGTCGGGCCTCGATTATCCGTGATGGTCGGGACCAGAAGCATTACGGATAATCGATTTTCACGGTTAATCGAATAACAATTTTGATTATACAGTTTTTTTTAATATGTATTTTTATTATTTAACCAGTGAACATTGGTGTACATACTACATATTTACATTAAAAACAGACATGTGAGAGCGTTTGCTTCCAAGTTGCTTCTGTGCTTAATAAAAAAAATTCTAAATAAAAATTCTGCCATCACGGATAATAGAGGTAATCACGGTTAATCGAAGCGAACAATTTGAAAACATTGCAAACAAAAAACAATAGACTGATCTTTGGCCATCACGGTTAATCGGGGTTACCGGTTAACCGGATCACGGATAATCGAGGCCCGACTGTATTTCATTCTTAATTAATTCTTATTGCCCATAAATGTATAGAACGTTTGCCATTGGACAATTTAAACAATATTACGTGTTACGTTTCTCATGAAAAATATTTGAAATTAATAAATTCTAAAATATGTTTAGAGATTAGACAAATTAAAGTCTTCTAACACGCTGATTGCGAAATTTATTCCAAGTGACAAATTTATATATTTAGTATTAGGTGAAGAGTCTCGAATTCATTTTAAAAATTAAAACAAGCCTATGCTCATAGAGCAGAGTATCTCAACTTTCGGAACACTAAATTTTATTTTATGTTTTATTCTGTTTTTTACTTTGAAACCTGTTTTTCGCGGAGCACAGTTTAAGAAACTCTGCCAATGCACAATGGGAATAATGTCCAATATTCTGGTATAAATACAATTTTGTTTTACGCACTACCAAAGTCAACTGATTCAGTATTGCTTTACGAATTGAAAAACCACTGGAAATTTTTCTAGCTTGCACAGTGAGTGAAGCTTTACTTGTAAACATAACAAAAAAGTGTAATTATGGAAAAAGTGACACAAGGTATGTAAAATAAATTATTAAAATATATTTTTAAGTAGTTGTGTTTTACTGTCCAATCCCAGTCGACTAAGCTGCAAATGTAAAACTTTAGGGTGTCGTTTTCGGATCCGGGCGCGATAATTTTGTCCGCTAAAGACTCGCCAAACTCTCATAAACGATATCGTTTGCGAAAGTGTTGGATACTGGGATTGTCCAATGTGTTGTTTATGGTATGTTTATTTTAAGCTCAAAAGTAACATATATGTTTGTATTTCTGTAGGATATTACTATTGTATAGGTAGAGGTATCAGCAAAATTAAGCTGAAAGGGTTGAATACGAATTTTGCGCTTGGCCATTCTTGTAGTTTTGGGGCAGCAATAATAGACAGATAGACGCCAGAATGGCAGTGGCCGTGGCAGTGACAGTAGCAATGATGGAAATACTGCTAGAAGAGCAATTTCAAATTCTAAGCTCTTATCATATGTTTTAAATACTAATTAAGATATTATCAAGAACTTTCATATAATATTGATTGCAACATCTAGTGAATACAAAATTAACAGCAAGCAAAGATTAAGAGAGTTCATTTTTGTGAGCGATTGATCCAGATTGAATAAATTGCATACTCTTTGGAGGTCCATAGATACACAAAATTATTGCTGTACAATAAAATTGTTCATTGAAACAGAAAATCATAATAAAATTAATAAAATTAATAAAATTAAGAACTAGAATTTAAGAGAAGTCATAATATTATTTCTATACAATAAAAATGAAAGAAAAACAAATGTGAAATTAAAAACTAAAATTTAAGAAAAGTGAAGTTGTTTTTTTTGTTTTTTGGTGCATCAAAAAAATTAAAGTTTTATTGGATGCTTCAAAACCACATCGTGAATAAGAACCAAGGATAATTCATTGATTACTTAAATAAAACGTTTCCTGAAAATTTACTTTCGTATTTTGGAAACGACAATTTGATTATTTAATTAATTATTAATTAATGATTATTTATTTAATCGTGAGTGAATTCAATATGACAGGAAATGATGTTCGTGAAATTCAACGTTCACAGATCTTGAGTAGTTCTCATTCCTTAAAAAAGCATCCACAAAAAAAAACAAAAACAGTTTGAATCATAATAAAGTATTAAACAAACTCAAGTAACTAATAATTGCGTCATCAGTGAAGTTTGACTTTTTATATCTTAAGTGACAATTCGTGGAAAAAAAAACCCCCAAATCTTTTAAAACTTGATTTGATATTTTTTACTTGAAGTGACAATTTGACAATGAATATGCATTTATTATGAAATTGACAAAATGCTCATGTTCCAAATATTAAATTATTGATTTGACGGATGAATGGACGGACGTCGGAAGCTTAGAAAAGTATGCAAAAACATTATCCATAAAAAATACATATATGTGCCAATTTTCATGGTGATCGGTCAAACGGTGTCGGAGTCAATCGCCTTCAAACTATTTTTTCCGTCCATTTATAGATATAATTATACAGACTGATTTTAAGTATTAGATTCAAACACTTATAAAGACAACACTACGTGCTGTGGACTATAGTGTTAGATCCGAACTAACTAAACTAATCTAAACTTTGCATAACTAAGTCAAAGCCTGGACAACAGTTATCTAAATATCAACCTCCTATTGGTTATTTCGGACAAAGGGAAGGAACATAACTACGATTATTGGCCTACGTGACTGATAGAGGAATAGAGATGTTTTACTAAAGAGTCGTTGAATTGTATAAAATTCAGGGGTGCGAGTGTGGTCACAATGAATGAGATTTTTGTTTTTTTATTTTATATCCATGGGGTAATCAGGATGGTTTTAAATCATACTATAGTTGGACCCGGTAAGTGTTGACGAGATTTTTTTTTCAATTTCAGATTGCTGAGTTCTTTGATATACAATTTCATAATAGTGGGTTTTAGTATCACGAACAGTTGTTTTTTTTTGTTTTGATTATACATTCGAAGAAAAAATGTGTTGAATTGAGAGACAGTAAACGGGAAGATCTATAATATTATCTGATTTAATTTCTATATTTTCTACCAAAATTAATTTTACAATTATAACGTTTGTTTTGAGACATAATCACCTGTTTTATGTTTGGATCCCAACAAAAAAGGAAGAAAAAGTCACCTGACAATCACCAAAAGCTATGAAATTATCAAAATGCTGCCAACTTCCAGGAAGAATTGGAAGAGTGACCTTTCGAAAACATCAAAAATCGGCTATTAAATATACTAAAAAAGCCGAAGGCCTTAGTAGGCTTTGATTTGTCTTAAATTTATCTTTAGCTTTCTTTATACATGAAAGCAAAAAAAAAGAAACGTTTTCCGAGACAGTTATTTTATAAAATTAACAAATTTATTCGAGTCGATTAAAAGTGCTGAAAATATAAGGTTAAATAATTATAAAATATTGATGCGGTTATGAAGAGTGTGAGAGAGATAAGCTTTACATGTTAATTTCTCATTGGACGCAGGGACTATGCCTTTCTAATGGCACAACATGGAACATGTAGCATAAGGATATGGTAAGATTTAATTGACACAAAAATAGGCGTTTATGGGAATACAGTCGTTGTTTTTAGCGAAGCATCAACTATGATAAACGTGACCATTTTTTATCTTACTCAAAACATCTTTAAAATAATGCGTAATGCATTCGTAGTCTACGGGTAGGCCAATTGCAGCAGATTTTATTGCGTGCCACACCCCGTAACGCACGTAATGTTTTTTCCAGAGATGATTGTAATTTCATTAACACATTATTAGTTTGTCGCATAGACCCCACAAAATGCCACAACTTTTGAGAACACTTGGACTAAATAATTGACAATGATATCAGAAGGTTCACCTGGTTGGTGTTGGAGGTCTGAAATTTTTACTTGCACACCTTCGTAAGTTTGGAAAAAGGTCACTAGATTATGATATATTTTCTTGTTACCGTGGTTTAATTGTAGTAAAGGTGGATTAACTAAGATCATCTTTCAATTCTTTGACCGCTGTACGCGCCATAACATTTTCGACAGTATCTCCTGTTTTCGTACGCACGAAAATAAATATCTGATTGGATTAGTTTTGACACATAATCGTTGAAGCATTTAATATTACTAATTAATTAATCAACGGGTATTTTGCTCGTAGGCTATCATTGAACGTACGCTTACGTTTTGGCATAGTTACACAAGATTCCAAAACAAATAACCTCACTAAGTTACCACAACCAAAATTACATTTTTCTAGGCGTCGTTACAAATCCATTGAGCTATCGCATATGCAATATTTTAACCAGCTGTTGCAAGAAAGAACTAACATGTTTTTCAACTTGTGAACTAGATTATTGGGAAAACGGGAAAATTTTGCGTCCCAAAGCTTTGTTCGGGGACACCGGGACTGAGAAATGAAAAAAGGGACGGTCCCGTTCAAAACGGGACTTATGGTGACGTTAACTATGATGGACATTTTCGCTTGAATAATTCCGAAGTCAAACAAAATTGAAGGCATATTTGCTCAACATAAGGAGTGATCGTAATTTAGAGTATTGCATTTTTTGATTTGTTTCTATGCAGTTGTCATATACTGATAATATTTAGGAACCAGAGTTCCCTCCCATTACCGAAAGAAATAATTTGTTTACCAAAATCAAACTTTCTCCGATTTTGAAAAGCAAGCATTGCTTTTTATTAGTTTTTCTGTCGTATTAATATTTCCAACAAATATTCTTAGCTTCAGAATAAATTTATATTTCATTTGGGAGCATAGTGGTATTTAATTTTTAATTTGTTTCAGAAATGATGCCACGAGGACCATTCCGAAGAAAGTGATTCCACCGAAGCCAACAATAGTAAGTAACGCTTTTGTATTGTATTTGTGAGGCAAAATTGTCTCTTATTTATTTATTTATTTTTTTTTTTGGAAGCGTAGTTATCTCTGGTACCAAGGATCAATGATGCCCCAAGGACAATAATATTAGATGAGCCAAAGAACGTGGTTGCACCTAAACCCAAAAACGTTAAACAATCCTTTTGTATCACATTTCCTTCGTCGTGTGTTTTTACAATGTTCGGATGATAGCGGTATAGAAAAACGTGAATGATTAGTTGAATTAAATTGAGTTTTTTCTGGCATTTTGCACGGTTTGCTTTCGAACTTTCGTATTACTTTCGACATAAATTTTCTCTTGCACACATTAAGTATGAAGATTGGTTTGCGATATTTATCGCTAAAAAATGTGAAACCAAAAATTACGACAGATATATGAAAAAATCCGAAATATTGGAAAGAAGTCCATCAGCTATATATAGCCAACTTCAAGAGAGAGTTGAATAAGAATGCAGGATCGAGGGAAAACAAATTGATTTAGTGTATTTCTTCCATAATAGTTTCAACGCCACCATCCTCCAAATTTATATTGACTCAATACTTTTGAGATCAATATAAAAACCTTGTTATAATATAACTATTTATTTGGTTGTCAATTACCTCAATCCTGAAGAATGAACAACATAGAACAAGACAAAAAAAAAAACAGACACCTATGTTTCGTGGCACCAAAACACAAACAATCAAAGCTCCAGCAATCATACTGTATGAAGTTCTTCTACAAACTAGTAATAAGAACAATTTAGAAGGATTTGAGGTTGAAGAGAAAAAACTTGGTGAAAGGCAATATCAATTCAAGGAAATGTGTGAAAGTCTTAAAAGTTCTTCCACACAGAAAGGTATTTCACAGTTTATTGTAAATGATGAGACTACAAATTTACAAATTTATTTAAGCTAATTGAGATTACATACAAATACAGCCAGTAAATCCATCGAAACCTAGGATTTCCGGGTCATAACTTGATGAATCTTCAGATGACTGAGACTGAGATGAGTTGGCGCTTAGATTTGAATAGATACTTAGGACAATTGATGTATAGCAGCCCAGCAACAAAATTGACTTGTAACTTGCATGTGGTTGAGGTAAGTACGTGTATAATCAAAGACCATTACCTTCTTCGACTGGACAATTCGGTCACGAAATTGTATTCACACTCTATGTAATCAATAGTCTTTGGTATTATAAGAGCATTTCAATTTATATAACTTGGTAACTAAGTAACACTCAATTTTGTAGGATCTTTGGCGTAAATTTATCAACCTCCAGGCGGGACATGCAAACAATCAATAGACGCTCACGTCAGACTGGCTAATCAGATCGAAAACCTCTGATGAGATCTTAATTGATGCTGATGGCAATTCTTTCACTATTATTATTATATTAGTATTCAATTTTGGATCTGCCTTTTTTGTAAGTCGGTGAAGGTTTTGCAAACTAGGCCTTTGGTTGTTGGAGCTTTGATTGATGAATTATTGATTGATGGATCATTAGTTGTTTGTGATTTGTTGCCATGAAACAGAGATGTCGGTTTTTGTTTCTTTTGTCATGTTCTAGTTGCTCATTGTTTGGGATTCATGCAATTGTCAACCAAATAAATAGTTCTGATATTACAAGCTTTTTAAACTGGTCTCGGAAGTATTAGGAGACAATATAAATTTGGTAGATGGTGACGATGAAACTATTATGAAAGAAATTTACTCAATCAATTACTTTTTCCAAGATCCTGCATTTTTATTCAACTCTTATATGAAATGACTATGTATCATATAACTGATGGGACTTCTTTCCAATATTGTCATACATCTTTTGTAATTGTTTGTCCCACATTTATTAACGAGAAATATCGCAAACGAAAATTCATATTTATTGTTTGCATGGGAAAATTTATGTATAAGATAATACGAAAGATCGTAAGCAAACTGAGCAAAATGCCAGGAAAAGCTTAACTCAGTTTTACAAGTCATTCAGGTTTCTCCATAACGCTATCATCCAAATATATCAAATACGCACGAATAAGGAAATCTAAGCGATTCTTTTGTACGTTTCTTTCACGTGAAAGAAACGTTCGAACGAATTGCTTCTACTGTTGGGTTTGGTGGTGCAACCACTTTCTTCGGAATCCACAGGAAACATATAGACAAGTACATCCAATTTTATTCAAGTATATAGATTACTTACCTTATGAGGTAGACAGATACAGACACTATTTCATTGGCCTTGGTGTTTGTAGTCTTTTTTATACCTGATGACAACAATAATATTTCTAATCACGATTAATCTTTGGTACTTTTGCCTATTTTAAACATTTTGCATCATTTCATAACTTCTGCTTGAAATTTGTTCAAATATAATTATATACAATACTTAAGACAAATATTGTGCTAAAAATTTTATTGTAAGTACATGAATAAATAAAATGTTCCAATAAATCCAAAATAGGATAGATGGTTTTTTATTTTTTTGTGTCTATTTGAATTGTGCTGGTACTTCCAAAAACTCACAATGATATGAAATAACAACAAATAACTCTGAGTTGAGAGCTAAGTACCTATTGTGATCGTCGATGCCTGTGCCAATAACTTTCTTTGTTTGTTTGGTTTTTTGTAACATAGCAAATTTAAAGAGTTGATTAGAGATACGACCATCAAAACAGAAATTTAGAAGAATAAGTTACTTATGATCGAAAAGGTCAAAAATGCAAGAGCGTTTAAAAAACTAAACCAAGCTACTGTTCAAATATGTTGACTCAAAAGCTGCTTGAATGATTGAATTATTGCCTAAAAATTGGTTTGAGAAATTATTTACAAAACAAGAACTTAGAAGAAAACAAAGCAGTTTTTTTTTACTTGAAAAGAAACCAAACCAATTTTTTTTCTAGAAGGTAGGTCCAGGATATGGTATCTCTTCAAACGTCTAACGACGTCATTCCTATTTAGAAGGTTGCTAGCTAATTCATTGTCATGGCCACTCAGTCTTTCCAAATATATCTTAGTCACTCTGACTGTTTCTTCCTGAACAAAAGGAATGTTGAGATCTTTATGTAGGTCAAAGTTTGTGACATACCATGGTGCGTTGCAATAGTTTATTTTGATAGAGTTGTAAAATTTCAATGTTTGAGTTACTTGTGATGGCCCAAAATTACATGGAATATGACCAAACAACATTGTTTTTTACAATAATATTATATTTTCCATACTCAACTCTTAGTTGGTACCAAGAAGCCAATACATGCTACACGTTTTTAGTACAGTAGCTGGGTCTTTTTCGCTTTAAGATGTGCTTTCCACGTTAACCTTCGGTCCAGATGTAATCCTAGGTGATTGTATTATTGTGAGGAATATCAGTTCCATTCAGCAAGTCCTTTAAGCTCGCCACCATCTTAGCGTGAATGTCACTTGGATAGATTTTCGGGCGTTAACTTATATGTTCCAATTTTGAAGCCAAACCTCTAACAAGTTGTAGTAGATATTGTAATGCTAAAACTGAACTGCCACTTTTAGCTATGAACGCCGTGTCATCAGCATACGTTGCAACATTTACATCATCAGAGACAGGTATATCGGTAGTAAATATAGAACAATACATGTATACCACAGGGGCTGCTACACTTCCCTGAGGGATGGCTACACGAATTTAAAAAATTAGTAAGTAAATCTACATTAGTAAATAAGTACAAGAAATCCAATATTCTATTAGTGATAATATTATTGTTGCTCTAAGTAAGAATTTTAAGCGTATCTACTATTGTTGAATGCGTCAGGTAAACCTTTTAAACAACAATCAATATAAATACAATAATACACCTAGTACTTACTGTAAGTTACAAACCTTTGCTTGTAACGTAAAAAATGTTTTTGTTCGTTCGTTCGTAAGTTGGCTTAGTGTAATTGTGGTGCATACTTTTAGGGTTAATATGGTTATACATATACATATTTGACTTTGTTCCAAATTCTTTGATTTGCCCAAGGTAGCCAGCTAGAAGCTTTAAATGTTGATTCTTTGAAAAAATAAAGGCAAGGTAAGTGGAAATGGAATGGTAAGTTTCATCATTAAAATTTATGAGAGCACTATAATATTTTGCAAAACTCATAGTGGCGTTGGTCGAAGTAATTTTGGAGCATGTGGGATAGACGGATCCTTCATCAGACCTCTTGCATCTTCACATAAGTGGGAGTAATCTGTAGTTGAGGAAAGTGGGATCTTACAATAGCAGTTAAATTTATCGAGTCTCATCATCTTAATAAATCTCTAATCTAATCTCTATTATTTTCCAGGCTACAAATTAGTGATCTTTAAATTCCCTTTTAATTTTATTGTTTTTTGTTAATGTGTTGGTTTATTTCTATTCTATCTTATCTATCACGGGCTATTGATTCATGTTCACTTTTTGTCCAGGTGATGCATGAATGGTTGGTCAACAAACAGAAGAATACATGAAAGAATAGAAATGACACAACCAATAGCATCGTGTAAATGGAATTTTAGAAAAAGAATTTAGGTGAAAGATTCTTGTGTTTATTGACAACTCTTTTTTGTGGCAATATTTTCTAAGGAATTAATAAGAACAAGAGTTTTTTCTTTTTTTCTAATTTGTCAAGCCAGAGACATTTGGGAAAACCGTAATAGTCATAAAAATAATTTACTACATTCATTCCGACGGTCAGCAGATATTATTTTGCTTTTACATATTTTTGGAAAATTCATAATTCAATACATTCCTGGTAAGTAAAGAACAAAAGTGCTCAATCTGGGAGTCAAAAAAATTAATATCTGTATATTAATTTAAGAAACTGTGATTTTTGCTTTCATTAAGTGTGATATTTAATAAAATGGCACCACCTCATTTGGTAATTTTCGATAAAGTCACGGAATCTTTGCGATATTGTCAACAAATTTTGGATAAGGCTCTACACAAAGATTTGGTAGAAGTATTTTGGCCATTCTATAATAAATTAAAAGTTGAAATTACGCATCAACCACTTCCCGAGAAGCCCATGAATTTTGCAATTATTCAGCATAAAATGAATAAGAAGATTTACCGCAGCGGACAGGAATTCGCTTCTGATATGCGTTTAATTTTCAGCAATGCCTTAGATTATTTCCCTTATGGTCATTTTATGAGGTCGTATACATTCCATGCCGCCAAATTGATGGACGGCTTCTTGGCAGAAATACCAAACATCAATCAAGAAATGCCTGAAGGACTCTATCAGCCCCTTGATTATCGTTCCGATGAAATTAATCCTGATGCAGAAGAATTCTTAGAGCCGTACGCAAGTATAGCGAGAGTAAATTTGTGGTTAGGGGACTTTGTGGATGATGTGTATAGTAATGTGCAAAGCGGTGGATCTTTCATCAAAAATGATACTGGTAGCGAAAGGATAAATCAATTTAAAAGAATGTGCTCCATATTAAATGAAAAATCACCACCACTACCAACAATGGCAGAAACATCTATACCACCATCTATGCAAACAAAGTCTTTGTCAGCACCGTCTCTGTCAGAAGCATATATACAGGCAGCATCTCTGTCAGTACCATCTGTGCCAACATCATCTGGGTCAGCATCATCTAAGCCAACATCATCTATACAAGCAACTTCTCTGTCAGCAGCATTTCTGTCAGCAGCAGCTATGCAAGCAGCATCTCTGTCAGCACCATCTGTGCCAGCTTCATCTAAGCAAACATCATCTAAGCCATCATCACCTGAGCCAGCATCTTCTAAGCCACCGTCATCTATACAAGCAACATATCTGTCAGCAGCGTTTCTGTCAGGACCATCTGTTCCATCATCATCGAAGCCAGCATCATCTAAGCCAATATCACCTAAGCCAGAATCATCAAAGCCATCAACATCTCAGGCAGTGTCTTTTAAGCCAGCATCATCTATACAAGCAACACCTCTGTCAGCATCGTCTCTGTCAGCACCATGTATTCCAGTATCATCTAAGACAGCATCATCTAAGCCTATTCAAAATTTAGTAAGCCAACCATTACCAGTATCAACAATGCCACTCCCAACACTACTACTGGAATCAATGGGACCATCATCACTGCAATCACCAACAAGAGTTCGATCTTCAACCGTGGTATCTTCACCAAAGCCACCAAATGAAACGAAAAAGGAAAGACGAAATTCGTCAACATCAAGCTCAAGTTCAAGTGGTACTTCAACAAGCACAACAGATTGTGAATGTATTACCTGTCGGAAAGATTCTTCAAGTAGTTCCAGTAGTTCCAGTAGTTCCAGTAGTTCCAGTAGTTCCAGTAGTTCTGGTTCATCATCAGCACCAAGCGAATCCAAAACTCCAAAACGCGACACGTAAGTCTTTTGTATATTGAAATATCTGATACTGTACAATAAAATTCAATTTTTTTTTTTTTTGTAGCCACTCAAATTGATTATAAATGGATTGGACTTTATTTCGTTGGTTAGAACATACTAGAAGAGACAACGGAGTTCACTGTATCGTTGTAAAGTTTTGAGATGAGTCTTTCTTTTAAAAACAAATTTCGATCCATTTCTTGAATTGAAATTTGTTGTTAAGAAACTAAAAGTATGAATAATTACATATATGTATGTTTTTATCCTTCAATACAAAAAGATTTATAACAAGTACATTAATGAGTGTTTCAAGAAACTTATTATTAAGCGTGCTTATATCAAATTAACCTATAATACATTTAAAATACTATATATGTACTACATACGATACAATACAAATGCCTGTATGAAAATTATTTATATTGTTGTGTTGACTTTCATTTCAAATCATTTTGTCCAGTTTCATTTCTCTTTGTCAAAAATGGAATTAATTAAGTTAAAAATCTAGTGTTCGTAATCCAAAGTCTTGATCCGTTTAATCATGTTATCTCTGTACTGATAACACATAAGCTTAATGGGGTCTTCGACATGTATTGCATGGAAACCTCACAATAGAGTCTATATGTGTGTGAAAGATATACAAATTGTATGGATACTATTTTTTGTTATAAGATTAATTTATTCTCGTTTATTGTGTGCTATCAAAGCATTGACTGATTTGTAAAAAGTGATTCATTTTACAAATTTGTAAGTGCATAAATATTTTGCAAAAATTAGTTGTTTGATTTCAAGTTGTGGTTTAGTGGGGTATTGCCCCACTAAAAGCATTCAAAATTTCAGGTTCTAAAGGCTGAAAACCAGTACAAAAATCATCATTTATGTCACGAAACCACTTTTGTCATCGTTTAACAAACATCTTATTACATGAAATTAATATACACTTCGCTTGAAATTAATTTTCGGATCTCGAAAATTAAAAAAAAAACATGATTGTGAATTCTGAAAACGACAAATTTTGTCCCTCATTTACCAAAATCACTTTGATTTTTACTTATACTCGTACTGGTACAATAATTAAACTTAAATGATTTTTAAATTACAATAAAAATTGAAGCACTAAAGATTTTCCCACAAACAGTTGTAAGATAAAATTAGATTGTTTACACAAACCTGTTTACACAATGAAATCATAATTTAATGTAAACTTATGGGCACGTGGCAAACTCAAGTCCATGCAACAGGGAAACTCTCCAAAGAACCACAAACAGACACTCATATGCTTACACACATGATGTAACTAACAACTTTACAAGTGTTTTGACATTTGTGGTTGCAGTTTTCATGTAATCAGTATGAATTTATGAAAATGACCAGTTTTGTAGAAGTATCAAGGGACCTCTTACACTTGTGTAAATGTTCCAAGTAGACAAAGTTACTTACCGACTTGAAATCAGAACACAAAAGGGGTCAAAGTACAATAGATAGTGTGGGAACCAAAAGAAACACCCTTAAATTTGATATTACATGACAATCATATGTGTGAATACAATATGATACTGTAATGATTTATGTAGGTTTGTATATATAAAAAAAATAATTTGTTTTGTTTAAAAATATTATATAATATTATTTTCTAATAAATAAATAAATTAATTTTAAAATATTACAAAATCTCCATTTATCAGCATATTCAACCTTTCACTGTGGCTGCTACATTTGCCGCTTGTTGAGCTACCGCAATTGTCTGAATTGATGCATCACGAGTGTGCTGCACTACGCGCTCCTGAAATTAAAAACAACATTGAATTCTTAGGGAAATGTTAATATGAATATATTTTATTCTAACTTACAAGTTTCTTTCCAATCTTTTTAAGCCATCCAGCTTCTGATTGACCAGCAAAGACAGCCAAAATCAAAGCAACAAAAACGAAGACTTTATTGAAATTCATGGTAGTAAGTTTTTTGAATTGGAATTGGATTTGATTTCAGTATATAACCACTGGGATTGCTTTATGTTTGCTCTGCAACTGATGCTTTCCATGATTCTGCAGATGGTTTTTATACTTACTTCAATGAATCAGATAAAAATCATTGTAAAATAGGGGAATTTTATTGGCCATCGCGCTCTACAAATTCTTATAATAATTAAAATCCCCTCTGAATCAACGGAACAACAGTTTTGTTAAAATCCAAATATGTATTTCATGTATGCTTGTTTGCCATAACTGCGAGGTGAGGCTACCGAGACATTTAATTGTATTTCCCCCAAAACAAGAAATTTCCTCGAAGAGACTTTTACAAACATTTTTAACAATGCAAAAACTATTCGATAAAAATTAAATTTTTTAAAGCTATGAAATGACTCAATGGGATTCACTGATAGAAAGCTAAGGCATATAGTTGACTTCCTCTCATATAATAATTAAACATTTTAATTCATTTATTTGTACATTTTTGGTGTATTTTTTCCTTGACAATTTCTTGGAATGTGATCATATTCTTTCAAATCTATTTCATGTCTTTTATAATCTTTGAAACACGAAGTTTGTACAATTTGAAATACAATATTTTATCAATTTTCTAAACCAAATAAAAAACAACAAATGTTTATGACAACTCATTAATCATGAATGCGAACACATAAGTTCATACGTTTTTTTTTATTTTTTAAATTTATTTTGTCTTAAAAGGCGTCACCAGTTTTAAAATATGAAATAATTAAAAAAAAGAGAGCAAAAGAAATACAAAAACTATTCATAAGTAAATAGTACAAAATTAAAATTAGGTCTCACCAATTTTTAAATACAGTTCACATATCATTCTATCTACAATTTTTACTTGTTTCATTAACAACTTATATACTATAGTTTAGCTATTTTGTGTGAATAAAATTTGAACACATATTTAACCTTCGTATACTCGTATTGTTTAGTGCAGTGAAAGCTTTTGTGCAAAGTACACGTGTATCATTATACTCTTCACGGGAGTGAATAGTATTATAAGTTTGTCATGAAGTTTGTAACACACAGAAGGAGACATCGTAGACCACATAAAGTATATATATTTGTGATCAGCTCGATGAGACGAGTTGATTTAGCCATGTCCGTCCGTCCGTCTGTATCAAAACTAGTCCTTCAGACTTCGGACCAGTGCAAACCCCTACTTAATTCATGTTCAAATTGTAATTTTTTTTATGTTTTTGGACTTATCAAACTGAAATTTTGACACTATAAGTTTCTGATCCATATTCATCAACCAAGTAATCCATGACCAGGAAGGGACTTTCCGTACAAACCCAAATTAAATGACAAACTTATAAAAAATAAAAGTACAATAAAAGTGCCACTTGTAGATAGTCAATCTGTAACAGAGAGAGTATAGTGCTGCTAAGAAAGGGAGGTTGGATTCAACCTTTTTTATTATACGTTATACTTCTTTTATTGGATTTAAGAGTTTGTTTTATTAAGTAAAAAAAAAAAAATTATTTTTGATGCCAAAGTTGGATTGCAAGAAATACGTTTTTCTAGAGACTGAATTAAACTGGTAGAAATGCCAAAAATAAAGTTATATTTCTAATACATTTTCTGTTTTTTATTTAATTACTAGAGTACCCCGCGCGCTTTGCTACGCTCCCGACGTGATGTTAGTGTGTGATGATGTTCTTTTTGTTTGATTGTAGTACATTGCGCAGCAATTAAAATAATTTGACGAAGCAATTAAGTATTAATATTGATATATTATTTGATTTGACAAAGGCGACTTGATCGATTTTAAAATTTGTCTCTAAGCTTTATATCCAAAATTCTAATCGATATTTCTCGGCAACTGGGAGTCCGATCCATGCCAAATTTCACAGGCTCTTCTAGTTTCCAAGAAAATTTAATCTAAATCGGTTCAGCCGGACTCAAGTGATGCGCTCAGAAACACGAGGCAAATGAGGATATTGTTCATACAAAAATAAAAAAAAGCGATTAGAAAATGAGGGGTTATGGTAGTAGGGTGAAAAATACGACCTTTTCTCATACCTACCTCCAACCGTTTCGGAGGAGTTCATACACTAACACTGTGACACAAGATTTTTATAGATTTTTATTTTTATATATTAGAATAGAAGATATTCAATTAATCTTTAAAATAAATACCAATAATTATTCAAAGTGTATATAATTACAAAAATACAGACGAGATCTAATCTTAGTCTGATAGACCGTGTGCGGTATTATGAAAATGAGCGCGAGTTAAAATAAATAATACAAACATAATGCAATAAACTAAATTTTTATTATGATTTAAAGATTGGTTTATGTGATCGAGTTAAAACGTCTGACTTGTATAATTTGCATAGAGCAGAGAGAGAAAGCATTAAAGTTTCATATGTATGTACGTTCATTTACTTATACAGTATTTATTATATAGTTTTTATTATTATAGGTTTAAAATCTCTATATTGGTTGTTTGAAAATCTCTTTGTTTATTGCTGAAACCTTGCACTGTTCACTGATCCTTTGGAGTGTTTAATGACGACTAATTTGACTAGCAAACTTGCCCCCTATCTATAGTTAGCTTTTTGCACTCATCGATAATCTAACAGCAGCTGCCTTTGCGCACTGCACCACTAACGTTCTTTCGGGTGCAATTGCGCACGTCACCACTAATCAACGTGTAGGCGCATTTGAGCCCGACACCACTACTTTAACTGTCATTTGAAAATAGTATTTCCCTCACTCACCCAAGAACCAAACAATAACAAATTTACCCTATAACAGAACCATTTAAGACAGTGCGCAAGTGTGCATTTCAATACAAACAACCGCTACGTGTCACTCTCTGCCCACGACCACTGTCCTCTACCACTATGTCTCTCTCACACTCTCCATTACTACATGTACATATATCATAAACCGAGATATTGTTACTTTGCATAAAAACCTACCCCTAACCATTGTTATCACTTTAAAGAAAATCTCCCCAAATCGCAATGTGGGCCAAGTGGCACAAACAGAGAACAGAAATCTTGTTCTTTTTTTTCCTATCACCTTAGACCAAAGACTTTTTTTCTTGTTTCTTCAGCTACGAGACTCAAATCGCAATGTCTTCTTCCAATGTGGCCCAGGGAAACAAAATCTTTTGACACATCTGCTCTAAACTGTATATTGTACCAGCAATTTCTGACTAAAACTGTTTCATACTTCACTAAGAAGTGTTAAGGCCACACGGATGAAAAACGAGTGCGCAAACATTTACCTTATTTAATATTTTACTTATACTTATGTATACATATATCATTCACATATATGCGAATAATGTGGAGATTTATGAATGAAACCAATTTGTATAGCGGAAATATTTATTTTGTACTTCATGTTATTAAATAAGAAGTACTTGGCAATCTACACTTCCCAGATGTTTTATATCACTTACACTTTCTTATCAGTCTCTCATTATTTGAGCCTGGCTGTATGTGATAAGAAAATTTCTTTTGTTTGGATTACCAAAAAAAGCCCAAAAGCACAGATCGAAAACATTGTATACCATAAACGACACAAGTGACTGCAAAAATCAAACTTTTGCATCCCAAACTTCATTGAGTTCACTTCAGTTTCATCTATCTTCAGTATTATAATAACGGCACAGTAAGTTTGTCAGAATCGTTTACTATCGACTGTTAATGAGCATGGTTGAAGAATAGAACGAAAGAACTCGCAAAGTTATAGGCAATTCAGACTAAACTACATCACGTTGTTGGAGTTTTTCATTCAGAACATCATGAACAGCTGTTTTTTGTTTTGGTAATACACACACGTGGAACTTTTCAAGCACGTTGACTTAATAAAAACTATAAATTTGGGAAAAATACATGATTTAGAACATTTTGCAACAAATACGAATAGTTCTTGCAGTTCCCTTTTTCATTCCTGAAACTTATTTTATTAAAATCTTTTAAAAAAATTGACAATCTATGGTTTACTTAAAAATGTTTTGTGCCATCAGCTGCTGATTAGTGATGCCACAGGCGGAAAAACACAATACAACTTGGAAGCACTAGGAAAAACTTGGCCACACTGGTAGAAATTGCCTAGAGTGACCATTATTAATTTTCACATCAAGGCACATCAGTTCTTGATGTGACTATTGATCCCCATCACATTCTACAACAACAACCCCTGAATGACGTCATTTTCCTTGTGGTTGTTGTCGAATCTGATACGTATCAGTAGGCACATCAATGCCTCGGTCTGAATTGACTATTATATCCGTTTTTTTTAGTGATGAATCAAAATATGGAAAATTCATGAAAGACTGATCACACAGTGTAGTTAGTTGCGCAAACAGACGACTCATTTTAAGAAAACCCATAAATTAGCACGACTTATCTGTCGTGTTATTTCCGAATCTGAATTTACAAGAGAATAATGGTAATAAACCACTTTATGTCAAATGTAATCAAATTTATTTTAAAATTAAGGCTCTACTGAGAAATTGCATTTGAAAATACTAAATATATAAAAAATATGTGTGGTTGTGCTATTCAAAAGTCGTGCAGTATACGCCTAATTTTCAAAGTGGTATTTTAATTGAAATACGTTTGTTTTTATTGTGGTAGACAAGTTGGCATTCCTGTTTATTTGGACAAACAAGACAAATTTCTTTACAATTGAAGCGAAGACTAAAATTGAGGTATGTAACAGAGATGTGCAGAGAACATCCTGATGTTTATGAAGAAGGCTTTGTGAAAAAAGAAGCCTAAGCAAGCCAAGCGCACGCAGAGAACACCAAGCCTGCTTGAGCTTGTGTATTGTTTTGCTTGGCTTGATGTCTTGGTGTATGATTGTAGTACATTACATTTTTGTTTCTATTGGTTGCTTTGTTCTCTTCTTTGTGTTGTGTTTATGTGCGTCTGCTTCTGCGCTGCGCTCGACTGTTGCGTGCTAGTTGGCAATAGCAACAATAACACATACCAATGCAACTTAGCATCAACGAAAGACAAATACGTCAGTTTTGTTATTTTGTTTTTGTTTTAATGTAAAAATGTGAAGTACTATAAACATACACCAAGCCTTGGTAGGCATAACGACATTAAGCCAAGCCAAGCAAAACAATACACAAGTTTAAGTATGCTTCGTTCCCCAATTTGCTTGTGTGCTTGTAAGCACTTCATAAACACAAGCCTCCGCTGCACAACTCTGGTGTGTAATACAAAATGTGAATTGACTATTGACCTAACGAATTTTCATATCAAAATCTACAATAGTGAAAAGCGCAATGGATCCAAACACAATTGTTTGCGAACAAACTACAAAGCAATATATGATATGCGTCTTGAAGGTAATCGGCTGGTTTATTTACCATATTCTGTGTGGAGTTTGGCTTAAATTGAAATTGAAGCTAAAAAAAGTTTTCACCGGTAAGAATGGCACATTAGTTGTGAGAAGAATTTCGCAACCACAACATAATATAAACTTGGACACAGACCAGGATTCAGAAAATAAAATTATGTATATCGTAGTGGATTGTGACATTCTCTTACGACACTTTAAATACATTCAATCTTTACTCAAATGGAAACCAAAAAAGAAATTGAATCTACCAAAATTGCTTGTACCAAAATTGTACGTAACATATGCTGTTGATGAACAATTCTCTAAGGAGTCTCTAACTACTGATATCGGAAAACAGATGGTTATTGAAAACATTAAAAACTTCTTCCGTGATAATAAAGATACTGTAGAAATTGAAAGTTTTGCACAATCCCAAGACACTTACATCGAAATTCATAATGCTGCGGAAGATGGAATTATTAATGCCATGGTTAAGATGTTTTGTGAGATCAAAGATGTGAAAATGATCCTTATAACCGACAATAAGAATTTGCTTTCAAAGGCAAAAGCCATTGGCATAGCCGCAACGGAATCAAGTGCAGTTTTTAAATCTTAAAATTGTTTGTTTGCTTTTGTTCACTTCATGTGTTCTCAATAAATAAATAAATACAACAGCATATGTAGATAGATCGTTTTATTATTTTTATACGACTGTAAAAACCACAAAAAGTCACTACTCTAAAACGCGAAAAATAACAAAATGCAGATTTCATTCAAAAGACAACGGTCCACGAGATTAAATTAGTATCTGGTGTTAATTTCAATCAGTCACTAATTAATAAAATCTGTTACCTATGTAGGTATTATAATAACTAATTAAAGTCGATTTTATAAAAGTTTTTATTAGATTTAGTTTATACGAAGTTTTTGTTCAAGACATTGAGAACATCTGCCAGTTGTCCTTGGTCTTTAACTAAGAATTCGGCTCGGCTTAATATTTCTGGAATCATGTGTCAAAAATATTTTGTAAATTTACTCATGATTGCTCCAATTCAGGCTTATCGATCGGTCGCTTTAAATCATATAAGAAACTTTAACTTGTATTAAAATTACCTATCCGTTCAAACGAATTTACAATAGTCTCTACCAAAGGACAGAAAATGGTGGTCTTCAAAATTTTGTTTTGAGTCCATTGAAGATTCATCTTGAAATTCATAGTCAAACATTCTTTCTCGGTTTCTTGTTTGTTGAAATGCAGTGTCAAGGTTTCGTTGCACTTAACAAGTCTGTTCATACCGATCACTAAAATGAGCAAAACATCATATTGATCCATGTGGTTACAGCTATTCTTGAGCTTCTCAACACGAAGTTGCTCGACACAACATTCCTTGTTGATAAACGCATCACTTTGGCCGACATCGTTGTCTTCAGCAGCCTGTTGCATTTGTATCAATACGTCTTGGAACCAAGCGTACGCAATGACTTTGGCAATGTCAACCGTTCTCATTCTAAACGAACTTCAAGAATTTCGTGCTGCTGAAGAACTTCGCCGAATCCCAGGCCAAGACTGGTGGTAAGCCACAACAACAACCTAAGCAGAAAGAAGAAAAGAAGCAACAACCTAAAAAGGAAGCCGCACCCAAAATGTAAGCTGCTGAACCTGTTGAACGTGAAGCTTCAGAAAAAGCTGCAGCAGCTGAACCCAAATCAAAGGATCACTTCGATTCGATGCCAAAGGGTACCTTCAATTTCGATGACTTCAAGCGTGTCTTCTCCAATGAAGACGAATCTGTTTCTATTCCTTACTTCTGGGTGAAGTTAGATCCTGAACACTACTCAATCTGGTTCGGTGAATACAAAAACAATGATGAGTTGAACAAAACTTTCATGTCATGCAATCTAATCACCGGTATGTTCCAACGTATTAACAAGATGCGCAAGCAGTCCTTGGGTTTAGTATGCCTCTTCGGCACAAAAACATGGAAGAAACTTGATGCCAAGAGCGAGGAATCCAAGAAATTGGTTGCCCAATATTTTTGTTGGACGGGTACCTATAGCGCCAGCCGCAAGTTCAATCAGGGAAAGATCTTCAAATAAGCGATTTGCTAAACAACTAGGTAAAACGCTGTTGCTGCGCGTCGTCGCCATCTTAAGCTTAGTTAGTTTTGTATTATTGTTGTTTTGCAGCATAGCTAAGCAAACCTGGTCTACTATGAACGGGAAACGAACCGGCCAGCAGCTAAATCTCGGTAGAACCTCAATAAGCAAGACCATAAACGTACTAACGGGCCATTCCGTCATAGGCAAACATGCTGGCAGACTCGGGCTTCCTCATTACGATTTCTGCCGCAGCTGCAGCTCTGAAGAGGAGGAGGAAATTGTGCTTCACCTCATGTGCCAGTGTCCATCCCTCGCCAGAAGAGGATGGAACCATCTAGGCTCTGCGTTTCTCTCCAGCTTAACCGAACTATAATTCCTACCAATCAGGGACATAGCCAGATTCATTTCGGAATCCAAATAGTTCTCCGGATCGGACTAAGGAGTGCCGTGCCAACTCTTTGCTGGTATCACAATGCGCCATACTCTTTTTTGTGCCTAAGTGAGTCTCTCGCCTAAGGGCTGCCACTTAACCTAACCTAAACTAACCTAACCTAACCTAACTATTTTATGTTGTCAACAAAACACGAGAAATGTGAATATAAAATGATATGACATAAGAGTTGGAGATACCATATTTCATACAAAATAACAATGTACCATGAAGAAATGCATCAGTCACTTATTGAGCATTCTTTTTCATTGCTTTGATTTTGGCCAATTTTTCCGGACTGTCAGAGGCCCTTCGTAGTGCAGATGCTGCTAGCAAATGTGTATAATACTTTAAGCAAAATCTAAAAGCTACTAGATGTCATTGCTATTTGTTTAAGCAAGTTTCTATTAAAGGAAAATCTCAAACTTAAGCAATACAGATTTATATATTTAAGACGAGTTGACATTTACAATTTGTCAAAATATTATTTTCTTGTTATTTTTGTCATATAAATATGAGGAAATACAAATTTATTTTATTCTAAATTCTACAACAGTTAAAATCATGGATCCAGAAATAAATGCCTGCAAACAGACAATCATACAATCAATGAAATGTGCCGCTAAGCAAATCTTTTCGATTAATTTACACAACTTTTTAAATATCTGGGTTAAATTGAAATTGAAATTAATCCAAGTTTTCAGCGGAAAAAGTGAAAACATGGATAATAATTCCATAATCGAATCAAATCAGGATTGGGCAAATGATGTTGTGTATCTCATAGTCGATTGTGATTTCCTTTTACAAAACTTTGAATTGCTTAAAAAAATTCTAAATTGGGAGCCCCCAACAAAATATCGTGAAGTAAAATTGTATGTACCTTACGCCGTGGATTTAGAATTCTCAAATACGTGTCACACATGTGATGAAGACAAACAGATGTTAATTGAAGATATTAAGGACTTCTTCCGGCAGAATGTACACAAATTAAAAATTGAGAGTTTTGCAGAATCCCAAGACCATATCATTATAATTGTGAATGCAACAGAAGATGGTATAATTAATGCGTTATTAAAGGTGCTTCGTACAAATGAAGGAGTGTCATTTCTCATCATGACCGATAATGAAATGCTACGTTTAAAAGCAACATCCAATGACATTTCGTCACTGGGATCAAACGATATTGACATATTGTACATAGATTAAATGCGACTGTTTCAAAACGTATAGTTTGTTTGTATGTGTTACACAATATAATTTCGATAAATAAATAATCACATCACCAAATATTTTATTATTATTTTTTTTTTTTATACATGTATAAGTGACGTCAGATGACAACCAGTGCATTTTATCAAATTTGGTAAGTCACTTTATCAAGTGTGGATGAGTTGAATTTGATGATATGAGCGTACTAGGGAAGTGTTGCCTTTGCCTGATGTTTTCCAATAGGTTGGCTGACAGATCTTTTGTCGTTGAAATTTTCAGATCTCTGTAAATGACCGACAATCCTTCGCAATAGTTTCGATTGAAACCTCTGGAAAATTTCCATATCAGAGTGAAGTTAGCATGTGAAGATTTCTCTCCATTGACGCAGATCTTTAGTCAAAGCTCCAAGAGGCCCATCTGATCTTGCAGGAGAGCTGAGGCTACACCAGATCGCTGTCGCTCACCAACAAGGCAGTGTTATCTGCATATGTCGCAATTAAGAGTTTTTGACCAGTTGTGTCTTATATACAATTTTCTATTTGTAGAATGAACCAGAAGCCAAGGCAAATTGTATTATTGAATGGGATTCACACTGCAAGACGCAACTGCTGATAAGAGAGCGAACTGATAAGAAACATCTGGAAAATGTAGTGTATCAAGTATGTAGTACTTATTGTTCAAAAATAAGAAAAATAAATATTTCTGCTTATGGATAGTGAATGCAGTAAATGATTGTACAATTTGTTACTCCTTTAAGGTAGAAATGAGATGTTTTTAAAACTAAGTTGGATTTATAAAGATTTATCAGTTTTTACTTGTGGTTTTCAACACAAAGATATAAAAGAATGTTTTCACATTCCATGAAATTATCATGAAACTAACAATAAAAATGAATTTATATATATTTTAATTTTTATAATAAGGAGATGTATTAAGTCCAAGCTGTCTGATAGTGAAATCCATTAAACTTGATAAAACTGATTTAAGAGCAAGTCATTTGACTTCTTTAAATAATATTACTTACAAAGGATTTTTTTATTGGGTGGGCGGCTCAAATGAAACTCAGTCGGAAAGTTAGATTTTCGAGTTCTTAGTCCATAGAGGACAGGTAAGGGCGTCTAAGCATAGGTTTCTAGGGTTTCTATACTTCAAATCAGGCAATTCTGCTTATTGACGTGGACTTTTATCTAAATTATTATGTTGATTGTAAAATGGATGTAGCGCACAATAAGTTTGAAAAACGGAACCATAATTCTAAAAATATATTTATACAATTTGCAAATGCTGTTCTTGCATAAGTCGTTTGATAGTAAAACGTAGGCAAAACGTACAAACCAACACACAAATCAACTATTAATTGTCAAATTAACAGAACCATATAGAAACAGTATTACCAATTTAAAAACCAAACGTCTAATAAATAACAGTTTCATTGTTATTCACTGGCGAACAGTGTTTGCGTTGTAAAAAAGTCTTTTTGAGAAAATGTCTTTGTTTTGGGGGAAATACAATGAAGTATGTAAGTAGATTAGTATGCGCTTTCTTATCAACATCACTTGGCAGTTATGACAAGCAAACGTACGAGAAATACATTTTTTAAAATATCTCAAACCTTTTGTCTCATTGATTCATAGGGGATTTTAATTATTATAAAAAATTTGTAGTGTGCGATGTTTAATAAAATTCCCCAATTTCAAAATGATGTCTTTGAACTAAGTATAAAAACCATCTGCAGCATCATTGAAAATATCAGTTGCTGAGCAAACATAAAGCAATCCAAGTGATTTCAAATCCTTTAAATCCGCTTCAAAGTAAAAAATAAAAAAATACTTACTAAATACCATGAATTTCTATAAAATTTTCATTTTTGTTGCTTTGATCTTGGCTGTCTTTGCTGGTCAATCAGAAGCTGGATGGCTTAAAAAGATTGGAAAGAAACTTGTAAGTTAGAATAAAATATTTTCATGATAACATTTCACTAACAATTCAATGGTTTTTTAAATTTCAGGAGCGCGTAGTCCAACACACTCGAGATGCAACAATTCAGACAGTTGCGGTAGCTCAACAAGCGGCAAACGTTGCAGCCACAGCCAGAGGCTAAAAGTCTCTTTGGATAACATCAAAATAGCTGTGTATAATACAATCAAACCATACTCCATTATTCATTTAATTTTAAGTATTTATTATGTTAAGCTCCTAAAACAAAAATATAGAATTCGAAAATCATAATTTTATTAATTTATTTTGTTAGTAAGATAAAAATGAAGAAAATCGGGAAGTCTGCTATTTTCTAAGATACAAATCCTTCGTAATGCTGACCATGCGATGGTCTTTGAATTAAAAATATCACACTAAAGTTTTAATAAACATTACACTAATATTGTAAAGTGCAAAGCTCCTTCTGGCTATAGAAACACTACAAACTAATAAAATACATTTAATTCTACTGTATTTAGTAGGCGCGTTATTTTTACAAAATGTCAAAATACTGTCACTCACTTCTCATTTCTTATTCCTCCACTTCTTCTCTCCTAATTCAGCTGTTCCACACCAGGGCTACGTGCATTTATTAAAGTGCTGCCAAGGTGTCCTGGAAATGATCGATACTTATCGATCATTTTTGTAACAATATTATTCTCCTATCTACTATATATTTATTTATTTTATTTTTTGTGAAATCAATATGGACTGATTTTGTTTCGTTTAGTTTTATACGCCATATTATTTGTTATAACGATTCTTGCAAATTTTTTAAGTCAGCTAGATATTCATCATTGGGTTCATATCCATTGTACTTGATAACTGCTTTGGCAAAGTACGTCTCAATAATGTATTCGTTAAAGCAATCATATCTCTAAGTGATCACATTTCTTACTTCATTACGTTGAAGATCCACATATTTCTGGGAAGGACCACCCAATTCATTTATGAGAAGCCTTTTCTCAATACTCCAATTGTCTGTAACATTGTTGCATTTAATATTTCTGTTGACTTCGTCAACTACTGAAAGTGCAAACATTGCTATCAAAATTTCCTATCTCTGATATCAAATGTAAGCTGTGGTATGGACAGCATATGTATATTCAGACACATATCGGCAATATTTTTAATATGCTCGTGATTCAAAAGCCGTAGCGCCAATTGGGAGCTCCATAGTATGTTGTAAATTTAGTTTTGCACCGAGATCTTCACGTACCAACAGTAAAAGAAAAAAAAACAGCAGCTATATCAGAAAATTGTGGAAATATCACCCACTGAACTTAACATTTAGAGTATAATAATTCAAAGACTTAAATTGTGCAACTTGCATTGTACTCCAATGTAATGACATTCTATCAGAAAATCTTATTAATATTTTCATTAGACTCCATGTATTTTGAATAAAATATTAACAAAACACTTTGTAAAAGCTGCGCAAGGCCAAGTCTATCTAGCAAAACTCGAAGAACATTTTTCTAAAAGAGAATAAAATAATGATTTTTAATTCGTAAAGTCTATATTATTCAACGTCTATACACTATATATATTTTATACTCTTCACAGAAGTGAATATTATTATAAGTATGCCATGAAGTTTGTAACACACAGAAGAAGACATCGCAGACCCCATAGTCTACATATTATTGATCAACTCAATGAGACGAGTTGATTTAGACATGAATCCAGCCAGCCAATCGGACCTCTTAGGAGGGGTACCTCCCATACAAACCCTAATTAAAATTAATGTTCTTTTTACAAAAACTCTTTTGCTTTTTGATTTATCAAACTGAAACTTGGACACTATGAATATTCACCATACAACGAACTCATTCACAGGAGCGTGAAGAGTATTACATCTTTGGCATAGCCAATGATAATCTTCTTTCCGATTTAAATTTTAATCGTTTAAATAAAAAGAATTAATTGCAAAAAATAGCAACATTTTTCTAGAAGAAGATTGAAGTGAATTTCGTTTTGTGAGAATAAATATAAACAAACTAAAATTGTATTCAAATGATGTTAACTTTACAAAACAACCAAACTTAACAAGTTTCTTTTTTAACCTTTAATCAAAGCTGCTTAGCACTAAAATACTAGGTTACAAAGTGATTGACCCCAAAGAACAACAAAACTACTATAAATGAACACCAAGAAACAACGATGGTCAATAAGATAAGATGAGAATTTTAATATAAATTAAATTATTTATTGTACTTCATTATAAAAATAAATTAATTCTAATTAGAATAATTATTCTTCCTCATTTGATTCTGGATCCAATTGTCTCAGAATGTGGCCAATTTTATAAACATTCTTTGAGATCGCATCGATTTTTGCACCATGCTCATTAACCGTTGATAGTAAACGATTCTGCAATTGAACAAATTTCATTATAAGTACTTTAAAGAATACTTTCAATATGAGTGACTTACCGTGCCGTCATTTAAATCATCTAACCAGTCAGCAGTGGTGAATCCCAGAGTCATCAGGCCCAGCAATAAAGCAAGTGCTAAGCATAAGAACAACGAATTTGATGCCATCTTTTGTTCCAAAATACTTGTAATACTGCAGATCGAAGAAATTGAAGTGAACTCAATGAAGTGTGGGATGCAAATGTTTGATTTTTGCAGTCACTTGTGTCTTTTATACAATGTTTACTTTTACTGTTAGTCGAATAATTTTCGTTTTGTAGAATGAACCTGAAGTCAAGCAAATGGGATTTTTTTTCGTAGCAAATACAAACAAAATTAATTATTTTCTTGAATGGGATTCACCCTGCAAGACGCAACTGCTGATAAGAGAAAGAACTGATCAGAAACATCTGGGAAATGTAGCATATGAAGTATTTATTACTTATTGTTTAATAATAAGAGGAACAAATATTTCTGCTTATGAAGAGAAGCTCCAAATCGCTTGCATTCTTTAACCCGTCATATTATTAAATGCAGTAAAATGTTTGTAACGCTTTAAGTTAGAAATCAACCAACCACAAAATCTTATTCGCATCGGTTTTTATTTTTGGTTCATAAAATTATTATATTGAAACACAAAGATATCAAGGAATGTCTTCACATTCCAAGAAATTATAAAACATGAGCTTCGAAAAAAAAAAACAATAATTGTATTAAGCTTGAAGAAATCTGATCTTAAAGTGAATCATTTGACCCCTTTAAATATTTTAATTAGCATAATTAATTATTATCGAATACTCTATGCATTGTCAATAATGTTTGTCGAAGTCTTTTTAAGTAAATTTCTTTGTTATGGGGGAAAAACAATTAAAATATTTTGGCAAACATATGAAATAGCATAACCTATGCTTATTTTGATAACCAACAAACATACACGAGAAATAAATTTGGTGAACTTTTGTTTCATTGATTCAGAGGGGATTTTAATTATTGTAAAAATTTGTAGAGCGCGATGGTTAAGAAAATTCCCCTATTTCTAAATGATTTCTATCAGTTTCATTGAACTGAGTATAAAAACCATCTGCAGCATCATGAAAAGCATCAGTTGTAGAGCAAACATAAAGCAATCCAAGTGATTTTGTACCAATTTCAAATCCTTCAAATCCGATTCAAAATAAAAAATAAAATATACTTACTACCATGAATTTCTATAAAGTTTTCATTTTTGTTGCTTTGATTTTGGCTATCTTTGCTGGTCAATCAGAAGCTGGATGGCTTAAAAAGATTGGAAAGAAACTTGTAAGTTAGAATAAAATATTTTCATGATAACATTTCACTAACGATTCAATGGTTTTTTAAATTCCAGGAGCGCGTAGTCCAACACACTCGAGATGCAACAATTCAGACAGTTGCGATAGCTCAACAAGCGGCAAACGTTGCAGCCACAGCCAGAGGCTAAAAGTCTCTTTGGATAACATTTATATAACTATGTGTAATAAAATCAAACCATACTCCATTATTCATTTAATTTTAAGTATTTATTATGTTAATTTCCTTAAACAAAAATATAGAATTCGAAAATCATAATTTTATTAATTTATTTTGTTAGTAGTTGAGATTGAGTGGAAACACTACAAAGTAATAAAAAGATTTAATTCTAACAATAAATAACAAGTGTTTTCAAGGATATTGGATGTTTCAAATTGAGATTGAAAGAAGTCAAAGTTTTATAAAAAGCTAAGCCACTTGATAATATAAACTTGGTCTCAATTCAGTTGATTGTGACTTTCTAATGCAAAACTTTGAACTTCATGAATCCATTTTCCATTTTCGAAGCCCAAAAGAATATTTGATAAAGTAAAATTGTATGTATCTTATGCAGTGCATGAAAAGTTCTTAAATGAGTTTCTCAATATTGATGAAGACAATTGGATGTTAATTGAAAATACTAATATTATTGGCATAATGCATAGTTCATGCAAGGTGAGTTGCTTGAACAGGATTAGGATTAACACAATAAAGAGCCATACTGAGCCCTAATTTACATTGATGGTTTTAAGGATCACACGACTTTCCATCAGTAGTATTACTGTCGGTTGATTAATCTCAAAAGCAGATGAAATACCGGAAGCAGACTTATTAGCCTATTTGATTCTCCGACTTCCCAGGTAGAAACAACACCAGCTTTCGCCACTTTAAAATCAATCTTACCAAGAATAAGTAATTTATTTATTTAAATTCAACTCATTTAAATTATTGAGTGAATATGAGGGTCAACGATTTTATCTCCATGGAATTGGGAAAATGAGTGATTTGTCAAGTCTGTCTATTATATTTCCGTAGAAATGTAATTGATTGTTTTCGCCACTCATAAAACAGGAGATATTTTTAAAAATTAACACAAATCACGTATTGGAAGATTTGCCGATTATGAAGCTACCATGACATCAAGTATAAAAGCAGTTTTAACCAACCTGGAACTCAACAATCAACGATAACTCTGTGAACTGTGAGACAACTTGTTATTAGCTGAAAAATTAAAAATCCAAAAACTGCATAAAAATGAACTTCTACAACATTTTCGCTTTAGCCGCTTTACTTTTGGCTGGCTTCTCTGGTGAAACGAACGCCCAAGTTGAAGTGACTCTCGTAAGTCTCCTAATATTCAATTCAATATATTTTAGATTGCAAATCTTATAAATGTATTTCTATTGTATATTGTTAGAAACCTGATGTAACCGTTGGTGTTGATCTATGAGCGATGAGATTAAACCATCATTAATGATCACAAATTATAATTATGTAATTTTGGATTTTAATGAAATAAAATAGCATATTTGCTGATCAGAAACAAACAAAACACATTTCAATTGCGATCTTAAATTTCAGGCATAACGAATTTGTTAGTAGTTTAAGTATAATTTTGTGAATTAAGCGTGATTTATTAGTAGTATGTATATCCCTGGATACAGAGCAATATCAAAATTGTTAAAATTTTAACTTAAAATTTTAACATTTTTTAACATTTTAACTTAAAATTTTAGCATTTTTAACATTTTAACTCAAAGTTTTAACAATTTTAATGTTTTACCCCCCAAAAAAGAAATGTGTTAAAATTTTGATGTGGATCGATTTCATTAAGTTAATATTTAAGTTATAAAACTAATATAATTTTAAAAAATATTGATTACGACTACCTTAAAAATATTAACTACGAGTAACTATAATCTAAGGTGGGTTACTATTAATAACCCACCCTAAATATTGATTACGACTACCTTAAAAATATTAACTACGAGTAACTATAATCTAAGGTGGGTTACTATTAATAACCCACCCCCAAATATTGATTACGACTACCTTAAAAATATTAACTACGAGTAACTATAATCTAAGGTGGGTTACTATTAATAACCCACCCCCAAATATTGATTACGACTACCTTAAAAATATTAACTACGAGTAACTATAATCTAAGGTGGGTTACTATTAATAACCCACCCTAAATATTGATTACAAAATATTTAAAGTAATCTATTCAAAAAAAAAAACAAAAAAGGATACATTCATTTTTTAAAGGTACTTTAAAAAAAAAAAAAACGACGAACCCCACAAAACAAGAGTCTTAAAGCCAGATTTGAACTTGCAACAAAATTATTGTTACAATTCCAACTGCTTAACCAACTCATCTAAACCGTATATTCTGAAGTAATGTAATTATAGTTGAGTAGTATGTTTCACAGTTGATCTTATCAACACTGCTCACAATCTATAAATAGAATAAGCTTTATAAGCTTTATAAGTATGAACTGAAAGCTTTTATAAAGCATAAAGTATACTTGCAAGATAAGCATAATATTTGATCTAGAATATTCAATTAAGCTTTTATGCATTAGCACAAGTAATGAGTTGTTTTAAGACTGCTGTTTATTGCTTGAAAAATTATTACAAAGCCTTAGAGCTAAGTCAGAATTTGCTGAAGTTGCATTTGCGTTCCTCGAGTGTCTGTGGAACATGACACCCATGAACGCAAAGTGCAGCTCGCCAAATTCTGTTCAACGTGTGAATACGCAAGTCAGCGTATTAGCGCGCTGAAGAAATGCTTAGAGCTACGTTAGCTTACTTATAACTACATGTATGTATGTTACTCACATAGTTACAAGTGCAGAAAGTATTTAGCATTAGGAGAGAGAGAACACAAAAAAAAATGAAATACTGTTGAATATGAGTCACAAACTGCAAGATAAGCACTGGTCCGCACAGACCAAAAAATGAAATTTCAAAATAGAACTCTTTGAAGTTCAAATTTATAAAATTTACCCAATATTGGTTCATAATTTAAATCTCTTATTAAATATGTTATTGGATTAGATGGATAAATTTTACTAATATAAAATATTTCTCTAGTCCAATTATTTTTATATTTGTTTTCAAATTGTTTTTTATGTGATTGAATTCTTACTTTTTCTCCAATTTTAAAAACTGGTTTTTCTAAATTGTTTCTATTAATTTTAAAACAATTATCAAAAATTAATTGTTCATTTTTTTCATTTACTTCACAAGGTTTCATACCAATAGTTCTATGTACATCTTTGTAATTATATTCATATAATATTTTATCAATTACATCAATCCAATTAGTATTTTTCTGAATTTCAAATCGTATTTTTAGTTTTTCATTAATGGTTCTATTAAATCTTTCTACAATTGATGATTTCTTTTCACTAAATGTTTGATATATGTTAATATTGTATTTATCTAAAACTTCTTGAAAATGTTTATTTAAAAATTCTTTACCAGAATCTGTATGAAGTAATTTTGGTGCACAACCTGCTTTTTTAATAATATTTAAAAATGCTTCAGAAGTTGTTTTTCCATCTTTCTTTTTTAATGGCTCTATATAAGCAAATTTAGAAAATGTATCAATTACATTAAGCATATATTTGTATCCTCTATTAATTCTAACATTAACTGTTGTCATAATTAGTAAATCTGCTGCCCATAATTCATTTATGCCTTTAGTAATAATTTTTCTTCTTTCAAAATTTTTTCTTACTGGTTTATGCAACTCTTTTGCTATTTTAAAATCATTATTTTTAGTATCAATAAATTCATCTTTATCCATTTCAAAAATATTTAAAATTTATCTTAATTAAATAACAATGATATCAGATAAAGTTTTAAAAGAATATATTAAAACACAAAAAGACTTAAAAAATAAACTTCAACAATATAATTTAAATAAAGTAATAAAACAAGAAAAAATTAATGAAGATCTTCAAGCAATTATTCAACCATTAAATCAATCAGTTATTAATAATCATAATTTAAATGATAGCTTTAAAAACTTAATAGACGATTTAAATCAATCATATAAAAAAACAATAGATGGACATTCACAAAGTGAACATGTTTCAACGGAGTCGAAACCGTTTGACAATAATATGAATTTACAAACTAATGAATTTAACGAAAAGCAACTATCACCAATTAGAAAAACAAACAAACAAACATTAGTTGAAAGTACACCAACAACTAGCACATGTTCACGAAGCGAACAGTTGACTCCATCAACATCAAAAGACGCTCTTTTGCGTAGTGCAAATGAAACGTTATCTACACCAGTACAATTTATTTCAGACAAAATTGGAAATATGGCAATGAAATATTTAAATTTAAATAATTCTGATATGAAATTATGTGACAATATTTTTGGTCTAAGATCTGAAGATGGAAAAGATTTATGGATTGGTAATACTGAAGTAAAAAATAGTAATAATGATATTATTTTAAATAATAAAACTTATAATGGAACAAAAGGGTTATGGGAATTAATAACTTTAAAAGAACCATCAACAACTGTAACAAATAATGATTTACAAAATTATGAAGAAATTATATTATCAACATATGCTTACATGCAAAATAATGACAAAAGTTCTAAACGTATTAAATCTAGTGTTGGAAATAAATATATGAATTTTATTAGACCAATATTGATTAAAAATAAAATTATAAAAGAAAAAGTAGGATCTGGTTTAAATTCAAAAAATAATCTTTCAAAATCATTACAAAATTTTAAAATTAAAACTAGTTTACCTACTGAATATGTTCGTTTTGCGAATCGTTCACAATGTGAACGTGTTTATTGGAATGATATTAATGAATTAAAAGATAGATTAAATTTGTTGTTAGGAGAGTATAATGCAGGAAATGATAGTCCAGAAATACATAATGAAATTATGAATATTATTGAGGAATTAAGAGAAGAAAATATATTAACTGTTTAATTAAATTACATATAAATTTAAATAAATTAAAAATTTTTTTCTAATAAATGGGAATTGATAAGTTTGGACAAAAATCTTTTTCAGAAATAAATTCATGTAATGAATATTCTCTTAATAGAATAATATCATTAGAAAATGAAGTTGAAGAAATTCGTTCAAATAGTGATCAAATGAGAGAGATTATTAGTGAATTAGTAGATTTAAATCAACTACTTCAAAAAAAAGTTGCAGAACTAGAAAAGAACATAAATCATAATAAGTCTAATATTATTAATATAATTAAACGAGTAGATGCTATGGAAACATTTCTTAAAGTAATTGCATCAACTATTGAAAAAATTGAAACAGATATTGAAAAAAGTGAATCAACTATTGAAAAAATTGAAACAGATATTGAAAAAATTGAAACAGATATTGAAAAAATTGAAACAGATATTGAAAAAAATGAATCAGATATTGAAGAAATTGAAACAAATATTGAAACAGATATTGAAACAGATATTGAAAAAAGTGAATTAAATATTGAATCAAATATTGAAAAAAGTGAATCAGATATTGAAAAAAGTAAACTACAGATTGAAACAAATATAATTCAAAAATAATTAAAAAATTTTACTTATCTAAATGGAAAAAATTAAAAAAATTAAAAAAATATTAATATAAAAAATTTAAAAAAACTTAATCTAATGTAATTAATAATTTAAATATTTCCTTCAGAAACTGTTGACTTTGTCAATATCAAAATACTTAAAATAATCTAAGTTAATATTAATGTATAGTAGAGAGGGGGTTCGTTTTAGTTACCTACATTTCTTATTTCATAATGTCCCCAGGGTAATTTGTAAGTCTTATTTAACTTATCGTTATCATTATTATTCAATTTTTTATTAAAATAAAACTTATCATCATAGGGTGACAATCCTATTTTATTCTCTTCTGTAGTATATAGTTTATTATCATATGATCTAATATTATAAACAGTTTCATTTTTATTTTCTAAATTAATTAAACAATTCTTATAATCTTCAATTGTTAACTTTTTAATATTATTTTTCTTTATTCCTTTACAAACTTTTTTATCACAAACATCGGTCTTAAATGCATACATTTTACTTCTAAGTCTACAAAATTCTCTAATTGGTATTCCATTATATTCATCTTTAAATTTTCCTGGTACTTTTTTATTAATATTAGATTTTAAATCTTCAATTGAAAAATTATCAATATAATCACTGGTATCATAATTATCTAGATCATCTTTCATTTCAGCATAAATATCAAAATCATCACCAATATATTTACCTTCAAAATAAAGAATAAATGAATCAGTATCTGTTCCTAATAATTTCATTCTATTACCATATTTAGTTTTCATTTGTACATACATTTTAAACATTAATAATTTTGATAAATCTAAAATATTTTGACCTCCAAAGATAGGTTTATTTAATTTAATATTAGTATTTTTACCAAACACTACACACATATTATGATCTATTATTTTTCTTGATTGATATGTATTTTTATTTATTAATTTTCTCATAATTTTTTCAGTTTTAACTATTCTAACATTAAGTCTATTTCTAACATTTTCCATTTGTTTACCATATACACTATTATTCATAAGTTTGAAAAAATCTTTTTCAAAATTATTTTTAGCTTCCTTTCTAAGCATTGTATTTTTTTCAATATAATTTTTTAACCATGCTTCTTGTCTACATTTAATACCTCTATGAATTTTAGTTAAAATTACACCATTATTCAAATATTCTTTTAATAATCTTATATCAATTATGTAGTTTTTCTTTGGTAACAATGTACACATTAATTTTCTAATTCTATCATTTGGTTTACTACCAATACCTTTATTAATTAATTCTTTTTGAAGTGGTGATAAATCTTCAAATTGTGGAACATAATGATGAGGTGCTGGAGCATAATCATTAAAAAAGTTGTGTAATTCCGGAGGAATACTTATGTCAACTTCTAATGTATATCCAATATCACTATTATCAAAATTATCATTTAAAATATTATTAATATTACAAAAGTATTTAATTTCATCTTTATTTAGCCATTCATGATTACCAACACTTAATTTTTGTGACATGGCCCATCCATATAAGTTATTTGCATCTAAATATAAAATATAACTTGTTAATTTTTTAGAATCGTATATACCTTTAAGAGAAGCTTCCTCTTTACTTAATTTATAAACTTGTTCTACATCATCAGCATGTTCACTCTGTGATCTGTTTTCTTCGGAAACATAATAATAACAATTATTAGCTTTAGCATAGTTATGTGCAATTTGTGATATTCCACCTCTAGTTCCACTTTCATTAAATTCATACATATCTTGATCTGTTAATAATTCTAATTTTTGTTTGGTTAATTTTAAAGCAGCTGAATTACTTAAATGTGGTGAACTTATATAATGTATAGGATCTAAATTATAATTTTTAAAACATTCTTTTCTAAAATTATCAAATACATCACTTAAAAGTATAACATCTAATTTTAAATACCAGTTGTGATAGTCTCTAAATGTTTTACAATTAAAATGTTTCCAAAATTTATTTGCAAATTTATAATCATTAATACTAATATTTCCATTTAATGATGAATTAAAATCTTTATAATCTGGAAGTGCTGTTATATTAAATTTTTTCTTATCATCAATAAATTCATATGGATATACACCTTTTCTAAGTAAATAACATTTATCTTTTAATGATAAATCTTTAAAAACATTATTAAAGTTTTCTAAATGATCAAAATTAATAGGTTTTATATTTTTAGTATTACAAACTGAACAAATACTACAAGCATATATGTTATTCTTAGTATTTTTACTAACTTTATAAGATACATAATCCATATTTCTTATTTTCTTACATGTTACACAATATATATCATTAACATCTAATAAATTTTTAACAGCTTTATCTAATGAAGTATTTATAAATTCCATTGAATCTATAAATCTTAATTCTATTTTTTCGGCAACTGTATGTAATTCTAAATCTGTTGATTCACACTTATAACATATGTTTCTTGTTATTAAATTATATTGATATTTACATTTTTTATTTTTACATTTTAAATATTTAGTTTCACCTACAATAACAGGTTTTTTAATTTGTTTAAATTTTTCAGTACTTGTTGCTAAAACACTAGTTTCAGTTTCAGGATGAAATTCATCTAAATATTTTAGAAATAATTTTGAATCATAACCTTTTAAATTATGAATAATAATTGGTAAAAATTTTGGCATCTTTAACTTTAGATTACATGTATTACATAAAGCCATTCTATATTTACCAGTTGTATGGTCATGATCCCAACATTTTGTAATTTCTTCTTCAGAAAAGGAAACATTACAAATTTCACAATTTTTAGTATTATCAAACTTTAATTCCGATTCTTTATCCTGAATTATATTATTCAATTTTCTTACTTCATAATAATCTTTAGTATATTTTATTAAATTATCTAAGAATGATTTCAATAGCACTTTTCTATTAGAAGTATTATTTGAAATATATTGTTTGTTATAAGTGTTATAAATACCATAACTATTTGGAATGTGTTCATGAAGTAATATTGTATTTTTACATTTGTCAGATTTTTTTTTATTAGTTTTTTCCAAAGTACATTCAAAATCAGCATATAAGGTATATGGATGAAATAGTTCTGCTCCAATAGATTTATATTTTAAAATATTTTCACCCTCTTTAGGTAACTCTATATTTAGTATTATATTATTATCATCTTTTAATAAATAACATGTTTTTATATGTTCTTCTAATTTACCAGATTTTTCAAAATGTTTAAAACATTTATTACAAATATGTAGATGCTTATCATACTTGTGAATTTTACCACTTAAAAATCCAGATAAATTTTTAATTACTACAAAGTGAGAATTGCAATTTTCTTCTATATATAAAATATTAATATGTTTTCTTGGCAAACCATTAATTAAACAATCAAAAGACTTACTTCCATATTTTAATTGAATTTGTTCAAATTCATCATCTTCTATGGAATCATAATGATAAAAATTCATAGTAATATTAAAATAATCTTCTAACTTTTTAACATTTTCTTCATTAATTATAAATGGAAATTCTAAATTTAGATTTTTAAATTTATCATCATTTTCTAAATCTTCAAGATATTTTTTATATTTTGTTGGTCTTTGAGGATCTTTAACAATTTCATCTTGATGAATAAATAAGATACAATATAAAATACATTTATTATCAGTATTTTTAATATTAATACAATTTCTATTAGTAAATGGAATATATGATCCACCAGCTAAGGGTTGTGTTTTATCTCTTGATATAGTAGTTTTTACTATTCTAACAAATTCAGTACCAGTTTTCTTAGCACAATATTCATGAAATTTATTAATTATTTCCTCTATCATAAAATCAATTTTTTCAACAATGTTATGACAATTAACTATATGTGTACCAGATCGATAATAATAAGAAAATTTTTTAGAATTACCTTTTTCTGCTAGAATTACTTCTAAAACAATACTTACTTTAAAATGATTATATGTTATTATATCATCATTAATGTATGAATAAATATTTGGTCTTAATAGATCTAAATGATGATTAATATCAATTTTTTCATTATTTTCATATTCAATATCTGTACATAAGTTACCGTATTTTTTTATTACATGTTTAGGTATAATTTTTTTAACAATATAATCATAATTAAATTCATAATCATCAAAATTTTGAAATATATTTTGAATAACATCATTGTTATGTTTTTCTATTAAAACACTTATTATGTTTAATAAACTATTTTTATTTTTATTATACCAATATTTTAATAAACTATTTTTATTTTTATTATACCAATATTTTGGCAATTGAAAAATATGTTTATTTGCTCTAATATATTTTTTTAGATTTTTTAAATTTTTAGATTTCAATTCTTTAATATTAAATGGATTCATTTTTATTTAGTTGATATTTTTACTTATTTATATTGAAAAATTTTTTTTAAATATTTTGAATTATCGCCAATAAATAATATTTAAATATTAAATATGCTGTGGTGTGATGTAAATTAGAAATTAATTTCGTTACTTCATAATAAATTGTTAATTATTTTCTTTATTATTAATAAATTTAATATGAAATTGAGAATTACAATGACGTTTTTTATGTGATACTGTATACCACATTCCACATTCACACTCTAATCTTTCAAATCTTGATGGTAATGAGTTATAATATGCAATTTTTTTATTGTAACAGTTTTTACAATATCTTTTATTCGAAATAAAATTAGAAATAGGTTTCTCTTCTAAACATGAAAAACATATTTTTTTACCGTTTATAATAGATAAACATATTTTTTCACCATTTACTATTTTATGATATAATCTTTGTTTTTGAATTGTTTCCTCAGGAAAATTTTCAACCATTTTTAATTTATTAAGAAATTTTTTTTTAAATTTATATTAACTTTGTTAACTATTTTCGTCGAAAAAATCAATTTACATTTCTAATATTTAATCTTATACTAATTTTTTCTTTTCTAAAATCAATGAAATTATTATCCTGATCAACTATATAAATAGTTATATTTCTAATAGTATTTGTATTTACTGGATAGTATATTAAATTTTTAGGTATTTCATTTATTTTTTCACCTGGTTTATCATTGATAAAAAATTCATGAATAATATTTGTTTGTTTATTATTTTCATAACTACCTCCTACAATATTACATTTTATTCTAATAGAATTAACATTCATAATATTTACTGGTAAATCAGATGATACTAATGTATTAGGTTGAATAATTTGTTCACTAAATCCTAGTAATGAAGCTATGGAATTTTTTTGTGTAAAATCAATAATATAATCACTTTTAATTTCAACTTTTAATGTTGTCATATTTGGTTTAATAGTAATACCCTTTATTTTCTCTTTTATAAAATTGTTTATATCATTTATTTCATATGAACCAGTTGGAAATGTAATTATTTTGTTAACCCTGTTTATTGTATGTAAATTATCTTGTGAATCATTTCCTTCGAAAATATAATGTAAAATATTATTTTTTAATTTTTCAGATATATTCGGTATAGAATTATAAGTAGAAAAATTAAGCAAACACATTTCAAAATCATGTTTAACTTCATTTGACTCTGTTGAAACATGTTTATTATCTAAAATTATTGGTTCATCAAAATTACATGAAATTATTGAAGTATTTCCATCTAATGATATAGTCGGCATTATTTAATTAAGTAAAAATTTTAAACATAGATGACCACAAATTATTTCATTTATTTCTTGATCAATATTATTATTAAAAATTACAGTATTTTCATTAGTTTTGAAATATTTCTCTATTAATATTGGTAATTTATTTATAGCAAAGGAATCATAGTAAAAAATATGATTATTATATTTTTTATATGCTACCCAGTGTGTACCATTACCAGCATTATTATCTAAATTTATTATTCCACATTCTATATCTTTTATCTTTTTTGGTAATCTATCTTTCATGAATACACCTCTAAAATTTGCTATATTAAATTTTCTAGCATATTTTTTTAAACCATAATTACTTAATGGTTTAATTGGAATTAATTCAAAATCAAATTTTTTTTAAGTAACATACCATTACCAGATTTTTTAAGTAACATACCATTACCAGATTTTATATTTTTTTCTTCTAATGCTTTATTATGACGAATTTTTTCTTCTAATAATTTATCGTTAGTTTTTTTATCATTATATGCTCTATATAATGTTGTTCCTGCAGTAACTGCAGCTCCTATTGCTGGAATAAATGGTAATAGTGCTGGTAAAAATCCGCCAATTTTTTCATTATTAAAACTTTGTAACTGGGACATAGATAATTTTAATATAAAAATTTTAAAAGTCGTTTTATTATTATCTAAATGTTTTTTTATAGAATTAATTTGTTTTCTAGTTAATGGTAAATATGTTTCATTCATTACACTTTCTTTAGTTCTTTGTAATTGAATTGGTTCTAATTTTATAGTAATATCTGTTTTATTTTTCATAGCATCATAAACTTGTTTTTGTTGATCTTCATTTAGTGATATTGGATATTTAATATATCGTCCACATTTTGGAATAAAATTAATTTCATTTTCATTTCTATTATGTTCACTTTGTGAACCGTTAACAGAGTCAACATTTATCAATTCTTCAGTTGATGAATTGTGAGTTGTCAAACCCATACCCATTTTTCTTTTAAATTTCATAGCATTAGTAGTTAAATATGCATTTACTTTTTCTGATAAACTACCATCTTTTGCTGAAACTCTTGACCATGCTTTATCTTCTAAAATTTTATCAGCTTCATGTCTTTTCTTTATATCATTACTTTTAGAATATGCAATATCGTGTTCTTTAGCTGCTTCATCTAATTTATTAATTGGATTTACATCCTTTTCAAGTTTTAATTCAAGATTAGTACCAGGTCCTAAATAATTATATCCTGGAGAATGTAATTCAAATGGAAGATTATTTATAAGATTATTTATAATACCACTACCATAATATCGTACCATTTATTATAATAGAAAATGTGATGTATTTATATTTCTTCATATATATTTATTATATTTATTATATTTACCAAATTTTTTAAAAATTTTCAGTAATAATTTCAGCTTTATAATTATCTCCACCTTTTTTTCTATATTGCTTTCTTTCTTGGTTTGAATCATTCTCAAATGTTCCCAATTGTTCTTGTTTATTCTCATTTATTCCCAATTGTTCTTGTTTATTCTCTTGTTTATTAGTTTTACGTATAGTATTCATACCAATGTTTTTTAGTCCAATATTTAGTGTATTAGGGGAAATATGTTTTTGTTTACAAAAATCAGTTTTAGTTATCTTGCGAGTAAGTAAAGACTTTAAATACTCATATGCATAATTTTCAGCTCTAAATTGATTTAATTCATTCACATTTTTTGGTATATTTACACCAAGTAAAAGAATTATTATATAATATTATGTCATTAATTCAAACATGCAAAAAAATTATTATTTAAATGGAAGATAAAATAAAATGTGATAAAAATAATCAATTATCAAAAATAGATTTAATTATTTCAAATGGAATAGATAAAATAATGCAAAATGAATACATTTCAATGGTACTAATTATTATTCTATTAATAATGTTTTTTTATAATTTGATAAGACAATTAAATGCAAGACTACAATTATTTTAAACATAGGTTTCGACCTAGTCAAAACATATTAGTAAATTTTTAATAATATTTTTTAGTTAAATAAATGAAAGAAGAAAAAGGTATTGAATCTTATGACTTTTATGAACATTTTCCAGCTAATTCTACTTTATTAAATGAATATGGAAGACCAATAGAAATAAATATTAATAATCAAGACATTAAAACGTTACCATCAAAAAGTTTACTTAATATTAGAGGTCAAATTATTGCTAAAGATAAAGATGGTAAAATATTAGATAAACTTAATCCTGATAAAATAAATTTTGTGAATAATGGTATAATAAATCTGTTTAGTAAAATTACATATTTTATTAATTCAGTTGAAATTGATAAAATTGAAAATCCTGGAATAACAACAACAATTAAAGGATTAGCATCATTTTCTAATGATTTACCATTAAATAACGCTGGTTGGCAAATTGTAAATAAAGGTAATGTTTGTAATAAGAAAGGTTATTTTTCTGTTAGCATTCCATTGTGTATATTAATTGGGTTTTTTGATGATTACAAAAATTTCATTTTTAGAATTAATCAAAAATTAGAATTAATAAGATCAAATGATGATACAAATTGTTTAATTATTGATAGTAGTTTAAGTGATCATACTTTTTCTATTGATATTAATCAAGTTATATGGAGAATGCCTCATGTTAAATTTTCGGTTGAAGTTGATCATGAAATTAATAAAAATATTTCAAATAATACAAATTTTCAAATGTATTTTAGGAATTGGAGATATTATTGTACTACTGCAATTCCAGCTGTAAAGACTTATACTTGGAATATAACATCATCTAGTGCTAAACCTAGATATTTTCTTATTGCATTTCAAACATCAAGAAATCAGAATAATTATAAAGACAATAGTAAATTTGACCATTGTAATTTAGAAAATGTTGTAGTTAAATTAAATACAAATAGATATCCAAACTATGATATGCAACTATCTATTAATCAAAATAAATTTGATACATTATATAATATGTTTCTAGATTTTAAAAATTCATATTATGGTTCTAATATAAATAATTTACCAATAGTTAATTATGATACATTTTTAAAAGAATATCCAATAATATGCATTGATACATCTAAACAGAATGAGGTAATTAAAGAGGCTGCTATTGATATTAAAATTGAATTTAAATGGACAGAAGATTTTCCATCAAATACAGTCGTTCACTGTTTAATTATTAGTGATGATAGTTATTCATATAATCCACTAACAAATCAAGTGATGCATGTTTGACTTGTTTTTTTTTTTAAATTTTTATAAAATTTAAATTAACTAAAAATTAATTGAAATAAATATGTAATTAATTATATTAATAGATTAAAAAAATTTATCTAAAATTCTAATTATGAATGGTCATTTAAAAGTTACCAAATTAGATCATAAAACTAAATTAACTATTAAAAATTTTGATACGTATAAACCAATAAAAAGATTAAATGAAATATTTCCGAATATTATTAGAGCAATTATTTGTGGACCAAGTAATTGTGGAAAAACAAATGTATTATTAAATATATTATCAAAGATTTATTATTCTGATATAATAATTTGTTCAAAAACTTGCTATCAAGAAAAATATAAATTTTTGGAAGATATGATAATTCGATTTAATAAATTGTGTGTTAAAAATGATTTGGAATCTAAAGATATAAAATGTTTATCAATTCAATCTTTATCAACACCTGAAAATATTAAACCATATTCTGTAATAATATTTGATGATATCTCTACAGAACAGCAAGATAATATTGCCAATTATTTTGCTTATGGTAGACACAATAACATTTCTTGTTTTTATTTATGTCAAACATATTCAAAAATACCTAAACAATTGATAAGAGATAATGCAAACTATATAATTTTATTTAAACAAGATAAGACTAATCTGAAACACATATTTAATGATCATTGTAATGATATTGATTATGATATTTTAAAAAATATGTGTATTCAATGTTGGAAAGAACAGTTTGGATTTTTAGTAATAGATAAAGAACAAGAAACAAATGATGGTAGATATAAAAAAATGTTTGAATTTTTGTTTGAATGAGATTTTTTATTATTTATTTTTTAATTGTTTCTTATATTTTTTAAATAGTAATTCTTGTTTACATTATGAATTGTTTTTATTATCAAAATTCATTTTTTGAAATAACTTTAAAGTCTCTTCAAATTGACTATTATTTATATTAACTTCATTATTACATTTATTAGAATATAATTCATAATAATCATACTCCATCTCATTTTCCTCTAGATTATTTAAATTACTCCAATATATATTAATATCTTTATATTTATCACTAAACAATTCTGTAATATTTTTTCTATTATTTATAAATTCAGTTAATGTAATATTTATATACATTATTTTAGGAAACTTTGATACAATATTTCCTAACCATTCTAGTTTTTTTATGAAATTTTTACTTTTATATTTTGTAATAGTCATGATATATTCATAGGTATATTTTTTAAAACCTAAAATATTTACGATACTGTTTGCTAGAATACAATAATGTTGAAATAATTTTTTTGTAGACATATTAATATTTTCTACTCGTTTTTCTAAAATTATTTTAATATCACTTTCACTATAATTATTAACATTAATAATAGATGTATTTATAATATTTTCACTCTGTGAATCGTAATTTATAATTAAATTTTTAAAAAAATTATTTAGTTCTTCGGGCTGCATTTTTATTTTCGCCTTCCTTTTTACGGGTGGTTGAAGCCTCTTCAAGGTTTTCCGATCAACCAATTTTTCTTTTTTTGCTACTTGTATAGCTTGTTGAGAATTGCACCCCTTCTCAGCACAAATTTTTACAATTGTATCAAAGTCCTCATATATTTGATTCCTATAAAATATATAATTTATTATTTTTTGTATTAAAATCTTTTCATAATTGCGATACTTACTCTTCCATTGCTTCTCTTCGTTTAAAACACTATAATAATGTAAAGTAAGATTAGAGCCCGTGCGCGGCAAAAATTGCATTAACTATGTGCTAATGCATAAAAGCTTAATTGAATATTCTAGATCAAATATTATGCTTATCTTGCAAGTATACTTTATGCTTTATAAAAGCTTTCAGTTCATACTTATAAAGCTTATAAAGCTTATTCTATTTATAGATTGTGAGCAGTGTTGATAAGATCAACTGTGAAACATACTACTCAACTATAATTACATTACTTCAGAATATACGGTTTAGATGAGTTGGTTAAGCAGTTGGAATTGTAACAATAATTTTGTTGCAAGTTCAAATCTGGCTTTAAGACTCTTGTTTTGTGGGGTTCGTCGTTTTTTTTTTTTTTAAAGTACCTTTAAAAAATGAATGTATCCTTTTTTGTTTTTTTTTTTGAATAGATTACTTTAAATATTTTGTAATCAATATTTAGGGTGGGTTATTAATAGTAACCCACCTTAGATTATAGTTACTCGTAGTTAATATTTTTAAGGTAGTCGTAATCAATATTTGGGGGTGGGTTATTAATAGTAACCCACCTTAGATTATAGTTACTCGTAGTTAATATTTTTAAGGTAGTCGTAATCAATATTTGGGGGTGGGTTATTAATAGTAACCCACCTTAGATTATAGTTACTCGTAGTTAATATTTTTAAGGTAGTCGTAATCAATATTTAGGGTGGGTTATTAATAGTAACCCACCTTAGATTATAGTTACTCGTAGTTAATATTTTTAAGGTAGTCGTAATCAATATTTTTTAAAATTATATTAGTTTTATAACTTAAATATTAACTTAATGAAATCGATCCACATCAAAATTTTAACACATTTCTTTTTTGGGGGGTAAAACATTAAAATTGTTAAAACTTTGAGTTAAAATGTTAAAAATGCTAAAATTTTAAGTTAAAATGTTAAAAAATGTTAAAATTTTAAGTTAAAAAGTATTAAAATTTTGATATTGCGTTGTATCCGGGGATATACATACTACTGACATCAAATATCACGCATCTTTTGAATCCCCTTCCTCTCCCTTCCCAATCTCCCTCTCACCCACCAATCAACATACCGATAAAAAATTCATATTCACAACACCTCACCACACACCTACACAAAATAACTCACTCTCTGCAAATTCCTTGCTCTCTCATCAAAATTCCACACATACTCTTACAAACAACAACACTCAATCTAATTTCTCCTCTTCTTTGCACGATCTTCGTAGCGAGTCAGTCGACTCAATGGAATCTATAGATTAAAAAAAAAAAAAAAAAAACACTACACTCAACTTTTCAGTTCACTGTAGTCACTCTACCAGATCTCCAAACTAAATACTTCTAATTTAAATTTTAATCATTATTTAACATGGCTGGCTTTAAAAATCCTACAATGGAACATTAAAGGCTACACTAATAACTACAGTGAGCTCCTAATATTAATAATAAAAATTCCCCCCACATAATTGCTCTCCAAGAAACCCACATACAAAACATTAACAACCTCCCAATTCCAGTCAACTTCACATTAATAACCAACAAAGCCTCCAATAGATTTGGAGGTGTAGCATTTCTAATTCGAAAATCTATTCAACATTCACAACTAAACAGTAACAACGACTTTGAATCCTTAGCAGTTGAGCTGCAGTCAAAACAAACGCTAACAATCATCACAGCTTACATTTCTCCTAATAAGTCCTTTACTAAACAAAATCTAGAAAACGTCCTTAACCCTATAAACAACTCCACTCTGATACTCGGTGACTTCAACAGTTGGCACCCATACTGGGGCTCCACTAAGTGTAACACCAGAGGTTCGCTACTAGCAAAAAACCTAGACCAGACAGATTATATAATCCTAAATGATAAATCACCGACGCACTACTCCACCCAACACACCTTCACACACATTGACCTTTCCTTTATATCCGCCAGCATGATTAACGACACACAATGGAAAGTTTTGGATGATCTCCATGGAAGTGACCACTTTCCAATAATTCTTTCCCTCTTCCCCACCCATACATCAAATCACGTTGCCAAACCTACATTTAAATTAAAATCAGCCGATTGGGATTTCTTCCAAAACTTAATTAAAAACACTTCCCCCATTTACCCACCTAGTAATAACATCAATAAAGAAGCAGCGAACATTAAGAAAACTATAATTCAAAGCGCACACTACTCCATACCTCAAAACACTATATTTACTAACACACGGAATGTCCCCTGGTGGAACAAAGAGCTGTCTGAACTTAAAAAAATTAAAAACAAATACTGGTCACTACTGAAAAGGCACATCAATACAGAAAACATTATTCATTTCAAAAAAGCCAACGCTAAATTCCGAAGAGCAATTAGAAATGCCAAAAGACAATCAGTTTTTAGCTTCACCTCTGACATCCGTCCTAACTCCGACCCCTCCAAAATATGGTCCAACATTAAAAAGCTTTGCGGTCTATATCCCACCAAAAATATCCACAGTATCATCAACCCCGTTACCAAAACCCTCACAACCGACCCAAACATCATCGTCAACTCCTTTGCTGACCAATGGTCCAAAGAAGCTGACGACTCTAATTTCTCTCAGCTATTTCGCTCCAACAAGCACAATTCCCTCACTTTTACCTCAAACTACTTACCTTCTAAAACAGCAACAGAAATAGAAAAGGATATAACCTTTCTGGAACTCCAAACATCTCTTAACTCTCTTAAAGGCTCTACACCAGGTCCAGACCGGATCTCATACCCAATGATCCAAAACTCTCCCGCTGACTTCAAAACCCGAATCCTCAAACACTTCAATAACATTCTCAACTCCTATATCCCTCAAACCTATAAAACTAGCCTTGTCATTCCCATCCTCAAACCTAATAAAAATAAAACTGACGTCAAATCTTACAGGCCAATCTCGCTAATACTGTGCCTAGGAAAGATCATGGATAAAATTATATCAAAAAGGTTGTGGTGGTTTGTTTTAACTAACAACCTTATCCACAACAACCAGAACGGTTTTAAGAGGGGCAAATCTGTTCTAGATAATTTACTTTACATAGATCATCTAGCAACTAGAGCTATCTCCTCAAAGCGTCACCTATCGATAATTTCACTCGACTTTGCCAAAGCTTTTGACAATATAGGAATACACACTCTCATACATCAACTGCAAGAATGGAAACTTGGCCCTAAAATAATCTCTTACGTTAAGAATTTCATGTGAAATAGGAAAATTATAGTTAAAAAAGGGAAAACGTTATCTAATAGCTTTCCCCTTAACAACGGCATCCCACAAGGTTCCTCCATCTCTGTTATACTCTTTCTCATATCATACAATGCCTTCACAAGAACTATAGCACTACACAAAGAAATTAAATTCTGCGCCTATGCTGATGACTTCCACCTCCTTATCGATCTTAAAAGTCAAAATAACCACCAAATTGACCTTTCCCAACCCTTCCACAACATCCATGACTGGTGCTCCTACTCAGGGGCCGCAATATCTACCGACAAAACTCAGCACCTTCATATTTGCCGCAAACAGAATTGCTCCCACAATATACATATCGACAACATAATCATTCCTTCTGTTAACACTTTAAAAATTTTAGGCTTAACACTCAACTGCAAATACAGATGGAACACCCACATCGACAATCTATTACTTGAGCTATCAAAACCACTAAACATTATCAAGCACCTTTCAAGTCAAAAATATAATTGTAATACCGCAACCTTAATCCAAATAATCAAAGCAATCCTAATTTCAAAAATAGACTACTGTCTCCCTATCTATGGGTACTCCCCTAAATTCTATTTAAACAAACTTAATTCAGCTCAAAATTCAGCTATTAGAACTGCTCTAGGGGCTTTTCGGACTACACCTATTAACTACATGTTACTTGAATCAAATATTAAATCAATAGAGAACAGACGTAATTTCCTTACTGGCAAACTATCTTAAACATTAATCCTATCCGCTAATACAGCTCTCCATCACCTTATTAAAATACCAAAAATTAAGCCCAGACTCTTAAGCACAGTCGACAGAGCTATTAACACCTGCAAACTACTAGATCTTCCTTTCTCTCCCATCAAAATCATCAACAGTAAAACCCACAATTGGCAAAACATAAAGGACTCATTAGATTTATCCCTTACAAATTTTATTAAGAACAACACGTCATCCACTGTCTTTCAACAACTCTTTTTTTCCCTCAAAAATTCTCTTTCCAACTTCAACTTTATATACACCGACGGCTCGAAATCATCTGAAATTACGGGCTTCGGTATCTCTACTGAAGATGGCCCATTGGTAACCGGCCTCCTTCCCCACTATTCTTCAGTTTTCTCAGCCGAAATCATAGCTATACATTTTTTTTTTTTATTTTTATTTCCCAATAGACGAAGTACATTTGTTTTCTTTCTTATTATATAACAATACATTAAAAAAAAAAACACTAATACTTTTTTTAACATTGAAAAGGGGGTTTATATTTGACAAATTAATAATAATAATAATTTCGAATTGTCAGTTTGAAATAATATGGAGGGCTTGGTTTATTTTTGAGTACTACTTGCGGCTGCCCCACTCTCGCGAGATACCACAACGTTCCTCTCAACAACCCAAGACCAACACATGTACATATTAGTGTAGGTATAATATGTAATATGTAAAGTTAAAATGTATGAAGTAGAGCAGCTACGTTAAGTCCACTGGTCTGCTCCTTTTTAGTCTTCTACGTCTTGTTAATTCGTCTGAAGGAATGTCAATCATTTCAACGTTGGAATGTCGTTCTAAGGTGTTATGGTATCTTCTGCTTGCATTGTTGATTTCGTCGTGCACCATTTTTACACCGAGGTCTTTATGTATGTCATAATTTGTTATGTACCAGTCAGCATTAACTATTGCTCTAAGGATTTTAGATTGTTGTCTTTGTATTATATTTACGTTCGTTTTCTTGGCAGTACCCCATAGTTGTATGCCATACGTCCAAATGGGCTTAATTACAGATGTGTAAAGTAGTAATTTCCCATAAGTATTAAGGTTTGAATGTCTGTTGAAAAACGGATATAACTGCCTGAATTTTAGTACAAGTTGGTCTTTCTTTTTCTGGATGTGATATTTCCAAGTCAGTTTGCTGTCAATATGCATGCCCAGGTACTTGGCCACGTTGCTTAATGGAATGTCAGTACCTTTTATTTTTACTTGTCTTGGCTGATAAGCTGTCCGTAAAGTATATATCACTTGCAATGTTTTCATTTCGTTTATCTTAATTTTCCATAAATCAAACCAAGTGCATGTTTCGTCCAATATTGCTTGCAGCTTATCTATTGCCACATCAAGCTTTTTGTTTGAGCACAAGAATATGTCGTCAGCAAAGGTGGCCACCATTGTCGAATTGTCTTCTGGGATTGGAATGTCATATGTATATATAGTATAAAGTAAGGGCCCAAGCACGCTTCCCTGTGGGACTCCAGCTTTTATCTGCCTTAATGTAGAGGTTTCGTCCTTACACCTTACATAGAAGTAGCGACTATCAAGGTAGCTCCTGATGATATCACAAAGATCATTTGGTAGGATAGTCTTACTTTTTTTAAGAAGTCCAGCGTGCCACACTTTGTCAAAAGCTTTTTCTATGTCCAAAAAAACACCTACACAGTATTTTTTGTCGTCTAGATCTGATAGTATCTTGTGTGTCACTCTGTGGACTTGCTGTATTGTGGAGTGACGTTGTCTAAATCCGAATTGGTGATCAGGTATAATTTTGTTCACATCCAGTATTGGTTGAATTCTGTCAAGCAAAAGTCGTTCAAATATTTTTGATAATGAAGGCAGAAGGCTTATGGGCCTATAAGATGACGTCAAAGTTGGATCTTTGCCCGATTTCGGTATAGGTATTATTTCAGCTATTTTCCATAATGTCGGGTAGTGCCTTAGTCTTAGTACTGCGTTAAACAAGTTTCTTATGTATATAATTCCATTTGGAGGAAGCTCTTTTAGTAATTTTCCAGTTATTTGGTCATATCCTGGAGATTTTTTGTGACTGGTACGCTTTTCAATGCAGTGTTTTATTTCGTTAGCTGAGATTTTTCTTAATTTGTATTGCGGTGGAGGAGTCCTGTTAGTAAAATTAGTAAGATTAGCGTT
>JBAMAV010001075.1:0-52755 GCA_037043315.1 Amiota communis | reverse complement strand
GCCCGCGGCTTCGCTCGCTGATATAAGTATTAGACATATTTCTTATAGCGATTTCCCGCTTCACTTCGCGCGGAATATTGTTTATATTAATAGAAATCTAAAATAAAATTAGCCTATGTTACTCCTTAATGCATCAGCTATCTGCCAGTGAAAGTCCCGTCAAAATCGGTTCAGCCGTTTCAGAGATTAGCGGGAACAAACAGACAGACAGACAGACAGACAGACAAAAATTGTAAAAAATGTCATTTTGGCATATGTACTGGATATATATTCATATATGCAAGAAGTAAAAATCTGTTCTTTTAATATTACAAACAGCAACTTCAATTTTATTTATCTGTATAGATGTAACAATAAAAACTGTATTCAATCTATACAGATAAATAAAATTGAAGTGTCTGTAATATTAAAATAACCGCTTTTTACTTCTTGCATATGATATATAGCTTTTGCCAGCGACTTCGTTCGCGTGGACTTCAGGTTCGTCCCGTCTTCTAGTAATAAGTAAGAAATACGGTAACTAAGCACTGCAGAGCCCTAATCATAAGCCTATAGGTAGCTACTGCAGTATGCTCCTATAAACTACATTTAACGATCTTTTTCCTTCAGCATAAACATGCAGATTCTTCGCTTTGGAAACACGTGAGCAAGCCACATAGAGCTGACCGTGAGAAAAACATGGCGTGCCCAAATGTAGGCCTGCTACCTTCAAGGTTTGACCCTGCGATTTGTTGATCGTCATTGAAAATGCGACTTTTAATGGGAACTGCAGGCGTTTAAAATTGAATGGCAAGTTGTTGGGTATGATTGGGATGCGCGGTATAAGAACATTGTCTCCCTTGGCTTCTCCAGTTAAAATTGTAGCCTTCACTATATGCCTTCCTAATTCGGTAACTCGCAACCGAGTACCGTTGCATAATCTTGGCGCATCCAGGTTACGTATTAACAAAACGGGTACACCTACCTTTAATTCCAACTTGTGTGATGGCACCCCGGACAACTCTAAAGAGTTTAGGAACTCTACGGGATAACTTGTAGTGTCATCGGATGACATAACTGTGTCAATGGAATTATACACTGATGTTTCGCTGTTTATTTCGGCCAAGATTTTTTTATTTATTTTCGCAACAGTCTCATTTTTTGGTGCCAATATGGTTCTTTCACACAACCAATTTTCGGTTTTTGAGCATATGCTCCTGATTCGACATCGCTGAATAACTGGACTCGCATGTTAGTGGTAAGATAAAGCTTTTCAACTTTAGACCACAGATATGAGGCTTTTAGACATGCGTTAATTTCATCTGCTGCAGTGCCTCTCTCGATAACAGGTAAAGTCTGTCTAAAATCCCCTGCCAATAACACTACCACACCACCCATCAACTTTCGATTGCTGTGAATATCTTGTAGACAGCGATCAAGCGCCTCAATGGCGCGTTTGTGTGACATAGTGCACTCGTCCCACACGATCAGCATACATTGTTGCAAGAGGGCGCCACGGGCACTGCTCTTACTGATGTTGCACGTTGGGGTTTCTTCTGCTCGCCAGATTAAGAGGTAATTTAAAAACCGAATGTGCCGTTCGTCCACCGCTCAGCAATGTTGCAGCGATCCCAGAGGAAGCCACCGCTAATGCAACTTTACGGTCCTTACTAATTTTTGCTAGAAGCAAATTAAGCAAAAATGTTTTACCTGTACCGCCCGGGGCGTCAAGAAAGAAAAGGCCGCCTTTGTCAAGCTCAACTCGTTGTAATATTTTGTTATAAATGTTTTTTTGTTCGGGTAGCAGGCGTGGTTCAGTTTCGCTGACCTGAGCGTCTAATAAAGCAATATCGTAGCTTAGCTCTTTGATCAAATCGGTCGACAACTCTCCTCGACGCTCTGGTGTAGGCATGCCATTTTAAATTCATGCACTAAAACGTTGTGATCATGTAGAACTTTTTGTATTTTTTGAACTGTGTTTCTTTCCACACCTGGTACGTACTCAGAACGCCTATCAACTTGTGCTTCCTCATCACCCATGAAATAAACTTGCAAAAATTTTGGTTGCGTATTAGCAGCAGGAAGCAAAGAGCCAATTGTGTGGTATATTTGCCCTTGGATTGTAAAAGTCGGGCAAAATCCTGGCATCGACACAATGTTATCAGCTCCAAAAGATGTCATATGGAAGCATGTATTGTATTTTCTTATGTTTTTTAAAAAATGGCGAGACTCATCTGTTTCATTTGAAAAAAGTTCTTTAAGAGGTTCAACAGGCTCGTCTATTGAAGGAAGAACTACTTTTCCTCCCGAACAACACATGCCTGCAGCTTCCTCTTTCCATTTAAGAGCACCGCAAAATCTGCATTCTTTATTCATCGCTTCTATTTTTATAAGCTTGTGGCTTTCGTAATCAAGAGTTTCATCGTACTCAAATGCAGCTTTATCGAATACTCCCCACGCGTTTCTTGTAAATATTAATCGTCGCTGTTGTGCCCTTTCAGCAACAGCGCGTCTGCGAGCTTCAGCAGCTTCAACAGTTTCAGTAGCTCTTTGGGACCCTATGTAAGTCGCTTGCTGAAGACGCCGAGCTTGAGACTGTTCGGGTGTCTCAGAAGCCCGTTGAGATGCCAGATATTCAGCGTTCTGTTGACGTCGAGCTTGAGACTGTTCGGGTGTCTCCGCAGCCCGTTGAGATGCTAGATACTCTTGAGACTGTTCGGGTGTCTCTGCAGCCCGTTGAGATGCTAGATACTCAGCATGCTGTCGACGTCTATCTTGGGACTGCTCTGGTGTCTCAGCAGCTCTTTGAGCTGCCTCACGCTCTGCTTGTTTAAGCCTTCGCAGTTCGGCTTGTGGAAACGTCTCGTTAAGTCTAGCTACTTTCATAGTTCGAGCTTTATTAGAGCTTTGGGAAAGATTAGACTTACGCTTTCTCGGCATAATTCTTAAGTACGTGTTGTTTCTATACTTCCAAAAAATACAGTACGGTAGTTATTGTTATGATTGTACTTTAATGCAATCCTTGCCTATTTAATTAACCTATCTATATAGTAATTCAATTGTCAATGAAGTGAAGTAATTCGTTATAATTAACCTATTTATATAATTTGTTATAATTAACGGTAAATAACCTATCTATATAGTAATTGAATTATCAATGAAGTAATTCGTAAAATCATCAAATAAAACTTAGCGCAGTTTTTTACAATAAATTCTTTATCAAGATTACAAAAAAAAACTTATTCTTTAAAATTAACTCTAAAAAGTATTTTAATCTGTGATATCTTCGAAAATATTTATTTAATTTACATGCTGTAAAAAGCCATATTGATCTTTATTAAATGCAAAATGTATTTAAGATACTTAATTGGATAAGGATTAATACTGTATTGCTTAAAATCGCTTCGTAAATAAGCCATTATTTCTCGTACAAAGTAAAGGATAAAAAATGGTTATTGTGGGTTACTCTTAAGAGATAAACATATACCATCACGGACTTTTTTGTAGACCTTTTTAAGTTGTACAATACTGTAGTAAATTGTTTTGATCTATCTTGTAGGATTCAGTCAGCGTTTGCAATGTAAGCGCAAAAAATGTGTTTTTTTTACGACCTCACATTAAAAACCTCAAAAATTGTAGCCTATGTGTTATTCTGATGTATAAGCTATAGCCTATGTGTTATTCTGATGTATAAGCTATATTGTGGTAAAGTTTCATTCAAATCCATTCAGTAGTTTTTACGTGAAAGAGTAACAAACATCCATACATCCATACTTACAAACTTTCGCCTTTATAATAGTAGTAGGATAAGACCCAAAACCTAAAACTTTTCCAGTTTATAACAAAAAAAAAAAAAGACATTTCCTTAATAATTTTCATTTATTTACCTTTTTTCTTTAAAAAAAAAATATAATTCATAAATATGCAAATGTGGCCTTAGAATATTATGTAAAAAAAAACAAAAAAAAAAAAAATATTGATAAGAAAAATAAGGCTAAAAAAAAAACAAAACAAACAAGTATATACATAAGAGTCTCATTGGTGAAAAAGAATAGGTTATCATATTAATTTCCCAATAATTTCTTTTTTTATATATTTTAACAATAATCAATTCTATAAACTAGGGCTATAAATTGCTATACATGACTTATTGCCCACAAGCATTTGGAGATTTTGACCCATTGTCTAACTTTTATTTTATTAATATTGTTGAAATGCTAAATGTACAAATTATTTGGTTTTCAAGTCAGAATTAGGACCGACCTCTATGGTAGATATTTTGATAGATATTATAGATGTGGTTTGCTGACTATCTCAGCTTTGTCCCTGGTGAGAATGTGGACCTCATGTAGTGACTGAAACCTTGGTTTTGGCGTTTGCTTTGCCGACGACTGCCACTCATAACATCGAGATGATGCTGCTTCGATGACGAATTCTGTTGGTCCACTCTGTTCCGTTGAGTTAATGAATTACACAATGATGATTTGGTTTTGTTTGTTTCGTTTATTTGTATGTTTCTTTGTTTTGTTTGTATATTTCTTTGTGTGCTTGCACGTCTACTCTTGTTCAGTCTTAATGTACACATGTACATAATACTAGTTTCTATCGATAACAGAATTCTTTGATACAATCGATCTCCTCCAACACTCGGTAACTGTTAAGAATACCGATTATGCTGATTTATGCCACACAGGCGTCAAATCCTATAAAATTGTATGGATAAATTATACATGACTTATACATGACTTAAATTGCTACACATGTTGGATTTGTGTTGATCGCTGCAAGTCATTTTCGCAGTTGGCAGCCCATGTTATAACGACAGTATAATTAACAAGAGTTATTTGGTTATTAGTTCGATTAACTGATTCGTTCATTTTATCCATTTTTTTTTTTTATATATATATTTACGAATTTAAAGTATGCTGCGAGTCTTACGTGTGTCACTTGTACTTTCATTTGTCAGGATGAAGGCACGGCGGGGAGAGCGGCTTACACTAGATTCTTCTCTTTCACACACCATATGTTCATTAATGTCTCTTTTGCAATTCAACTGAATATTAGAGTGTCCAGTATTTTTGACGCAGCAGGAGGTCACCGATGGGTAACTTTAACTCAGTTACCCAGCCGCAGTAGCGTAGCTAGGTCAGCAAGTGCCCCGGGGCAAAAATGAAATTGGGGCCATAAACTCCTTAGCTTACTACTAATTGTTATGTGTAACACAGCAGATAGTATTTAGTGGTACTTCCTAATGTAATATAATTATTGTGAGAGTTTGCTTGTTTATTTCGCTTTCACATAAAAACTACCGAATAGAGTTCGACCTGGGTAAAAGGATCCCGTGCGATCATCTATAACTTCAGATAAATCTAAATTTGATGCCGCCTTGTTTTCAATTGCTATGAGCGCCAAATTTTTGAGTCTATTTTAGTCATACTATTTCTTAAATTTTTTTTTTTATAATTTTTAATTTGCTAAATGATCTTTCGGCTGTTGCAGAAGTTACTGGTATTGTATAGAACAATAAAATTGCGGTAAACACTTCTGTAATGTCGCATTCTATCCTTGCATATTTATTTACCATTTCATTACATAATTGATCAACGGTCCATGTTGGGGTCAATTTAGGTAGAACATGGTGAAAACTAGTAAATTTTTTTTTTTCATTTTATTTTTTTTTAAATCGCGATCAAACAACCTGTTTTGAGGAAGGATAATAATTTTTATCCACCGCTTGTAAAGAAAAACACTTTGTTTTGTGTTTATTTTATTTTTTAATTTATTGATCGTTAATAAACATGAATGATAAGATGAGGTGACAAAAGTATTTTTAAACGAATTTTTTCCCACCTGATAGCTAGGTGTTTGTTTTACCATAGCGCTTTCTACATTTTCCATCATCCGACATCGCCTTTCAAGAAACGATGACATGTCCGTCCACTTTGGCTGCTTGTTTATTTGTAGAGACTCTTCCCATTTCTCCATGGTAACTCGATCCAATTTTTCAACGATGAGATAAATTAACAGTCCGTCTGTCAGCTCCGCCGTTGTTGACATTGTGCTTAATGCTCTTAAGTGTGCATTAATCTTGTCGCTTAATTCGCGTATACTGCTCGCTGTCCCTTTCTCCACCTTTGGTATACCAAAAATAGACCGAATGTGTGCCTGAAAATTTAACAATTTATTATTAAATCGATTCAACAAAATATCTAACGCCTTATCGTAATTTGATTCCGTTGGCTCAAGAGAACGTATTGCATCCAAAGCGGCAAGACCGCAAGTGCTGGAACTTCTCCACTTTATACATGTCTTGATTTTTACCAACAATTGTGTTAAACATTGCGTAAACATCGGGACAATAAGTATAATCCCCAGAAAACCTCGATAACTGCAATTCAGGCAAACGAGAAGTACGTGTTTGCCCAAACATGGATATGTTTGGATCATTCATAAATTGCCGCAGTCAAGTAGAATGAGCAGCTGTGTCCTTTTGATGAAGGTTAAGCACATGAGTAAGCTTCCCTTTAAGCTCTCAATAAAGATTTGAGAAAGTGATTCGAGCATCACTCTCAAATTCTTTAAAGTCTAGCCTTTCAAGATCTGACTGTGCTGAGTCAAATCTTGAATTTATGGATTCCAATCTATCCAAACGTACCGACACATCCGCTTCACTTAAGCTTGATAATACGTCCGGCGATAAAAAATTGTTCATAGCGCGTAATTCCCGTTCAATCGAAGTAGCCTTGACCCTTCGGAAGTCAAGTTCACTTGGCACCGATGGAGCATTACGCGACGCGGATTGCTCTTGCACAAATTGTTCTTTGTACTGGGTCACCAAATGTTTTGAGGAAGGATAATAATTTTTATCCACCGCTTTTAAAGAAAAACACTTTGTTATGTGTTTACTTTATTTTTTAATTTATTTTATTTTTAATTTTGTTTTGTCTTAAATTTATAATTTTGTTTGTTATAAAACTTATTTGTATTATGTCTGTTGTTTAGAAGATGCTCAATATATATATATATGATAGAATTAAGTAAAGAGTTAAATAATATTAACTGTCAAACAAAACAATAAAATCACACTTCAAAATTAACCAATATCCAACCAACTCAAGCCACAAAGCAATACAATTCTGTGCGCTATCGTGGTACCAAAACTAATAATCATCGTTTACCTTCCACGCACAGATTTGTCCTCCCTCAACGTCTTTACCAACACCGAAAGTACGTGGGGAGCGTCATTTCAGTGTTCAACGGAGAGCAAAGTGAATACAAAATACCCTATAACTCTTCAGAGTGGCTGCTCTGAACAGTATGATAATTAAGAAAGTTACTCTTTAGTTATTATTTTAATTGAGGACTGATAGTCAACTTCTTTTGTTGGTTGCTCGATCAGAACTAACTACAAACTTTATCCATTCTCTTTTATATAATTTTTTTTTTTTGATATGAGTTTATTTGATAATTCCAATCATGTGTTAAAAGAACACATTTAAGGGATAGGTTTGATAACATTGACAGAGAGTAACTAAGCTAGGTTAGATAATATATAATACTTTATTAATTTCTAAATATGTGACGTAGATCCGAAGGGTGGAGCCTTTTTTTATTAATATCTCCTCCTTGGAATCAGCCTACGGTATTGATTAATGTATATTTATTGTAAAAAGAAAGAAAATGAAATGAAGATAACCTAAGTTATGTACACATGTGTAGTCGATATGATGTTACGAATAAGAAGAATATAAAAGAACAGAAAAACATAAGTGTTGCTAAGCTTAGGACACTCGAAGAGTGAGATAACAATAGAGCATATACGTTGTATAGGGTGACCACGTATTGTCAACAGAAGCATAATTCTACAACACATAGGATTTATTACGAGTCAATGAACTCAGTAACCCTTCACGAAAGGCTGCAATATCTTCTTCTTTATTAAGTTTTTTCGGTCCTTATTTTTCTGAATTTTAATTAACAAAAATAGTGTAAGGGAGGACCCTTACATTCCACTTACCAGATCCTGAAAAATTTTTTTTTTAATTTTTCAATTTTTAACAAAGGGGGGGACCCTTATATACCCATTACCAGAGCCTCCATACCAGATTTTTAAAATTTTCCCATTTTTAGCAAGTGGGGCCCTTATTTTTCTGAATTTTAATTAACAAAAATAGTGTAAGAGGACCCTTACAATTCCACTTACCAGTTCCTGAAAATTTATTTTTTTTAATTTTTCAATTTTTAACAAAGGGGGACCCTATATACCCATTACCAGAGCCTCTATTAAAAAAGGGTTCTTTATTCTTAATCCAATCGCTGTGTTTTCCTTATCGCGATTCTAAAATTTCTAAAATGTAAAGTTAGTACAATTTCAATTATCACTTTTCATTTAAATATCTTTAATTTAATTACAGCGGTTTGTTTTATTACATTAGTTTGTGTTTAGAAGATTGTAAGTATTCTAATTGATTAACTTCACTGACACACGCACTGAAGGACTAAATGTTAACTTTATTAAAACGCACGCACTGAAGGAATTCATAAACTGAACTGATCTTTAATATTTCAATAAGTTCCTTATATACTAACATGATGTTCATGTTGTATTGCGAGTGCGGGTAGCATTCTTTGTGTAGATTATTATTTATTTAAACAGTTGTAGTTCTATTCTTATTCTAATGATTTTAATATGTGGTGTTCATATTTGAACAGTTTGTTTTAATATAATTTTTTAATATATTAATTTTCACTCAGATAAATTTCCACGAAGTTCTTTAGTTTGTTTAATAATAATACATGTGAGTTTAATAGCACACTGTTTAATTTAATGTGTATAGTATAAAGTAAAATAAGTTTAATAACCCACTGCTTAATTTAGTGTGTGTAGTATTGTAGCTCCTCCGAGCTGTTTGACGACAACTTCCTTGGTAGTTCTCATCTCTCTCTTATTCTCATTTCCTACATATATATTTGGATATGTTTCTAACATACGTGGTGATGATAGTCAGCTACAAAAAAAAAAAAAAAAAGAGAGAAGTGTTGTTCATCGTCCCAATTGTGGTAACCGATGTTTGTCCCAAAAGAGTTCTCTCCTGGTCATATTCAGGGAATAGTGGGCCTTACCGATGACCTTATTCCTAATAGCTCTCAGGAGTAAGGGGCCGTAGGGAGTATGATCCGCGCCCCTAATAAGTATGATTACTTATTCCACATTCATTATGAAATTTTGCAGCTGTCCAGGTGTGCCGTCAATAGTGGGTAGTAGGCAAGTATCTCCTTGGGGTTCAATGAAGTGTTTGCACCTATTTCATTAACATAATAATGAGTTAAGCTAGAGATGGATCAGTCGCAACTTTTCTTTTTGTGTTCCGCATGATTAGTTATAAACGAGTCCCGAGCGCCGCGCGAGTTGTAAGTCTGTAACTCGTGACCGATTATAACGATTGAATAAAAACACGTTAGCTTTGTTCTTTCACAAAACGTGATCGAATCTGTATAATCAAAGCGTTTTTTTGATTTTTAATTTATTTTTATTAATGTAAATTGTGAGGCTGCGTCATTCACAAACGAGTAAGAAAATTAATGTTCGTTACAATTTGAAAAATAACAAATACTACGTTTATAAGACGCCCGGAACGGTTTGCACTTAGGTCAGCCTGTCTCAGAACAATTTTTGTTTAGTTATTTATGCGTGCGCTCTTGTTAAAAACGTATATGTATTTTTTAAAGTTGCCATATGCATAAAATATAATGTAGCTCACCTCTCCAAATACGGTTTTTTTTTCTTCTTAAATTGCATTGTACAAGAAAAATGTTCAATGTAAAATGCATATTTAGATTTTTAATAACATTTTGCAATGATTTTTAAATCTATAATTCACAAAATCATTGAGAAAATGATAATAAAGGACAATAACTGCACCATATGGCAACACTGCACAAACCAATATTTTGGGAACAGCTGATTATCAACACTTCTGCAATCAGCTTTGCATTTATAAGACACATAAATACGGTTCGAGAAAATAACAACGGGTTTAAAATGTGCGCTTGTTAAAGTCGCTTCACGTGTTAAAACCGGACTGAAAATCAATTTTTGCATGTGTGCCGACCTAAGTGCAAACCGTTTCAGGCGTCTTATAAACGGGGTAAAAGTTAGACTAAACATAATCTTTATTTTATATTTGCCATTCCTTGAAACCTCGGAGACGCCTTCACTGAAGATGTGAGGCTCCGTTACAATTCTGCTTATTAATGTAGGCTTATTCTAGCAAATATTTTTTATTTATTAGCGGGTAAACGTTTGATGACGTTTAACATTAACATGATCTATTTTAATTCATACTTATACACTTTAAACCGTCCGTTGCTGAACCCGTCCACTTCGCTTCGACTTCTACCACACGACTACTGCTACTCAAAACACCCTCGAAAAAGAATCTTGAGTCCCTCACAATCCTACAAAGAATTGTGATAAATTACAATAGAATTAAAAACTGTTGTTCTACTTAAATCGCCATATAAATACAATACGGCACCCAAACAGTGGATTTTAGGTCGAGTGACGTCTTCAATCGTTGGCAATGACGGTAAGGTTCGCGTCGCTGATGTGCAAACAAAAAAAGGCATAGTCAGACGACCAATACATAAACTTGCACCACTTCCAAGAAACGACTAGCGACCACGTTTTGTTTGAAAGTACATTCTTTCAACGTGGGGAGGATGTTGGAGGAGCACAAATGCTACAAATTAAGCAGACAGACACATAACATAATCAAATCAAAATATAGAAAACTGTACTGTCACGGTCGCCAAAAATCGCCAAAAATGTTTGTTAAAAAATTAATTCTTTATTTTTTTTTCTTTAGTTTTGTTATAACAAAGAATTATTGTAAATTACAGTAGAATTAAAAACTGTTGTTCAGGTAAAATCACCATATAATACAATACGAAAATTCTCCTTCTTCCTGTTTTTGATCAAAAGCTCCTCAAGTCAATGACCTCAAAAATAGTTGCCAACTATTGCAATCTGTAAATGCCATCCACAAAAGATCCACATTCACAAACTGGCAATTCGGTGATCTTTTTTTTAGTGCTTTTCTATATTTTGTGTTGATTATGTTATGTGTCTGTCTGCTTAATATTAGCATTTGTTCTCCTCCAACATACTATAATTTTACATATTATAATTTTAGTTAAAAAATCCTCGTCACAAGGATATGAACTTCTCTTATCCATTTCTTTTTTTAATTTTTTATTTAACACAAAATTAACTTATTTCCCTTATAAAGAAAAAGTTACGGTCTGCACTGTGTCTTTGTTACAATAACTATGACTAGTTCGACATAAAGAGTCATTATCGTCCAATTTAATAACGGTAGTTGCTCTCTTTAAATACTAAAGAGAATGAACGGTGTTTGCGCTCATGACTGCACTAATGCGAGAATGAGAGTTATTGAAAAAGGTTTTTTTATTTTAGTCCAATCGCTTGTCTTCCTTATCGCGATTCTAAAATTTCTAAAAATGTAACAATTAGTACAATTTTTTCTTCATCATATTTCCACTTACTTTAGTCCCTTTTCGCTTCTTGTTTCTTACTGAGAACTAACCTATTTTAGCACGTGAATTATGGTTTCTAAATTCTACTCTTGAGAGAGAAATAAAACCAATCTATTCTTTACAAATGTTTATTTAATACTGAACTCCTCAAACATCAAAGTCAATCTTAAAATAATAAAGCTTACATCTAACAAAAGTTCAACTTAATTCTAAAGCTTTAAAGCTTTTAACGAAACAAGGAGGGAAAGCAATTCAGATGATTAGGATAAACAGGGATGGAAAGACATTTAAATATTTAAGTCGTAAAGTTATTACCTATCCTAACTATACATAACTCGTGTGATCACGTGTTGCCTTGTTGCATTTTTGGTGCGCAACAGCAACCCACGCACACAGTGGTGCTTTTTGTGCACTACCAGCTGCTACGCTAAACGTTAGATGGCGCTAGGCCGAGCTTGGTCATGATGCCACAGAAGTATTCTTAACAAGAGTTCTGCTACCTTCGGCTCTAAACGCAAATTTTGAATGTTCTGAATAATGTTAGAACAGTCTCACTGTAATTTTTCAGTTTTATAAAACCTTCAGAACGTTGTTGAAGATTACTTGATGTTTCAAAAAGAGTCTTGTAGTCCAAGCATTTAATCTTTTTTCTTGTAACTGCCTTTAACACATAGCCGGTGAAGTATCTACTTGCACCTTCTTCGGCTACTGTTAATAGATACTCAACATTGTCATTGAAACTACTAGTAGGAGTTTCCAATTGGTTTGGTATTCTGTCAGGAGATATTTCGGTCTCATTGAGGAATACATTTAGTGATTCGGAAACTTCTAATCCAAGAATCCAATCTAATGTGATATCTTCATCGTTACACAATTTTTATTTTGCAGATATTGTTTACTTGTTATTTTCATTGACAAGTGTTTAGCTGTTAAATGCTGAATTTCCCGAGGAGATGGGTTCGTGTTATTGCCCAAACTAGCTCGGTACTGTCCAAACAAGTTCTCCAAACTATCTTGTGCAAATCTGCGGAACGAAATGAACGTACAGTTCGTGCATTCATTTAGAAGATCATCGCTAAGATTGACTAGAGATTCTTTTGTGCGTATCATTGTGTAGGTTTTATTATTACAAATTATTTAATTATGGGTATGGTGCATTTTCTGTGTTCTGAATTATATTCTCTACTACTAACTACTTTGATTCAACTAATCACCGGCTGCTCTCACACACTTGATCACACCGGCTGCTCTCACACACTTGATCACACCGGCTGCTCTCACACACTTGATCACACCGGTTGCTCTACAAGACTCACTCACTCGACTGCTCGCATCGACCGTTCTAACATGACTCCTCTACTACTAACTACTTCGATTCAACTAATCACCGGCTGCTCTCACACACTTGATCACACCGGTTGCTCTCACACACTTGATCACACCGGTTGCTCCACAAGACTCACTCACTCGACTGCTCGCATCGACCGTTCTAACATGACTGACTAACTAGACTTACGCTCGCTCTGCTGCTAGACTTAACACCCTTGAACCAGGAACCTTGAGTCGTGTTGCCAACTGCTATTCTACAACAGGGGCTGCCAACTACTACAAACCCTCACAATCCTACAATTGTTTTGTAGAAATTAGTTCTTATACCGAAATCACATTCATTGAATGTTTTTTTAAATGATAACATCTCTTCTCTTTTGCTGTTATCTTTTCTATACGGTTTCTTCCATGGATTTTATCAAACAAGGAATTACCATTTAGCATATCAAATCCATTGTTAATGAATTTGATGAACCGTGCAGTAGCTAAGGCATTTTTAATATTTTCAGAATTAACGAACAGTTTATTCTCATATAAAAATTCAATGCCTGCCGCACTTGTCAAACTCAAGGCTTGCATTGCAAGGCTCACGCTCATTTTATCAAAATTGCCTGGATAGATGTGTCTATGAGACAACTTTGGAGCGAGGCGTACACTTTGTGATTCCACATCAATTTCGTACATCTCCCGTAGAACATCCCATGAGACAACACCAAACGGTGTTGTCACGTTAGACTTCAATAAGAAGTTTCTAACGTTTTTGAATAAGTGCACGTAATCAGAAATTGAATACACTTTTCCATGGTGCTCATTCAGGAAGTAATTATCACTTACTGAATTTGCAACGATATTCTTGAGAGCTGCTATATTGTTGGCACCAAGCTCTGACACAATACCTCTCACTTTGAGACCAATTTTTGCCAAAATTTTCATATTTTCTTGCAAAACATCTTTAAGCCTTGAATGTTGCATGGTACTTCCTGAGAAGTAGAAACTTACAACATATTTCCAAGGCTTAAAAATTCCTTTTGCCATTATAAATAGTGCGGATTTCGCCAAATATGGTAAACGTTCATTGCCGTAATCGACGAACCCGTCTATTTGGTCAAATACGGAATTGTATTCCAATTCTGTTCTGAGATAAAGTTCATCCATAAGGAGGATGCAATTTTTATCTTCATCGGACCAAGATTTGGAAATTGTTTCTAGATTTTTTATAACAATTGCCTCAAATCCTGGTCTTAGCATCTGAATTGGCGTCCATCTACTAATGGTACGTTTTGTTGGCAAGAAAAAATGTAGGCCATCTTTCAAAAATACATAAGCCTTCGAAGAGTGATAGGCAATGGAGAGCAGTAAATTCTTCTCATCAGAAGTATACCTCCTCCTTTTCCTTTCCACAATCAAAGTCGCAAATAATATTGCATCCTTTGATGCCTCTTCAGAGACTTTAATTGTTTTTTTTTTTTATAATGAATTCAAACGTTCTGTAGGGTTTATTCTTTCAAATATTATTTTAATTAATCCGGGCAAACGTTTGGTGACGTTTTACATTACATGATTTGCTTTTCTGCGTTATTCGCGTTTTTACCCGTCCGCCACTCAAACACGTCTTCTTTCTTGTTCTTTTCTGACTACCACCCTCGCACTCGACTATCACGACACGAACTGCTCAACTTTCAAGACACTACACGTCTGCTCATCTCCCAAGACACTACACGACTGCTCATCTCCCAAGACAACACACGACTGCTCATCTCCCAAGACAACACACGACTGCTACGCTCACTCTGCTCCTACTCAAAACACCCTCGAAACAGGAATCTTGAGTCGCGTTGCCAACCACTATTCTATAACAGGGGCTGCCACCTGCCACAAACCCTCACAATCCTACAGTTCTTTCAATGAAGTGATATGCTCCTTCAAACATTTCACTTCACTTTGTAACGTTTCTATCTTCTTATTTCATTCCTCAATGATCAGTTTCTGTTCCCTGCTTTTACTTGACTGCAACAATTTTTTGCAGTCGTCACAAGTAAGCTGGGCACCAACAATTTGTGTTTGTGTATATGAAGACTTCAGATACACAACCTCACAAATTTTATTTTCATCCTGTTTATTGCACTCTTGATCTGTTTGTGTACACACGGATGTCACAGAATTATTTGTTTGTGTAGACACGGAGGTCACATAATTATCTGTTTGTGTACACACAGAGTTGACTTGTATAAAGTCGAAATGTGCTTTTGAGCATTGTGCCTCAGCCGAATGTAGAGATTCACAATTGTGGTCTAACATTAGGGTGGGTGTAGCACCATGTTTTAGGCGGCTGGAGCCTAACATGGAAGGATGAAAATGTAATTCGCAAATGCGAGTAGCTGTGTTAATTTTGGAGGGGTCAATTTGCAATGCTTCACACCATGCCACTTTGTCAGTGTCAGTGAAGCGAAATCTTTTTACACCACTTCTACAAAACTTAACACAGCAATTAAATTTCGAAGACGATGACATTGTTCCTGAAAATATGGAATGTGGGATTAATTACAGTGGTGCATCAAATACTTTAAAAATTATTAAAAAAGAAAATACGCTGCTTTTTCTTCTAAAAATAACAAAAAAGACACAATTTTACGTTTGATTTTCATTTTATTTTGGTATTCTATCACGTATACTCTTATAAGGCAGTCTTAGCCTATTACCTATACCGCGTGATACTAAAAAAAAAAAAATACATATAAACTTAAAAACATAAAAAATTCTCCATAAACATAATTTTTTTTTTTTTTTTTTGCATATTTTGCATACTGACTTAGTCATGCGGTGTTTCTGATATGGGCAGAGGGCGCAAATCTTTCTTTTATTGTTTTTTTTAGGAACTTCATTCTCGTTGTTTATCTCCTCAACTGGTGTCGATACAATGTTTTGAATGTACTGGCGTACGGTTGAGTTTAGAGTTGGAGTCTTCAAGCGCTCTTCCATGTGTTGTTTGACTAGAGATGAATGGAGTTGTTTCATGAAATCGCGACGCGAAAGGGGATTTTTTTTTTTTCAGTTATCATATTGTGTGTGTAAATCACATAGCTATTAACAAATGCAATATTTAATATGCCATAGAACATGCACATTGGCCATCGATTTGTTTTTCGAGAGCACGACATAGCGCTACACATTGGGTCAAGTGTGTCAACTCCGCCCTTTGTTTTATTATAAAACTCGACTAAACTTGGCTTCTCACTTGACGAATTAATAGTCCCTTCTTCATTACAGGAAGACAATAAGTACACAATCTTGTTGCGTTTTGCCATGTACGAAAGCAGTGTTAGTTCGTTATCGTAACTGAACATTGCTGTGCCAGCTTTTCTTCCTTTCTGTACTTTCATTTCCTGTGGAATTTCTGCTTTGTTTGAACGTAACGTACCAACTAAAGTGAGCTTATAAGGTTGCTGAAGCTGCGACTTAGCGAGCGAAACTGATGTGAACCAATTGTCCATGGTAACATTTCGATTTGAGCCGTGAACAGTTTTAGTAATTTCTTTCACGCAAAACTCCCCAAGGGGAACATCATCAGTATTGGTGCCTTTTCCCAAATACGGCATTGCATTCACTACATAGTATGTACCACTGTCGCAGAGCATTATAATTTTCAGCCCATATTTAGCTGGCTTATTTGGGATGTACATTCGGAACAAGCATCGTCCACGAAATCCCAAAAGCTGCTCATCAATCGTGAGATAGAGCCCGGGGTTGTAGTTCTCTCGACATTTTTGCATAAACATTTCCCAAACATCCCTTATAGCAGCAAGTCTATCAGTAATGCGTAACAGTCTTTGGGACCTATCATCAAAGCGCAAACATGCCACCAAAAAAACAAATCGCGTGCGGCTCATAGTTGCTACGTATCTAGTTCCAGAATATTCTGAATTGAATAGCTCATAAGTAGTCAAATGGTTATCTTTCATAACAGCGCTCAAGACCAAAATGCCAATAAGAGCGTTCAGCTTATTTCTGTCAACTGGCTTTTCATTGGCAGATTCGAAAGAAGCGCTCTGTTTTCTTTTTTCAATTTCAATATTGGTGTAGCGAACTATTGTGTCTATAATATCGTCAGTGATGAAAAGCTTGAATATTTCGAAAGGATCGGTAACACCCCTAGCATGCGTTGTTGGGCCTCTAGCCTGATGCACTATATTACCTGCTGATCGGTGTCGTTTTCCCTTACTTGTCGTCCATTTGTATCTATTTTTTCCACGTAAAATATTTTTTGAAAACTGTATTATATTTTTGTGCATCGGTTGAGCAGGATTATTACTGCATCCGTCATCGTTGATTTCAAGATCACCATCGCTGCCTTCAAGGTCGTGATCACTGCTTACATTATCACTGGCTTCATCGTCATTTGACGAACTTCCCTGCATCATTTGTTCCGATGGACTAGGTGCGTACTCGCTTTCGGAGGCACTAAAATCTAAATCCTCTTCACCTTCATCGGACAGAGCCAATATCCTTTCAATTTCATCATCAGGTAATTTTCGCAAAAAAGCCATGTTGCTTAGCTCCGTTTGTATTGTATACACTAGTTATATTGCTACTAAAAAGTTGAGTCGCTAAGATTGACTAGAGATTCTATTGTGCGTATCATTGTTTTGTAGAAATTAGTTCTTATACCGAAATCACATTCATTGAATGTTTTTTTAAATGATAACATCTCTTCTTTTTTGCTGTTATCTTTTCTATACGGTTTCTTCCATGGAATTTTATCAAACAAGGAATTACCATTTAGCATATCAAATCCATTGTTAATGAATTTGATGAACCGTGCAGTAGCTAAGGCATTTTTAATATTTTCAGAATTAACGAACAGTTTATTCTCATATAAAAATGCAATGCCTGCCGCACTTGTCAAACTCAAGGCTTGCATTGCAAGGCTCACAAAAAAAAAAAAAAAAAAAAAAAAAAAAAAAAAAAAAAAAAAAAAAAAAAAAAAAAAAAAAAAAAAAAAAAAAAAAAAAAAAAAAAAAAAAAAAAAAAAATGTGTAAAAAGCAGATTTCCACACCACCATAGAGGTACTGCTTCCAGCGCGTTAATCATTTTTTCTTAAAGAATGGCTGATTTCCCCATATGCATAAGAGTATGTGTGATGAAAATTATGCTAACTTAGTTGTGTTGCATTATTTTCAATTTCTTCATTTCACGTGAATGCTTCTTATCTTTAACAGTCCCTTTTTGCAACAATTTCAATGTATTGTGAGTCCAATGACTTTTCCTTCTAAGTAACACCAGCATTTGATGACTTAAAATAGCAATTCTATGAGAATTGCATGGATTGGTTTCGTTGTACCAATCAGGAAAAATCTGATTTACCTCTTCAATACACTTCTTGCACATTATTTCCAATAACTTTGGAAACTTTGTGCAATGGACTCAAAATTTTTGGCGAACACAGACAAATGAATGTTGCAAACTTTGAAGCATTTATCTGTTGGGTTCTTCAAAAATAGTTGAGTCTCACTATAATTTTTTAGTTTTATGAAACCTTCAGAACGTTGTTGAAGGTTACTTGTTGTATCAAAAAGAGACTTGCAGTCCAAGCATTTAATCTTCTTGCTTGTAACTGCCTTTAACACATAGCCGGTGAAGTATCTACTTGCACCTTCTTCGGCTACTGTTAATTGATCAACATTGCCATTGGAACTACTAGTATGAGTTTCCAATTGGTTTGGTATACTGTCAGAAGATATTTCGGTCTCATTGAGGAATACATTCAGTGATTCGGAAACTTCTAATCCAAGAATCCAATCTAATGTGATATCTTCATCGTTCTCACAATTTTTATTTTGCAGATATTGCTTACTTGTTATTTTTATTGACAAGTGTTTAGCTGTCAAATGCTGAATTTCCCGAGGAGATGGGTTCGTGTTATTGCCCAAATTAGCTCGGTACTGTCCAAACAAGTTCTCCAAGCTATCTTGTGCAAATCTGCGGAACAAAATGAACGTACAGTTCGTGCATTCATTTAGAAGATCATCGCTAAGATTGACTAGAGATTCTATTGTGCGTATCATCGCTTTGTAGAAATTTGTTTTTTCACCGAAATTACATTCACTGAATGTTTTGAAAGTATTTGATGCACTACCAGCTAATCTAAATCGATTTTTAGAGCATGTTAGTCGAATTGACTAACATTGGTTATAATGCATTAAAAATAAGGTTGGTTATCTAGGGTTAAGTAAATACGTGGAATAGTACAATCACAAAAACACACACACCCACACACGCACTATAAAATATTTATGAATATAATATTGATGTTGTCTACTGTGTTGTTGTTGATACGTTGCATATCAACCAACAGCAACCACCCTCACTTCAACAACTTACCCACGTTAAATGCACTTTTTCTTTATTATTTTTATAATAATTTTATTAAAGTTTATTTTATTATTATGTTATTTTATTTTATTATTATTATTATAGTGTAATTTTATTTATTTGTTCGCGGTTTCACTGCATCGATTACTGAATGCGTTCATACGTTTTGACTGTTGAAGTCGAAGCCTAGAAAGCCTAGAAAGCCTGGGAAGCCACAAAGTTTGCTGTGTCGTCGAACCCGCCAAATCATATTTGGCGGGAATTCGTTTTGATTAATAGTATTTGCCATATAATGCCAAGGAGGAAATAATTTTTTAGTTTCATTATTATTTTATTTCAATTAAAGTAATGTATTTTTTGGTTTCATTATTATTTTATTTGAATTAAAGTAATGCATTTTTGGAAAACATTAATTGGTTTTTTTTTTTTCATCAAATGCTCATTGCACTCTATGAAGCTTCTTTCATTTCCGTAGGAAACGAATAGCTGCTCAGCAACACTCTTTTCTTGAGTGCATTCAACAAAACTCACATTTTGCATTAACATTTGAGTGATTTGAGTGAGTCTGTTCCATCGAACCCCATCCAACACACTTGTTTCACATTCCACATAAAAGCAAAGAGGCACGCCGCTCATGCTGAGAGCTCTGTCTGCTCTATATGTTTTTATACTCTTTGTTCGGCCATCCTGATCTTCTTCATCCGACCCGGATGACAGCAAATCTTCATTTTCAGCCTTAAACTTCCTATCGGCTTTGTTATCATGTTGCCCAAACCACGTAGCAAAGACACATTTTCGTATAGTTTAATATTGGGCAACTTTTTGACGACGCTTTCTTTGATAATAGTAACGTCCGACCCTGTATCGATTAGGCAATTTATCTGGACGCCGTTGACAACAATTGTTTTAATACGATTGTAGCTTTGAACCAAACTTACTCTTTCACCTTTATTTGGACAAACTCGCGCAATATGCCCATTTTTATTGCAATTAAAGCATTTTGTTTTATCCTTGCAATCTTTTCTTTTATGTTCTGCTGAGCCACAATTGAAACAAAATTCCCTTCTTTTAAAGTCTACAAACTTACATTTGCTGTTTTCGTTAAACTTATCTTTGGCAACGGCAAAGAGCATAAATTATATAGAGCAGACAGAGCTCTCAATTTTAGTGGAGAGTTTTTTGCGGGGAAATTATGGTGATCGATGGTTCGATGGAGAGAAGTGGTCGAACCAGCATTTTCACTCAAAATTGTGGAGATGCACTCAAGTACATATTTGGAAATGTTCCTTTTTTAGTACCTACTTGCAAAAAGTATTAAATATTGTTATGAGCTATTAAAAGAAAAGAAACACAACAGAAATCATAGAATTCCAATTTAAGAATTAATACATACACATACAGTATTCTTTCAAAGTGTAATGTTAATGTTGTATGGTGTTATCACGCAGACATATAGTGAAACTCCTCTATAACGAATTACCTTTCTATAAGAACAAAATGTATACAAGATTTGCCTATACTTTTGCCTTCGAAAATATGATTTTTGGTTCATTGAAGTAACAACAATTGAGAGAAACAGTTAAATAATGGCAAAGCTTCGTAGTTTATCTTTTCTAACTTAATTTCAGAGATCCAAAAAGGCACTGAAATCAAAAATTGCTGATAATTATGGTATACTTTCAACCATACTTACAACAAATTAATATTCTACAGCAAGCAACTAACTGTCAAGAACGTTGAAACCATAAAAAAATATGATGCGAAAATTCAGATATTGAAGATGCCATAAAAATAACTTACACTACGACAAATATAAGTATCCTGGGATAATAAACACCAATACACCAAACCCTTCAATATTTCATTTCGAAACCAGAGTGACTTATGGCACTTTCAAAATAAACGGCTAATTTTCTCATTTTCTTGAGAACAGTTTTTGTGGAGAATAATAAATAGGTCATGTAATTAATGTACAAATTCATTTTGCGCCACCTATTGATTTAATTGCATCTTATTTGCACTCAATGCGAGAGGAAATCAAGAGGAAAGAACTCAAAATTAACATTTTGCATCACATAATTCTCTTTCGAAATGTTATTTTGCATTTTATGCAGTAAATACAATAGGAAACCAAAAGGGGGAAAAAAAAAACAAAATTCTGTTCTGAAATGTTATTAAAATTTTTCATTTATTTTTTCACTCATGTTTACAATAGTACATGTAACAGAATCAGAACATTTCCATTTTTATAATCATATTTACAACTGCACATTTAAAAACCTTCAATGCAATAAACCTATAAACATAACCTTCAGATTCTTTGCGTGTGTAAAAAGCAGATTTCCACACCACCATAGAGGTACTGCTTCCAGCGCGTTAATCATTTTTTCTTAAAGAATGGCTGATTTCCCCATTAGGCATATTCACCATTGCATAAGAGCATGTGTGATGAAAATTATGCTAACTTAGTTGTGTTGCATTATTTTCAATTTCTTCATTTCACGTGAATGCTTCTTATCTTTGTAGGTCTTGATTACAAATGATTTTATTTAAATGATGCTCGTTGTGTGATATTGTTTCTCCCTAATTATGCTCGTGGCATGATATTGTTTTTATATTCTAATCAGTTAGTGCAATTGCGTTATTGCTCGTTTTACGTCCGATGTCTTTCTTTTATTTAACCTTAACACTCGCGGCCATCACACGACCGATCTTCTAGGCTATTCTTCACACACACCGACTGACTACGAATACCCGCGACCATCACACGACCGCTCTTCTGGGCTATTCTTCACCAACTGACTACGAACACTCGCACCGTCACAAGACTCACTAACTAGACTGCTCACATCGACCGTTCTAACAAGACTCTCCGACAAGACTGACTCACTACTCTTACGCTCGCTCTGCTGCTAGACCAAACACCCTTGAACCAGGAACCTTGAGTCGTGTTGCCAACCGCTATTCTACAACAGGGGCTGCCAACTACTACAAACCCTCACAATCCTACAATCGGCCGTCCTGACTCTTCGTTCGTCCCGAACGAATCCCACTTTTTCATAAACTCAGCCGCAGTTGTAGTTAAATTGGGTCCTTCCTGGGTTCCTACTTTCTGTACCTCGTATCTACCATGTTTCATTATCTTCGCTACTTTGTATGGTCCAAAAAATTTTGGTCGTAACTTCATGCCTGAACTATATTGTGTTCTTTTGATAGCTACTAACTCTCCTACCTTATATTCTGTTTCTATCTTTCTGTTTCTGTTGAAACTTCTTTTATTTTCCTGCTGTATCTTCTCAATATTTTCTTGTGCGTTCTTTCTTATTTCATCTCTGTCCTCGTTAAAGATGTCTATTTCTATATCTTCTAATAATTTTCTTATGTCGTCGTCTTTTGTGTTCATGTTCAGTCCAGTAAGGATCTTTGGTTTTCTGTACACAATTACCACACGCGCAATGATCATTACTTTGCAACTGTTTTTTGTCTATTCTCTTTGCATTCGACGCGACCGCACATTCGTTCTCGACCGCTGCTTTGCTTGATGGCGTCAGCTAGGCGAGAAGAAATGTTCTTTGTGTTTCAATACACGATTATCACACGCGCAACGATCATTACTTTGCAACTGTTTTTTGTCTATTCTCTTTGCATTCGACGCGACCGCACATTCGTTCTCGACCGCTGCTTTGCTTGATGGCGTCAGCTAGGCGAGAATAAATGTTCTTTGTGTTTCAATGCACGATCATCACACGCGCAATGATCATTACTTTGCAACTGTTTTTTGTCTATTCTTTTTTCATTCGTTCTCGACCGCTGCTTTGCTTGATGGCGTCAGCTAGGCGAGAAGAAAGAAAAAATGTTCTTTGTGTTGCGATACACAAACAATACACGCACAATAGTAGAGAGAAAAAAAAAAATCAAATCACACAGGCACCATCCCGGTTGAGCCCCCAAAATTTGTAGGTCTTGATTACAAATGATTTTATTTAAATGATGCTCGTTGTGTGATATTGTTTCTCCCTAATTATGCTCGTGGCATGATATTGTTTTTATATTCTAATCAGTTAGTGCAATTGCGTTATTGCTCGTTTTACGTCCGATGTCTTTCTTTTATTTAACCTTAACACTCGCGGCCATCACACGACCGATCTTCTAGGCTATTCTTCACACACACCGACTGACTACGAATACCCGCGACCATCACACGACCGCTCTTCTGGGCTATTCTTCACCAACTGAATACGAACACTCGCACCGTCACAAGACTCACTAACTAGACTGCTCACATCGACCGTTCTAACAAGACTCTCCGACAAGACTGACTCACTACTCTTACGCTCGCTCTGCTGCTAGACCAAACACCCTTGAACCAGGAACCTTGAGTCGTGTTGCCAACCGCTATTCTACAACAGGGGCTGCCAACTACTACAAACCCTCACAATCCTACATCTTTACCAGTCCCTTTTTGCAACAATTTCAATGTATTGTGAGTCCAATGACTTTTCCTTCTAAGTAACACCAGCATTTGATGACTTTAAATAGCAATTCTATAAGAATTGCATGGATTGGTTTCGTTGTACCAATCAGGAAAAATCTGATTTACCTCTTCAATACACTTCTTGCACATTATTTCCAATAACTTTGGAAACTTTGTGCAATGGACTCAAAATTTTTGGCGAACACAGACAAATGAATGTTGCAAACTTTGAAGCATTTATCTGTTGGGTTCTTCAAAAATAGTTGAGTCTCACTATAATTTTTTAGTTTTATGAAACCTTCAGAACGTTGTTGAAGGTTACTTGTTGTATCAAAAAGAGACTTGCAGTCCAAGCATTTAATCTTCTTGCTTGTAACTGCCTTTAACACATAGCCGGTGAAGTATCTACTTGCACCTTCTTCGGCTACTGTTAATTGATCAACATTGCCATTGGAACTACTAGTATGAGTTTCCAATTGGTTTGATATACTGTCAGAAGATATTTCGGTCTCATTGAGGAATACATTCAGTGATTCGGAAACTTCTAATCCAAGAATCCAATCTAATGTGATATCTTCATCGTTCTCACAATTTTTATTTTGCAGATATTGCTTACTTGTTATTTTTATTGACAAGTGTTTAGCTGTCAAATGCTGAATTTCCCGAGGAGATGGGTTCGTGTTATTGCCCAAATTAGCTCGGTACTGTCCAAACAAGTTCTCCAAGCTATCTTGTGCAAATCTGCGGAACAAAATGAACGTACAGTTCGTGCATTCATTTAGAAGATCATCGCTAAGATTGACTAGAGATTCTATTGTGCGTATCATTGTTTTGTAGAAATTTGTTTTTTCACCGAAATCACATTCACTGAATGTTTTTTTAAATGATAACATCTCTTCTCTTTTGCTGTTATCTTTTCTATACGGTTTCTTCCATGGATTTTTATCAAACAAGGAATTACCATTTAGCATATCAAATCCATTGTTAATGAATTTGATGAACCGTGCAGTAGCTAAGGCATTTTTAATATTTTCAGAATTAACGAACAGTTTATTCTCATATAAAAATTCAATGCCTGCCGCACTTGTCAAACTCAAGGCTTGCATTGCAAGGCTCACGCTCATTTTATCAAAATTGCCTGGATAGATGTGTCTATGAGACAACTTTGGAGCGAGGCGTACACTTTGTGATTCCACATCAATTTCGTACATCTCCCGTAGAACATCCCATGAGACAACACCAAACGGTGTTGTCACGTTAGACTTCAATAAGAAGTTTCTAACGTTTTTGAATAAGTGCACGTAATCAGAAATTGAATACACTTTTCCATGGTGCTCATTCAGGAAGTAATTATCACTTACTGAATTTGCAACGATATTCTTGAGAGCTGCTATATTGTTGGCACCAAGGTCTGACACAATACCTCTCACTTTGAGACCAATTTTTGCCAAAATTTTCATATTTTCTTGCAAAACATCTTTAAGCCTTGAATGTTGCATGGTACTTCCTGAGAAGTAGAAACTTACAACATATTTCCAAGGCTTAAAAATTCCTTTTGCCATTATAAATAGTGCGGATTTCGCCAAATATGGTAAACGTTCATTGCCGAAATCGACGAACCCGTCTATTTGGTCAAATACGGAATTGTATTCCAATTCAGTTCTGAGATAAAGTTCATCCATAAGGAGGATGCAATTTTTATCTTCATCGGACCAAGATTTGGAAATTGTTTCTAGATTTTTTATAACAATTGGCTCAAATCCTGGTCTTAGCATCTGAATTGGCGTCCATCTACTAATGGTACGTTTTGTTGGCAAGAAAAAATTTAGGCCATCTTTCAAAAATACATAAGCCTTCGAAGAGTGATAGGCAATGGAGAGCAGTAAATTCTTCTCATCAGAAGTATACCTCCTCCTTTTCCTTTCCACAATCAAAGTCGCAAGTAATATTGCATCCTTTGATGCCTCTTCAGAGACTTTAATTGTATTTTTGTACAACGAACTCAAACGTTCTTCCAATGAAGTGTTATGCTCTTTCAAACTTTTCCCTTCACTTTTCAATCTTTTGTTTTAATTGTTGAATGTTGGTTTTCTGTACCCAGCATTTACTAGGGAGCCACATTTGTTTGCACTCGTCACAAGTAAGCTGGGTGCCAATAATTTCTGTTTGTGTACATACAGAGGACACATCATTCTCTGTTTGTGTACATACAGAGGTGACATCTATAATGTCACAATTTTCATTTAATAGCTCTGCGTCACCCAAGTGTAGAGCTTCACAATTGTGGCCTAACATTAGGGTGGGCAAAGCACCATGTTTTAGGCGGCTTAAGCCTATCATGGAAGGATCAAAATGTAATTCGCAAATTCGAGTAGCTGTGTTAATTTTGGAGGGGTCAATCTTCAATACATCACACCATGCCACTTTATCAGTGTCAGTGAAGCGAAATCTTTTTGTACCACCTGTACAATCCTTAACACAGCAATTCGGTTTTGTTGACATTTTTTCCTTAGTTATTAATGAAATCTGAATTTTCAATATCTAATATTTTTAAATATGAGTATATTATATTGAAAATTTTGATTAATTATGCACTTTTGCATACACAAAAATCACAGTGATGTGATTGTGTTGATTCCTAAAATTATGGAATAGAGGATTTATTTATTAAAGCTTTTCTACTTCACCTAGAACCACACACACTTACTTTTCTTTGGTATCGGTTGTATTGCCTTTCAAGGAGGCGAAACAGGAAATTTGATAAATGTTAAATTATTCGTGAATGCGAATCAAAGTGTTGCTGTGTTCAATAAATGACAAATAAAAATAATAATAATAATAATTAATAATCACATCAAATTCATGCGATGAACTCATGGTGCCTACAAATGACATTTTTGCAAAGAGTTGAAACAAAATGCATCACAAGTTATGTCAATACTTATAACTATGTAATTCTTATATGGGTGAAATAATAAATAAAGAAACACACAAAATCAGACTTATAACTTTCAATGAAGTGAACTCTTAATTAAAAAAAAACATGCAAATATATACCTATATTTTAAACATAAAATTCTATTTACACAACAATTGAGTATTATTCAGGGGGGAAAATAATCTTAATGGTAACATTAATATTTATTAAGATGCATATTAATTTTTTTGGGCAAAATTGTTCATACAGCCCAATGTGCAATACAATGAAGAGAGAACATATGACGGCGTACAATAGAAATGAGTAAATACATGCATAAGTGTATCATAATTTTACACATACACTTTAACTTATAACTGTTTTAACTATTGCGTTCTTCTATCCCTCTCAACCCCCCACCCCCTTGCGCACCTTTCCATTTCGAGACACTTTTAAAAACAAATTTTTCCGAAGCAGGATCCCTTAATGATATTCAATAATAAAAAAAAATTCACTTCAATGTAAGCAACACCACATGTCATGCATTTTGATCATTTACTACTTTTTGAAATGAAATTAATAAAAATTAGCAACATACCAACGTATTATTGTATTCTTCAGTTTCACTTTTTTTTTATTGTTTTTAAATTGTTAATTTTTCACTGCAACTGATTGTAATTAATTTGTTTTTTTTTTTTATTGTTTATAAATTGTTATATTAACTTTTCACTGCAACTGATTTTAATTTACTTGTTTCTTTTTTTTTGGTTAACTTTTTTAAATTGTTGACTTTAAATTTATTTTGTAATTTTCTTGAAAACTAGAATGAATTGTTTCAAATCTCACTGATTTTTATATTGAAAATTACATATACATTAATCCAAATCGAATTGGTTTACTTTTGATGAACATCTTACATGAATGTCGGCCATAGTAGGCTATCATTTGCTCATCAATCGAAAGATTGTGAGAAAATATGCCAAATTGAAGGAATTTTTTATTTAATAAATTATTCAATGGTGCAACTTTTGCAAATTTGTTTTTCGGATCCAGCGCTGAGTTGTCGCAGACGTGAAAGTATTGTTTGATTTTTTTGAATCTGTCCCGCGAAATACATTCCTTTATTAGCGAGCAGCCTAGCGATTCTCGATTTGACCAGTAATAATTTGTTTGCGGCAAGGTGTGGTATCCTGTGATGTACAATACGCCCAAAAATATTTTTATTTCGCTTATTGAAGTAGCGAATGATAGACAATTGTTTTCCGCAGCATATTGATTAGTAGAGGTGACCAACAATTGCAACACTTCCTCGTCAATAAACATTTCCCAAAGCTGCACAGGATCCATAGCACCAATGTTTTCATATAACGCTTTGTAAGAAGCAGATGTATCGTCAAACGGAATCTTATCGAATTCATAGTTTTCCTTTCGGGACCATTTTGGCTTACTTTCTTCATCAATTCGGGGTCGTTTTGTTGCTTTTTTCGATTTCGATAGCGATTTGCGGCCACGACCTTTAGATGTTGAGGACATATCCGCATCATTTTCTTGGTCAATTTCGGCTTCGTTTTCCTCATCATCACCCTCCAATGGCATATTTTCGTTCCAATCATCGTAAATACATTTAATTTCAAACTGTCCGGCAATCTCACGGGGCAGTTCCCGCTCATCGCGCAACAATTGGACATCATCATCCAATTCCTCATTGTCACTTACAGCATCGACGGCATCGGGTGGCGTTATAATAACATTAATAAAGTCGTCATGTTGACCTACCTCTTCTCCATCACTATCTCCATCAGATAAATCATTGAGAAAAGCTTCCACTTCAGCAGCTGTTAAAATTTGTTGTCGACGAATCATTTTCAGTTCAAAATACCTCAAGCTAAAAACAGCACTACTCAATGACCAACACTACAATGAAAAGCTTTCTCATGTTTTCGTACGCATACTTTCTTTAGCTTATTTCGGGGAAACCCCTTTTTCTATATTTTGCAAATAACGCTAGAACACATAACGCGAACGAAATGCCGCGGATTATTTTTTGGCAAAAAAGTTAAAGCGAAAGCAGGTCACACCATGGCCTGTCGGGTATTTAAATACCCATACCATATCTCAGGTGTGGGTGCAGATAAAAAAAAAATTATTTTTTCTTTCAACTTCTATGGTTCACCACGCACGCCAAAAAAAATTTCATCAAAATCGTATGAGCCGATCTATGGTCAGTATTTAATGGGTTAAGTTGTGTAGACCGCGCGCTGTTGCCACACTTCCTTACATTTATATATATATATTTTTTTTTTTTTTGAGAATATTTTATTAATAATTATAAATAAAAATTTTTCCTGTTATTAATTTTTTTTAGAATTCAGAGTTTCTGGTTTTTTTTGTGTATCTTTGGTTATTTATTTCTTTATTTAATTTCACTTAATGTTCACTTTAATTCTGTTCTTTTCCACTTATTCTTATTTACCTACTGGTTATAGTGGCTGGAATAAAATTCCCCAGTTTTGTACTCAAAAATGCAAGAGTTCTACTAAGGAGCCTGTTGTGACTATGGTTGGCTCTGGGGTGTTACTAGTATACAAATCACAATAACACAATCATCAGAAAGTTTGTTTAGAGAATGTTTATTAAAATATAAAAATTTGGTTGAATAAAAACAAACACAAGTATGGTGTGGTAATTTTCAACCCGTCGTTGCTCACTCAGTGGTTTTGCACAAGTGATTTTAGTTTATCAGCCAAGATGGTTCCTTCCTTCAATCCGTTCTTTCAAGATGGATGTCGCCTCTCCACATCCAACGGTCACCAGCAAAACGCAAAGTTTCCAAAAAGATCCATACAATACAAATGTCATTCACCTTTTGTTTCTTTGTTTCGGTTCTTCCTCTCAATGTCAAGTCCCTGCTCGGGCGCCAAATGGTGAATCCTTGTTGTTTATTTAATAGAATTGTTTGTTTTTATTATAAACGTACAGTAAATTAATTATATTAAATAGAAACTGTGAAATTTTCTTAGTCTGTCTGTTCTGGTTCTCTTGTCGGCGTCACCTCTCTAGTTGTCAACATCTTCATCTTTTCGAAGTCCTCGAAAGGGTTGCCAACACCTCATCATGTGTTCGGGTCATGCGCCGTCTATGGTCATGTAATCCGCCACAAACTAAATTCTTTATACAAAATATTTTGATTTTATATGAATCTTAGAACGAGTCACAAACAAGAACTTAGAACGAGTAGGAACCTCAGTTCCTAAGCCCTTTGATGTATCTCCATTTGCTTGATAAATCCCATGCCAATTTTTTTTTTTTTTTTTTTTTAAATATCTTAAGTCATACTTCCTCTCTGTTCGATGAAGTGCGTTTTCTTGAATTATTTTAAAATTGAGGGAGCAAACCTTTACATTAAAGAACTCGAATATGAAATCAAATAATCAACACGACCGTTCCGTATCAAGTCACAATTTATTCTGATCTATTCAAAACAACGGTATGTAATGTATTGAAGTATGTTTATTATTATTTAAAATTATTAGTATGGTACATCATTATTATTATTATTAAGATCAATATTATTATTTAACACATTGAGTGCCATGGCTACACGTTTTCGTGCGACACCTAATACTTCCTGGGGTGCCACGTCGCACGTTTTCGTACGACAGGCATTGTCTGGCCTTAGATATTGTCGTGCGTTTCTGTGTGACTCTACAGGGTTTTTTGTGTTTCTAGTACCCTAATGTTTGCCCTAAATTTTGGTTCAAGTTTCATAGAGATATCTTTATTTTTTGCGGTTTTATCATAAAAACTCGGAGGTTCTTTTTAATTTTGAAAATTTATTGGAATTCATTCGATATTTCGGAAAAAAAAAGTATAAAAAAGATACAAAAATATTAAAATTAGGATATGATAATTTCAATTTACATTAATTCTTTAGATGTGCATATTTCGGAAAGCAATCAATGCACAATTGGGGAGTGTTGGGGCATTGCGGACAGTACGTAGTTGTCCTATTGATATTCTTTCTTGCTTCCTTTCGACTAAATTTTCTTTTTGCTTCAGCGTAGCATAAAGCGCAAGCACGTCGGATGGTTTTATTATTTTCATCTACTCTTTTTCTGATAATATGTTTTGATTGCGATACAGGCTGAGGGGATGTGAGATTTAGTAGGTCCTTAGCAATGCGTTCACGGAATGTTCGTATATTAATGTTTTTATTCGTAGCTGCTTTATACACAGTAAAGGCATTTACCACGGAAAGTCCGAGTAAAAGTTCAATTCCCAGCTTTCGATACCATTTAAACCCTTTGCGAAGGGTATTTGAGTAAGAAGCCATTTGGTCGGAAAGATCAATGCCTGCTTTCCCCTTATTATATTCTAGCACAGCCAATGGCTTTTCTGTTGCTCGTCTGTTACGTATCGCTCCTCGACTAGTTGAAGGCTCTTCAGGATTACGTGCTCCATCTGTTGTGGATACCATTATCGGGGCATGTTTCGTAGATAGCATTCTGACGTCGCGTTTATCTTTCCACTTCAGAACAACTATACCATTGGGATTTATGTTAGTCCAATCGCTTGTCTTCCTTGTCGCGATTCTAAAATTTCTAAAAATGTAAAAATTAGTACAATTTTTTCTTCATCATATTTTCACTTACTCTAATCCTTTTTCGCTTCTTGTTTCTTACTGAACTAACCTATTTTAGCACGTGTGATCACGTGTTGCCTTGTTGCATTTTTTGGTGCGCAACAGCAACCCACGCACACAGTGGTGCTTTTCGTGCACTGCCAGCTGCTACGCTAAACGTTAGATGGCGCTAGGCCGAGCTTGGTCATGATGCCACAGAAGTATTCTTAACAATTATTATTATAAAAATATGATAACTGCTCAACTTCGACAACCGCATGCAAACGACGTCTGTAGTGATCAACTGATGCCTTTTTCGATCCACTCACGACTGACTGCTCAGAGACTGCCTGTTCAGTCCTCTGCTTCTCATTGCTGCTTACCGCGCGCTGTTGCCACACTCTCTTACATGTATGTAAGATATTTGTTTATCTTAATTTATTATGTGTTTATTATGTGGTTGGCTGGTGTTTGCTAGGTTGGTTTATTTATTGTTTTTAATTACAGATTAATTAATGTTGTTAAGGTTTTATTAACTTTAATACGTAGCAATCTGTCTGGTGTCAAATAGAATTTACTTAACCTCTAATTGTTAACACGTGTCTTCTCTAAAACAATTTTCAATTCACAATAGTAAAACTTATTCGCAATAGTAAAAACTTAATTCACAATAGTGTGGTGAGATCCTCTAATTTCGATCGTGGTGAGATTCCTAATTTGGAGTTGCCACATTTATATTATTGAATAGTCTGCTGTTGTCTTCTTTATGTTGTTATTCGTCCACTGCGCTTGCTGTACCCCAAACAGTAAGTATGACCATGTTTTAATAAAAGATAGAATATTAATTTGTTCCACCGTCCGTTCATTCTCAGCGTCGGTCCAAAGTGTTGGGCAGCGTTCAACATATTCAATAGGCAGAGCGTTCGCACTGACATTGGATAGTGTTAAGAACGATTGGGTTGCAAGATCGCAAACACATATTAGTGTCGCCCAAAACCATTCCCATTAGACTTTAAATTTTTCTTTAATCCCAACGAGACTCTAATATGTATACACTTATTTTCTATTTTATTTTTTATGCAATTTAAATAAAATTATAAATTCCTAATGTTGTCTTTAATTGATCTATGATCTGCTGATTAAAAAATGTAAGCCTCCAAAAATAATTAAAGAATTTCTGATAAACTTAAGATGAAATAAAATATTGTATGTACACTTGTAAACAGAAAATGGTGTTCAAACAATTTATAAAGAATATTATTAATTTAATAATTAAGAAGATATAATAATATAATAAAATATGAAAATAAAAATCTTTGCAATTGAATATGATTGATGTGCTTTTAAAATAAAATCCTAATCCTGTTATTTATCTTTAATCATGTTCTTATCTTACTTAACTAATTTTATATTAATTGATTTTCTATATTCTATTTCAAAATAATGAAAATTCAAAGCAAAGAAAACAATAATCTGCTCTATAAAACTAATAATACAAACTATTACCTTAAGAAACTATATTTACGCAATGGGGTCGTCAGACAAGAATGTTAAAATAGAATTAAGTTTTTTATGAAAATTCCTACAAATTATAAAAAGAAAAAATTCATATAAAATGTAAAAAAAAAAACCAATTGAAAGTGATAATAATTTATTGATTCAATAAATTTTCCACAGCAATAATATTTATTGTATACAAAAATTAAAAAACAAAAACATGTGTAGCAGTTTAGTAAATAAATGTTAGCTCAACGCTGTTTATTTATTTATTTACTACTTTTATTTTATTAAGTTTTACGTATGCAAAGAAAAGTTATTTTTACAATGGCAATGGAATAATAGTGATGCAACAAGTCACTCGTTTCTTTATCGATATCAAAAGTTATCGACAGGTGATGGATGGTGTTGCCACAGCAGCATTTTAAGCGCTCCTTCATTACAATAAGAAAACTAGAATTTATAATATTAAAAAAAAAAAAAATTTAACAAAATTAAATTGAGAATGTTTTCATGTAAAAAAACAAAAACACAATATAAAATGTAATAAGTTGAAATATGTTTTAGCAATAAGTTAAAAAAAAACAACAATAGAAACTATGAATTCTCTATAAAGAATATAAAATAATAATAAAAAATGAATAAACAAAGCTCAAAAAGTATACAATAAATGTTTTTTTTATTTTTCTATTGGAATTTTGGAAAATTGCAGCAAAAGAAGAGGTGGGAAATATTGTAATCCTATGATAGGAAAAAAAACCGAACTTCACTGGAATTGGATGGGTGTGCAGACAGATTTCAATGTTAAAGCAAAATCTGGCATCTTAAAATGCTGAATTGACAAGGATCGAATGAAAAATTGAGTAAAAGTATGAGTAAACAATATGCACGTAGAAGGTTTGAAACATAAACTGGAAATGCTAACCCAAGTTCCTGAAACTGTTGTCTATATGGTGGTCTGTTTGCATAGTAAGAGAATGGAAGACACATAGTAAGGGCAACAGGAAATGAAGTAAACTGAAAAAGGCAAGTAAATCCTTTAGTCGATTTGTAATTCATGAGCAGATTTTTATCATTTATTTTAGTGCTGCGATGCTTGAAACCAAAGTCATTGAGTGCAAACAGATACTGCCAAGAGCTATGCCAGTTAAACAGACACAGAAACAAACACATGCATGCATCATGTATCTATGCATTTATTTATAAATGTTGGTTGCATTATTCATGACACTTCACTTCGATTTAGTCTGAGCGATATCTGACTTATGCTAAGATGTGCATTAAACCAAAATCAGCGTATGTATAGTAGAAAATTCAATTTGTCTAATTTCCTCCAGTTTTTTTTCTATCATTAAATTGTGCAAGTACCAAAATTTACGTAGGCTTTAATGAGTAATAATATAATAATGACGTTGCTCATATGCTGTGTTGTTTACTTATAGTGGTTTCCGACTGAGCAGAACTCACACGAGAGCTCGAGTTCAAATTACAACAACCACAGGGAAAATTAATGAAATTTGTAGTTGCTGTTGTAGCTCAGAAGTCGAGCTCTCGTGCGAGTTCTGCCAGAACAATGGTGCTTGTAAAATTAGGACTCTTTTAGATGATTGTCGTTAGTTCTGTTCTTTCTTTTTGTTGTTAAACTCGCACTGAAAAGGATGGACGTTATTGCTATGTTGATAAATGTAACAATGTCCAAGGAATCTTAGATCAGGTAAGAATAATATGAATTTGAATATTGTTTTATTGTGTTGATTAATCGAAGTGCAGTGGCGTTTAAGGCAAAAATACAAATCTATAGAATTTGTCATCCATCTCGTCAAGACATGCAGATGAAATGGGAGTTTTTTTTATCAATTCCTTAGAGAAAAAACATGGACTTTTGATGTGTGATGTATGTCATGGCGGCCAAGACACCAAGCAGCGAATTAAATTATTGTTAGTAGCAAATATGGATGGCGGTACTACAATTTGCCATATTTCGATTTATGGAAGTTCGACGTATATCTTTTTCAGTGAAATTGTTTTTGTTTATTTTATCATTCAGTGAAGGCATCAAGATTAAGGCTTCCCTACGTTCAGCGCATTTTCTTTAGCGTAAATGAATATCACTCATACGCAGAGTGAAAAACTCTTGTTTCACTGCTTTTGCCTCTGATTTCTCTTTTGCCACTGATGCTTTATTTTATCCTTTTACACTCATATGCAAATCAGTTTCGACTTGGCTCTGATATGAATGAGTCCAAGGCAAATAGTTTTTGAAGGCTTAAAGACTTTCCACAAAATCAGCAATCAATCATACTCCACGTTATGCAAACAGGCAAGTGAAAGTTACACTCTCAATTTATGGACCCCCCCTCACCGTGTGCATTATAATTGTGCTTTGTACTATTTTTTTTTTTTTTGTGTTGCATCATTGTAAGCCACTAATTTCGCCTGGTCACGTTCGCCGCTTTGATGACTTGCCAACTACTTTGAAATTGTGTTTTCATGCAAAAGTTGTGCACAAATTTTGTGTACAGTGGAACAAATATGTATATCAAGATGTTCGTATTTTTGATGAAGATGTTTTAAGATTGTTTTTTTTTTTTATAATTTATTAGCAACCCGCCAAAGGTAAGCGATTTGACCAGTTTATATATTGTAATTTCATAGTCTTTGCCATTAATCAGTTCTCTCACTTACAAAAATCAAACAAGCCGAATATAAACACACAACGAAGTACGCGAAAGAGGATAAAGAAAAACTCAGCAACCTCGCGGCCATCACTACAAACAAAAATTGCGAGAGAGAGAGAGAGAGAGAGAGAGCTCTACCACAGAATTGCTTAATGTAAACGTGATGTTACGCATCATTCGATATATCATAAATGAGTCAAGTCGCCCCGACTAAATCGCACAATAAAAATTTCGAAGAAATTGTTTTCAACTAATGAGCAATAAGTATCTTATCATATACGTGTACGTGTTCTAAAATCAACCCACTGTTCATTATTTCCAAGTATTGTACAATAGATAGCATGTAATGGCTGGCATCCTTTAAGTTTAGTTCAAGTTTTTATGTAAAAATTCAAGTAACTGTAAAACTCATTAGGAACAACTTACCCTACTATACAAAAGGAGATGCAATGAACGGAAACACATGACATAAGCAATGACTGCTGAGATTAAGACTTGATTTTTGTTAACAATAACGAAAGTTGTTAATGATAATCATGACTATTAAGATGATAATGTAAATTAAGGTGACGGTGTGACTTCTTGACGACATTCAATATGAAAATGTTAATTAAACTTATGTAACTTCCGTTGCTTCTATTTGCAATACTGCCACTTTTCCGTGCTTATTGCGCTTTTCACCATTTACACAAATAGTAATAACTTCAACTACAGTATGGAGTAAAAGATTTCAATAAACCCTCACGTAATGCATTAATTTGTTTCCTTCATTCGAGCAGTGAAGACGTGCCAAAGCGCTTATAAATTCGTGAAAACAAATAAAAAATCAGTTATAGGAAAAGTAAAGTACAATACTGAGTCAAAAGTTCTAAGATGAGCACTGCTCAATAGCTTAGCCGAAAGCCGCAAACAAAGACAATGAGAAACGCATATTTTTTTTTTTTTTACTATCAGCCGACAATAAAAGCAAAGCTACCTTTCTAAGCACAAGGTCGCCTGAGCTTGGAGCGGGATATTGATCTCTTGCTCTGTGCTCAAATGATGTGGAGCTCATCCCCGCAAACTCTCATTTGCGCGGGTCCATCAACGGCTTCTTCAATAACTGCAACAACTGCAGCAGGCACAGCATCAATCACATCCAATGCAACAACAGTTAACACAATATCCACATCAACTACAGTGCACTCAGTAACTTGCAGATACCGCAACAAATATAAACAAACAAACCTTAAATCGCAACAACAATAAAGCGTCAAATCAGGCTTCGATCACGTCATCGATCAGACCTACAACAGTTATGACAGTTACAAAGTGCAAAAAATAAGAGAAACCGTAAAACGCAATCTCCAGAAAAACAAACAGAACAAAAAAGCAGCGAAGCAATCTACAAAAAACGTCACAGGCTCAGCTTTTGCCTGTTCCTACAACAATAATTTTTGTCCACTTCAAACGGTGATGGACGAGAAAAAAGGCGAGGATGAATTATCTAGTGATAATATCTATGAAAAATCCACCTCCATCACTCCTACTAAAATCAAGGTACCACCAATAACAATCTATAAAAAATCGCCAAAGCAGGTCCATGATATCTTAAAAGGTATAAACATAAGTGATTACTCGATTAAAACTATTTCCATTGGAATAAAGGGTTTTTGTAAATACAATCAAATGGCACAATATCATCTGCCAATAACTCAAAAACCAAAAGTTCGAGTTCTTCTCCTATGAAAATAAGGAGCAGTTTTGTCCGGTTTGGACAAGCAACTCAATGATGTCAAATTCATCCTAAATGGTCTAGGCCTTCAATAGTGTATTTTTATTCAAAATCCATAACGCTTCAGCAACAGCGAAAGGAACACTCATGTATAAATCACACTAGAGTCCGATGGGAATACAAGTCCAAATCAAATTCAAACCTTACACAATGCTACAACTACCAACTTTTTGGCCACGGATCCATGAGTTGTCATGTAAATACTTCATGTGCTCGCTGTGCTGGACAACATCATACATCTACTTACAAAATTTACCCCTTCACTGATGTAACATGCCCGTGTCGTGTTTCTTACATTGCAATACTGCAAAAAAGAGTAGGTACCACATTATAAACAGGCGACAAATCGCAACAGTAATGCTTTCTCAAACGGTACCAGTTGTAGTAATTCTGTAAACTACAACGTAAACAAAATTATTTATTTATTTATTTAGAAGTTTAGGTTATATATTATTATATTGTATATTGTACTAATAATATATAATCTAATTAAAATTTAAGAGTACTAGCTACAAAGCCTTCGACTCGTCTATTATAAAAAGAAAACTGGTTTAATTTAAATTGGATATGTTTGAACATTTGATGGATGAGGAAATTTTGTGAGTATTATCAAGGGAAGGAGTTTTAAGGAAGGTGGAAGTTAGATTATGCCCAAACAGCAGGTTCTAGTGTTGTGTAGTTTTGTGCAATCATCCAAAATGTGTTCAACTGAGAGATTGTTCCCGCATAATGGGCAAGGAGGACGGCTTTTTCCTTCGAGGAGGTGTTGACATGTTATTTGACAGTGTCCCGTTCTCAATCGGACAAAAGTTGAGGAAGTTGGACGATCGCAGGTGTCAGGGAAATATATGGGGGTTTTCGAAGGGTTTGAATTTTGGTACCAGTGGTTGAATGAACACCATTGGGTAAGTTCCGTATCTCTTCGAGTATCATTTATGAGTTTCCCAATGTCACGTTCTACGCCTGGAATGACTGTTATACATGGGGCACAGCCCGCTTCCTTGGCTGCCGTATCAGCGAGTTCATTGCCTTCAATTCCCGCATTACCAGGGACCCAGATGAGTTGTATTTTCCTTTTGTATTTAATGAAGAGATTGCGAAGTTCGCAAATAAGGTTGTTGTTGTTGTATATATTTTGAATTCCTTAAACAGTTGACAGGTTAAACGTGCAGATAATATATTTTCCTCTATTTGCTTGCGCTATGTGGATGGCTTTAACTATCGCAACTGCCTCGGCTGCAAGAACTGAATAGTAGTGAGGGAGCAATCCTTTGGATACCGTGATATCCCGTTTATTAACCACGGCAAACGAGGTAATTGCCTCCGTCTTGGAGCCGTCAGTGAACAACCAGTTCCCCCCTAGCAGCCGTAGATTAGCTATTTCCACCGCCAGCAATTGACGGAAATCTGAATTTGAAGTTGAAGATTTGGGGAAGCAATTAAGAGATGTGTTTAAAGACGATTGATCCAGAGCCCACGGAAGATTGGGTGAAACCTTATTCCATTGATATGGTTCATGGATATTGTGTAGCTTCGAAAAACGAGCACATTTCCGTATATTCGACAATACTTTAAATCTGCGTCGTCCCTTTCTTGCTTGTTGGAAATCCTTGGTTAAAATGTCGTTGGTAGAACAGAACAACTTGGGGATAAGTTTGTAAATAGTTTGAGCTACTCTGCTTGGGATATCAGGCAGCCCAGCCTCCGCCAGGATGCACTTAGTTGGCGTTGGTGGAAACGCTCCTATGCTTAGTCGTACTGCAGTGTCATAGGGAGCAAAGACGGATTTTAGGGTGTAAACAAAATATTATCACACTCTCCATTAAAATGCCTACATCATCAACTTGCAATTGATGTTTCGAATCAATGAACAACATATTAAACATGATAATGATAATAATAATGATAATAATGATGTTTATAATACAATAATAATAATGAAATTGTTATTCAACATCAATCAATGACATTGCAAAATATTTGATTTATTGTTTTTCATGTGTTTATTCTTGATATGTTTGGGTGTTTTTGTTATTGGTTTTCTTGTTTTCTGTTATCAGCAATAATATTAATGTAAGTTCAGTAACAAAAATCAAGGGCTTAACCAAAACTGTTGAAGGCACCCCTTTTTTCTGGCAAAGTTGATGCGGGCATTTTTTGATTATATTCAAGATTGAATGAATGATTATATAAAATACAACACAATAAACATAAATACCAGGGCAGCATTTAGAGGTGGCGAACAGGGCAATCGACCGGGGCTTTGCTCTTGCAGGAGATTAGTGCACTTGCGCAACAACTCGAGAAATAAAAAATATTGGGCACAAACAATTTTTATATTTTTTAGAATTTATTCGAAATTGTTATTTCTGTCGCCGTATGAAATGAAATTCTTACGAAGATAAATGTCATAGGTAAGATATGGTAAAGCAAAAAATACACCTAGATGTGGCTATAGAACACCTAGATGCATTCACACAATGGCTTGGTAATTATCGTGAAAACTCTTTCCAGTCATTCTTGGTAACATCGAGAGAACTGGCTGATAAAAATAATATTGATAGATAAATCAATATTGTGATTTGGAGAAGTGTGAGAAGTAATTTTGATTACGAAGTGCTAGACGAAGCTACTGCCTTTTCTGCGGGAAATGTCTGACTGTGAACTTGCAGTAACTTCCAATTATCTCTAGCAGGTCAAACCACATTTGATGCACATTAGTTCACATGATTAATAATTTGTTTTCTGTTTGTTTCTTCTTTCTTTTGTTTTTACTAATATTTGTTATTTCACACTAAATAATTTTAAAACTTAAAAATTTTGTTATTACAAATTTTGTATTTCTCGTCAAGTATTATCATTAAAACGAATTCCACAAAGAGAAGGGCTTCGTACGAGCCCTAACCACTATTAATTGGCACGGCATATTTTTTTTTAATAGTTCAAGTTTCAATGACTTCTATTTATGTCCAATTGAATACACAAGTTTGTACTTTTTGGAAAGACTATTTAATTACCTTTAATTTGATATCAAAGAGAACCAACAAATGGCTTCAAGAGAATGGAATTGATGTCCTAGACTGGCCATCTTCAAGCCCAGACTTGAATCCAATAGAAAACTTGTGGGGAATCATGAAAAGAAAACTGAGAAATGATCCTCAGCGTACTCTGGCTGGCCATAACTCCAAAAGATTGCCCAAACATAATAAATACTATGGAAAAACGAGTTAAAGCCCTTATTATAAATAAGGTGATGTTACTCAGTTTTCATTTAAAGATATCGTCGCAGTGCCAATTAATAATAGTAAAAAATAATTCATGTATTATTGAAATCGTTTGGTTTAAATATATATTTTCAGTTTTATTTATATGAAACGTGTGGATGTTTTGATATCAAATTAAAGGTAATTAAATAACCTTTCCAAAAAGTACAAACTTGTATGTTCAATTATTGCTTGGACATAAATAGAAGCCATTGAATCTTGAACTTTCAAAAATAAATATGCCGTGCCAATTAATAGTTGTTAGGACTCGTAAAGATCTACCCGACCGGAGCCTCGCAATAGTTTAGGCCGCCCCTGATAAATACAGAAATACATACAAATATACTTATGTATCTGCTGATAAATGTAATGCAAATAATCAAACGTCAATCAATCAAAATGTCTCTGTATCTGAGTGTGTTTTGTTGAAGTTATTTCGTATTTTGTTTCCTTTAGATGCTCTGCTTTTAGTTAAACCTTGGTTTGATTGAACTTTCTTATTTATTATCTTTTTGGATTCATTCAAGCAAAAACTTTTACACATATTTGTAATCACAACTTTTGCAAATGGATAAGTTTATATTCAGTAAATATGTGTACAATTAAGGATATGATTGATATGATGACTGTGACTTTGTCAATTGTGTTTGGTTGTTTTGTATAAATAAAATATTTGTCATGCCCCATCAATTAACATACTTTGGTCTTCATGCTTATTTTTCAATCACTGCAAGTGTTTAAGTTTTATGAATTCATATTAGTTTATTGATTCTTATAGCTTCTTAACACATCACATGTAGATTAGATTAGATACAAATCTTTATACATTGTTGACCTTATATCATTTTGTTAGTACTCCAAAATGGTTGAGTATTTAATCACAGAACTAAATTGAAAGCAAGTCAGCCTAACTGACAATGGTTAAATTTGTAATAAAAATAAGAAACTGAACATAACAAACATTGAAATACTTCATTTTGATTCCAGATTTTCGAATGGAAGAATTGCATTCTCTGGTTAAATTATATTTCATTGTACTATTTTTGTTTTTTGTAAGAAAGAATGGTTTGGTTTGGTTTGGTTTCATTGTTGGAAATACAATTTACATTTGAATTTTGCGCACGATTACATTGTTCTCTATTGTATTTGGCAACAGAATATGGAAGAGGACAAGCAGCAGCATCTTACAGCAAAATCAGTTGCAATAGCTATATTTTAAAGGATTCAATTGGAAAAGCTTTTGGGCGCAGATGTTGTTTTTGCTTGCTGTGTTATTTTGTATTTATTCAATGAAAATGAAAATTCAATTCATAAGCAACAACAATGAAAGTAATAGCGAAAATAATTCGAAAATAAATTGTTGCATAAGTTTCGGCTGCACACAATGTTTTGTTCTAATGGATGGAAGAGAAGGCAAAAGGAAAACCAAGATCCCATAAGAATTTAAATGAAATGTCAGTATTTAAATACAAAAAGAAGTTGATTAAATGTGTCCTTTGTTAGAAAAGAAATGGATAGATTTCACATCCACACAGATTCCATTTTATCACTTTACAAAACTCTTATAATGTTGTATACATTTTTTCACAGTTTCATATTCATTTTTTTTATTAATAATTCAAATATAATACACACATACATATTAGTGAATATTTATGTTTATTTTTAGCACTTAGAAATACTTTAACACTTGACTATCTCACCCTCTTTGACATGCTTCATTCATTCTTCATACCAAAAGCAACAAAGCGGAATGAGTGCATCGACATGGACTTCCTTTTTTTTATTTTTCTTTACTTTACACGCTCTCTAAATTCCATTACAAGTCAACGAGTAAATGTTGCAAGTAAAATATTGAGTTTCTTTTCTAGTCAACATAAAGTATGCGGTATGTGGAAGTGGTATATCTCCGTCAAATGGCAACGGAATTCACAATTTATTCATCCAACAGATATAGTAGAAAAAGATATATAGTAAGTACACTAGCTGTGCTCCCGACTTCGTACGCGTGGTATTCGAAATATGTCTGGAATAGCGTGTATAATGTTATCTTTTTCCATACTTATCAGATCTTTAATGTTGCCCCGCAGATAAAGTGGAAAACATTCGAAAATCTTCCAAAAAGTAGGCAACAGAATTAAAAATATGAATATCTTTTGATTTAGTAATTCGATTTCGATAAAATAAACGCTAAATGTTACATTAAGCTTGCTACAATACACCAGTCAAAACAAAGCATTCAAATAGGTTAAGCCGTTTCTGAGATTAGCGTGCACAGACACGAAAAGCCTAACGATTATATATATATATAGATATATAGATATAGATATGCATATACTTAAGAAAAAAATAAGAATATTAAGGAAACGTTGTGACAAAGGAAGAGAAGTTGAGTTTTGCAGTTAATACTTTGCTATTGTATATGCAGCAAGCAGCAAGTGTTGAGAGCATGTTAATTGCTTAAAATAACAAAAATAAATAACAACAATGACCACAACTACAGAGCACGTTGCTTCAATTTTCGTCTATGTTCTGAAGTAATAGAAGTAGAGCTTGACATATAAAAAAAACAAGAAAGAAGGTGCAGCAATGCCATCAACCAGGACTCATTCAGAATGTAAATAAATGCGGTCAGGTAAAAGGGTAAATTGCCGCGTACTAAAAGATTCATAATATTGTAGTGGAGAAACAAAAGCATAGTTGAGTTCAATTTGTGTTTTATATTGAGGAATGAAAAAGAAACTCTCAAATATTTTAGCATTAACTGACATGTTTTGTTTCACAATGTCTATTAACAACATAAATAATAATAATAATAATTTATGGTATTTATTTAAACCTTTAAATTTATTCATTTATTGTCAACTTTTACTCACTCACTTACTCACTCAACTATTTGCTCATTCGCATTCAATCTCACTTGCTGTTGAACACTTCCATTTAAAGAGTCCATTAAATGAAAATTTTTGCAGCGACATAAAATACAATTTTCTACAAATAAACAATATGAGAAGTTTATATAAAAGAATTGCGCTTAAGAAATTATACAAAATGAAATGATGAAAAAAAAAGAACACCTTTAAATAATGAAATTGTTGGAAATGTAAAAGTAAGAGTCTCTCATAATGTTGTATAAATCTAAGTATGTATTTATGCTAACTTATTTAGTTTATGTGAAAACCAAATGCAGGCAAACATTTGCATGAGAATAATAATTTTTGTGCCACAATCTCTCAACACATACACATACGTGCACAATTACATAGATTCTCATACACAGAAATAAAAATGCTAAAATAGCAAATAACAAGTTTACAGTACGCAGTATAAATAAGCACATATACAAATACTAAATAACTAACCCACACACATAATCACATATCTATTCGATGAGATACTATATGCATGTGTGTGTGTATTTAACACGTAGTAACCCGTGTGGTTGTGTGGCAAATAAACTACTTAAGCGCAGCATTCAGCCAAGTGATGCCAATGGTAGTGCATCCTTTCAACTATTTGCCTTGTCATCATCATTATCATTGGGATCATCATCATCATCATATTTATTTTTGCAGTTGTAGTAGTCTTTCCTCAGTACGTTCTGTTGCATTGACACTCTTATTGCATGATGAAGCAAAATAAGTGACAAACTGGCTACATGAAGTAGTAAGCTGCTTATTAAGCAGCACTCACAACAGCGTCTCTCTGAATCTTTAACTCAGGAATATAAGTCAACATCGCGCACTGTCTGCAACAGGACAAAAAGTGAGTAATCCTTTTTTGTATCCTCACCATTATCATCATCATCAGGAGTAGCATTCATTCCTAGCATCCTTTGCATCAGCTACATAATCGTTTCTGTTGCTTGTGTCGCTTGGTGTTGAGGCCATGCAAACGACACACTTTGGAATGTTGATGAGACATTGCTGGTGTGGTCTGGTCTGGTCTGGTCTCTAGGATTCTATGAACAAGCAGATTATATAGTACAATATGTGCATGTGAAAGTGCCTTTTATATTGTTTGGCATGCGAAATATATGTGAGTAGCAAACAAACATGCCCCGAAAATGCTATAAGTGTATTTTGTTTAGTTGTGATGAAACTGAAATTCCCTAGCTGCATACACTATAAATGGATAGACAAATTGAATAGAAATAATATAAAAATAATACAATATAATCTAATAAATTGTTCAGCATTGTGAATATTTCCAAAATAAATTCTAATTTCACAATCTTAAATGAAGAAGGATCATTATCATTTTTATAGGGTATAAAACGTAGGCTGTACCATAGAACGTTTGTCAAAGTAATTTTAAACACAAATTTTGTGGCATGAAATATATTTGTACATATATGAAGTGACAAAACCAACACTTTCAGTTATGTTAAGACCGAATACTAAACTAAACAATCCAACTTCCTAATCGCATACTTAAAATACTTTTTTATGCATTTTACTCTGAGAGTCTCATTTGCAAGTCGTTGCTTGTTTATTTAAATAGACCCGTACAGACGACTACACAATAAATGAGCAAAATAAACGAAAACATTGGATAATGGCTGAACCTAAATTGAGAACTTAGTTATTTTTACACCACAAAAGAAAGAAGGACGAGTGAATGACTTAAAATCAAGTGCATCAAGACTGTGATTTTTTCTGCAAATACATGGGAAGAAGAAAAAATAAAAGAAAAACCAGAAAGAAGGCTATCATTGGATATGCCAAAGATGTAATACTCTTCACGCTCCTCCGGGTTGTATCCAACCTTCGTTTATTAGCATCACATCACTTTGAGTGGCAATTTTATTGTACTTTTATTCTTTGAAAGTTTGTCATTTAATTTGGGTTTGTATGGGAGGTACCCGTCCTGGTAACCCTAGAATCATGAAATTTACATGATTGATGAATATAGATCAGGAACTTATAGGGTCCAATTTTCAGTTTGATACGTTAAAATACAAAAAACTTTTTCTAACAAGAAAATTAATTTAATGGGGGTTTGTATGGGAGGTACCCCATCTGGTAGACCTAGTATCATGAAATTTGCACTATTGATGCCCATAGATTACAAACATATAGTGTCCAAATTTCAGTTCGATATGTCAAAAAACAAAAAACTTTTTCTAATAAGAACTTTTATTTAAAGATGGGTTTGTATGGGAGGTACCCCCCTAGCCGATTCGGCTGATTGCGATAAATGTGCGAAATTTCAGCTCTCTAGCTCAAAAACTGAGGGACTAGTTTGCATACATTTGGTTTAGTTGTACTTTCAAAAACTGAGAGGAACATATATATGTTTGTGATTAATATTGGCAGTTACAGAACACCTTCTAGTCCCACTGGCAAACCATAAGTCACTTTCATCTTTACTACTAGTTTGCATACATACAGACAGACAGACGGTCAGACGGACATGGCTAAATCTACTCGTCCCATCGAGCTGATCACAAATATTTATACTTTATGTGGTCCGCGATGTCTCCATCTGTGTGTTACAAACTTCATGACAAACTTATAATACTTTTCACTCCCGTGAAGAGTATAAATATGGGAAGGGTGGGAGGTAAAAGGAAGAAAAAAACAAATTTTGGCTGACAAACACCCAAATCAATGTCAATATCTATTTGTTGTATTTCTAAAAAACAAAAACGAAAAGGGTTTCATCGAACAAAACTTGCAAGCAGAAGATTCATGTGAATCGAAGAAAAACTGACTGAATAAAAAATTACAATGGGCATTTAGTTAGTTGAATCTGAATATTGGATACCCTATAGTACCGAACTCTTCAAAAGATATAAATATATTTTTTGTAATACTTATTGATCGATAATCTACAAAGAGTTGCAGCTTTTTTTCTTATTAAGAAAATATACTTATGTAGTTTGATTTGATTTTGTATCCCGTTTTATGTAAGTATTGTATACTAACAGTTAGCAATCTGCCTAACTGCAGGCTATAACAAGGAGTTGACTAAATATTAATAAAAAAGCCAATGGAAATAATGAAATAATGTCATATCAACCAAGAAGGAAAAATGAAGTGAAAGGCAATGACAAACCACTTTTACAGTGGAGGAGAATTCAACCAGAGGAATGATTCAACATTTTGTTAATAAATAATAATAAATATTCAATCTGCCTTATTATGGATGTATATATATGTATGCAATATATGCATTATACAATGATGTATTGATTTCATCGCCTGAAAATATGGTATTCAAGTTATTACCTACCTTTAATCATCAAAAGGATGTTGCCATGTTTGATTTGTTGCTCGAAGCAACGATATCAATCAGGAATACAATGATGATTGCAATGATGATGAAGATGTCGATGTTGATGGATTTGTTGCATTGAAAATGTGAATTTAACGAGCAGTTTTCCTTCCATCCATGTACCAATTATATTGGGACAACAGTGCGTATACGTAACATGATGTGAAGTAGTAATATTGTTTCGGTTGCTATGTATTTAAGTGTGCTTTTGTTTGCTATAAATCGCTGCATTACCTTCTGATTGTTGCGCTTCACGAAGGTCCTTAAGCTGAAAAAATAACATTGCTCATACAGAACATTGACTGTATGCGTGAGTACATTGAACAGAAATTCAATATACAATTTCATTTCATCATTTGTTTTTAATCTTGTTTGTTGCTTTTCAATTGCTCATTTCAAATGGAATTACGCAGCTCAATCAACGTCATCATCATCATTATAATCATCTCTCTGCACTCTGCACTTGAAATCCTTAACCCTATTTTACTTTCGCTTACATTGCCTTGAGTACCATTATCATTTGACACAAACTGAAATTTCAAGTGTCCTTCTTCATTCGTATTGCTTTCTGCTCTCTCCAACTTTCAAGGCAACAAAAAAAAAAAAACACAAGGCATGCCAAGGCAGAGAAAGTTGAGTCAAGTCAAGTTTGCATGAAAATGTTGAGTGCATAACACAAGGACAATGGTAATGGCAAAGAAATAAAGTTGTTGATAAAAAGTTCACATTGGAAATAAAAGCAAAATAAAAGATAGTTATACGATATTGCGATACTTATTTACTTTTGTATTTTGCTTTCTTTATTTCAATTCAAGAATTGCCCTTGGGAAAGCGTATTATTCTCAAGAGTTTGGGTATAAAATAGTTATCATATTATGTAACTATGTAATAATGAAATACATAGTTGTAATGATGGTAAGTATTCATATTGTTGTTAATTTGGATTGTGGCGTTAAATTTTTATTGATTTTTTAGGCGGCACAACTGGTGTTTTACAAACAAAACACAAAATATACAAGATCACTGTTTAATTGTTCTATAATTTCATCGCTTTCCTTCTCTATATTTATCTCTTTATCATCATCATTTTTTGTCCTTCTTTTTCTCTTCTTTCACCTGGACACGCATCATAGCAATCATCATCTTGGCAGCACTTGCCGATCGCTACGATTTGATTTATTGGAACGATGTTATAATTTGGCTTGATCTAATATTGAAGTTCAAGCAACCAAATGATCCAATTGTCATGATAATGACGCACGGTATTTATTAAGTATTGTGTATCAACTATCACATTTCATTGGAGTTTGTAATCATAATTAACAACACCAAGTCTTGGATGAATGTATATGGAATGTTCTTGTTCAATGGTTTTGAATCTTACTTCGTTTATTTGTAGAAAAGACAAACATATAACAGATAGTTCATTTATGTTTGGGTTCTTTAATTGCCTTTGTTAGTGAACAATTTCTGTCAGAGAAGAAATTAACATTATTTTCTCGTTTTTGATATGCAAATACATTTTTGTTTTAATTACACAGAAGATAGTTCATATGTTTAGTTCAACAACTATGACATTTTGATTTTCTTTTTCAACATATTATACATGCATCTCTCTAGCATATACAATGAAAAACATTGGCTAGAAATATGATATTACTGAAGTAGAAAGACGGAAAATGCATTAGTGTTTACACATTATGTACACCTTCTCGTCCCACTGGCAAACCATAAGTCACTTTCATCTTTACCACTTCCACATACTTACATTTTTTACTGTGGAAGAAAGATGAAAAGTGCATTTTGACATTTTCATACGTTTCGATGATTTTATCCCTTAAGTTAATGGAACGTAGTGCTAAAATGCTGTCTACTTAGTAACTCGTTTCATTATTCTGTTTGCTTTTTTGCCCTTGATCACTCATTTGATATAGTTGTTACTAAAAAACATTTGATTTGTATATCTAAAAATTGCTCTACTGCTGTTTTAATGTATCTGCAGTTGGTATTAACGTAAATGTCATTGCTAAGAAATGTTTTTAAACTCATTAATGACTTGAGTTTGAATTGCTTATGAATTTAATCCAAAGAAATAATAATGAATATCCGAAAACAATCGATAATTCTTTGTTTTCATTATAAGCAGAGAGAAACATAAACTGAAATCATCAAAACCAAAACTTAAATCAATGATTATAAGAAGTTTTTTATGTTTGCTTAGTAAACCTTGAATGAAACACAAAAAAGACTTTAGAAATCATACTGACGAATCTGTCACATTCTGTGAATTTTGGCAATGCAATAAGGGAAGAATCATTATTGGATTTGATGTTTCTTAGGATGTAGTATATTCTTTGGTATTTCAAATCAATATAATCAAGGAAATTTCTTCTTAATTAGTTATGTGTAATTGTATATTTTGGCATAACAATTTGTTATCAAATCTGTAAACTAAAACACTTGCATTTCTTGTGGTGATTGGTTTTCTGATTCCCAGAAATATTTGACTTTGTTGGCCACCCATTTTTTTATGTCCATTGAATGGTTACATCTGCAACATCAACTTAAATTCACCACCATGGTTTCATGTACAGATTTTGCATTAGTTTGAAATTTTAATGTGTGAAGCACCATTATGGTGACAACGCAATTCTAAATTATCGCTTAATTTTGTCAACGCCTAAAGGAATTAAATTTAATGAAATAATCCAACTTTATGTTCCACGGCTGTTTGGTTTTAAATGCTGGTTTGCTTCGTACAATCGTTCGTCGATTGTGTGTGCGTATGCGCAATATTAAATGGCAACAGTAATTGAATTGTTTAATAGAGCACACAGTGAATGGAGAAGATCGAAGGAAAGTGTCAAAAACCAAGCAAAACACATAAACATGGCAGTAACCAATGTGTGAAATAGCATAGAGAGAGGGAGAGGGTTGTGTGAGTGACAAATAGAAGAAGTTTTTATATGAAACAACACATTACACATACGCCATGTATGAATTTTGCTTTTACAGTATTTGGATAGGTAACTGAGTGCATGTGCTGCTGTGAGTGTGGCTTTGTATATGTTTATACACATATGATTGTATGCGCACGATAATTGTTTTCTTTCTCATTTAATGCACGTTGTACTTGTTGTTACTTTTGCCGGCAAATGTTTAATTTAACGAGTTTAATTGAATATTTCACTTATTTTTATAATGTATTCATTAACATAAAAGGAGCGTTTTTGGTTCAATTTTCTAATTAAAATAAAAGTTCACAAAAATTAATAAAGAACAATTTAAATGAATTCAATGGTTTAGAGCATTTGTGTGTACTTAAGAGTGTGCCATGAATCGTTTCACTCAATTGTTTATAGAAAAAACTAAGCAAATAAAATAAAACAAAATGAATTACAAAGGCAAATACAAAACTGTTTAAGAAGATGATTATAAAGAAATGGTGCGTCTATGATATTGTACTTAAGACGTATCAAGGGAGGTGTACAAATTATTACTCACATGACAAGACACTTCGATCATTTACTTCTTAATATTATTATATTATGTATTGATATTCTTGCAAAAATTGTGAATTAAAATTAAATCATACTTATGATATTAAGAAATCATTAGTTTTAGGAAGCGTAGCATAATAATAATTATAATAGAAATGTCTTGATACATAATCGTTATCATAATCATTTACAATTATCATAAAAACTCATTTAAACATCACTTCAATAAGGCAAAACGAAATTGCTAGCTGGAACTGATGTAAATCGCAACAACAAATAAAAATGATAAAATTTATCTAAATATTGTATAACAAAGGTAAATAAACATGCAGTCAAGTGTGGAGTCGGACTCACACATAAAGGGTACCATCGTATGTTATATAATTTTTGATGTGTATACAATTTCATATTGAATAAAATACCAGTGGCCTTCGATGCTGGTTTATACAACAACAAAAATATCCTTTGAAAAATTTATAAAAATGTTTTAAAAAATATTAACATTACATCTTCTTCTTGTGAGCATTTCTATTTCTTTTACAAATTTAAATTATTTTAATATGGGAACTCCTTCATCACATCACACTGCATTAGCAGACAAACACAAAATGTGTTAGAAAACAGAAAGAAGTGTGGTAGTTTTTGTGAGAATTGCTTTAAGCAGCCTAGAGACGATACAACGATTGTAATACAACATATGTGTGTGATACAGCATACAACGCATGCAATGAATTTGTGAAACGTTCATTTCTTGTTATCTTTTGCAGAGTGCAGACGATATTGTTCACCATCGGCACATTATAAATATTTCACTAGGCGTCAAAAATCTTCCGCACACTCGCTCACGTCTGTTCGTTTCAAATATTTGATAAAAGGGAACACCTGCCTATCTTTCTCTCTTTCATACAAATTGTACTTACTTTATGGCGGCATAAATGAGACAACTATGCACTACATGTTCAAAGAGAAGAAACGGATATTTTTTATAGCACCTATGATAAAATTGCCTTACAACAGTTGTATCGTGTCTATGATGCTTTATGTCTAACTGTGAAGAAGTGTGTTCGGAATATATGTATGTTAACAATACAGTTTTTATGATTATAATTATTATTGTGAAAACTGCACGCAGTGCATATTGGATCATAGGTTTCTTGTATTTTTTGTTGTTGTCATAGCGGCACTTGAATTACTTTCTCTGTGACAATTTTAATTGTTGTGGTTCATGAGATAGACCTCACTGACGGACGGATGAACAGCGTAGGCTGACTAATAGAGTCCCGTTTGCACCCTTTTGGTACGAAGCCCTAAAAAACTTTGAATACGAAAAAAATCTCCTTTTGTTTGTTTTGTTTCCTTTTTGGTTTTTTTACAAAAAAATTAAGATTTTTTTATTTATGATTTTTCATAATACCATTTAATCTAATTAAATAAACAATGCGTGCTAAGCGGTTTATTCTTTTTGTTGCAGTCTGTTGTTATCATTGTTTGTCATGGTTGTTGGTTTTTATTTTGGGCACAAAAGGGTTGTGCAAACATAAATATAGCTTCTTCTAATTTGTATCTCGATATAAGTATAATTGTGTTTGTTCTGCAAACCAAAATATTTTAACCCTTTTACGCCTGCTACAGTCAGTTGCTGTGGCCACATTTTGTAGTGATATTTACAAATTTACATAGTTCCACCATTTTTCACATATTCATTAAGTATCATAGAGCCCTACAGGATATACTATCATGCCTTGACGTAAAGAACAGAGATCTAGCATGCAGGAAGTGGTAAATGAGGCTGGCTGTACTGTTGCAAGAACACTATGACCATGCTATCAACCAAAGAGAACCTCCGAGCTCCTACGCTTTAACAAAAAGGATTCGGACGTCGAATGGAGTTATGAAGGGGCACTGCACGATCGGGCTGATGACCCATAGGATGCAAGTTCCACACAATGACTTCTCTCGTAGCTGAAAAGACGAGGAGGAACCGTAGAGCATCCAACAACTTCTCTGTGACTGATTGGGTAGAGACCCGTAGACGAACCCGGTTTCTCTGGAAACCATTCTTCGAAGACGTGGATAGTTTGGCAAAGTGTCCTTTGGGGCTCTGTTCGTGGACTCCTCAGGCTGGTTTTAGAGCAAGGGGGTAACCTCTGGGATCGACCTTGGACTGTTGTCAATTTCCCCCTCTTAATCCAATTTCACTTTTTTTTTATCAGGTATCACAATGGGCCCTTAAGGCTTCTGGGTGAACTCGCGGGCAATCGCGATCGGCCTGTATAACCTAACCTAACCTTAGTATCCAGTCTAACTAAGAAAACAAATTATTTTGTTTAGATGTTCAACTTTATTCTTCATAGAGTAATATTCTTCATACATTAATTCCAACGCTTCTTTCAGCAATCACTTCTTCATTTGAGTTAAAATTCTTTCCCTGGAGCATGCTATGGATGTCTGCAAAAACTCAGTAGTCGCTGGGGGTCAGATCTGGAGAGTATGGTGGGTCAAGAATCAATTAAAA